>ULGN01000001.1:1430778-1829514 GCA_900518985.1 Yarrowia alimentaria
AAGAGTGTGGGAGTACGCATTGGGGACAATTTGACTCGTCCGAAGGGGGTTGGTGAGGTGGCAGGGAAAGTGACAATCGCCGGGAGATTGTCCACCAGTAGCAGCCCGGCAACTGACACGATCTCACCATATATCTCGAAGCTCCACAGTTGGTGCTTTTTTTCTCTGGCATCCCATGTGTAACTTGGTGACGCATTGCAGGTGTTGATTTTGTGTCTTTAGGAGGTGAGTGTGTGGTCGCCTTGCATGAAGCTTATTGTAGCTGTGGGACGGATTGGGGCCAAGCTGTGTCCACACTGTGGAAGTTTAGTGATCTACAAGGGCTAGGAATATGAAAACTATTTGGAACAGCATCAAGTTACTTGGGACAGTACAGTACAGGAGCAGCTATAAGGGAGCAGTGTCCTGTGATTTCATGCAAGTAATGCACTTGCAATGAGGCGTTTGTGGCTAATTGTGGCTAATTGTGGCTAATGTGGTCAATAAGGTTTATGGGTGTTTTTTTAAAATAAAATGATTGTACAGTAATCACTATGACGAAAAGCGAATAACATGTATTGTCATATAGGAAATGAATTCGACCTACTGTAGCACATGGTTTTTACAATTGATGAGAATGGACTAAAGAAGATCCACAACTAAAAAATTAGCCATATTATTGGACAGTACGTACTATACAAATATGTAGGAGAGGAATGAAGTTGCAATCTTCCGTTTCCATGGATAAACTTATTTGATAGCCGTGCAGTAGATCCCAACTCAATAATAACTGAGTAGCAATCTTACTTACTTCAAGACAGCACACTACACTACGACCGAATACATCGCGCTGACTTCAACGATGTACAAATTTCGACCATTGTTGAGGGTAGCACAGGTCTCCCGAAGACCCGTGGTCTGTACCAATGTGCTACGGATGCAATTGCGTTTTCAACACACTCCAGTGGCGAAAAGTGAGAAGATTCGCAAGGAGCAAGACGCGTTGGAGGAGCACCAGGATAAACTGACCAAGGAGAACGCGAAAGTGGAGGAGAGAATTGATGAGAAGAAGAAGGAAGAGACGGATGCTGCTGGCAAGGAAGATCTAGCTGAGGTATCGCCCGATGACCAGTCCAAGGGCCTCAGTGGATCAGGCAAAGAGGCCAGTGTCCAGTTCAAGGAGGCAGGAAGTGAGGCCAAGGAGGCTAGCGATGAGCTCAATGAAGCTGTGAGTGCTCTAAAAGCTGATGCTGCTAGCGCTGCTTCGATTGCAGCCGAAACAGCAGACCCAAAGTCACCAGAACACGTGAAGAAGAAGGAGGAGGAGAAGGCAGAAAAAGATGAGATTCATGATACTGGTGTGATCGAGACAACTGAGAAAGAGCGACTACTCTACTTTGACAACATCATTATTCAAACCCCGGCGTTCCTGCTAGGTGGCAAGTTTCCGGATTGGATCCTTTCCCGGTCCGAGGAACGGGTTAAGCAGATTATCAGACAGTACGCCATCCCCACTGGACTACATGTGGACCTCAATTCAATCATTTTGAGACCGAAGGACGGAGGTGCTTTCGTGAAGTACACTCTTCGGGAGCACACCAAGAAGTACAACACTCCACGTGATGCTGAGGCAGCAATCATCAGTCAACTGAAAAAAAGTGACTACCGCCCTTGGTTTGACCCCTTTCGAACATGCCGCGTATTCACAGTAAAGGGTGTGCCGTGGATCGAGGATCTGAGAAGAATCCCCAACAATGTGCTTAAAGTATGGTTCGAGGGCCCCACCCTGTCGCAAGAAGAGCTTTACTCCCTGTTTAGACGATATGGTTACATCAATGATATCGTCCCACCTGATGCTGCCAGCAAGGACCCTGTTGTATTTGCTGAAGTTATTTATCACAGCAAGGGCTCATCAACCTCTGCCAAAAACTGCTTGAACGGCATGTCTGTTAACGATCATACAATTCTGCATATCACTTTCGCAGACCACCGCACGAAGCTTTCTCTTTTGAAAGATTTCATCGTGAACCATACTCGAATTTCGATCCCTATTCTCCTTGCCCTGCTGGCCACCGTTTCTCTGTGGATTTTTGATCCTATTCGAAAAGAGTCCATTAAGAGTAAGATTCAGCCCATCATCAATCTGGATAACAATGCGTTCTACCTCCAAGCCAAAAAATTTCTCCGCCCCATTTGGGGGTACATTGTTTCTTGGTTTGTGATCCACCCTCGTCCTTCAGCCAAGAGAGTTGGTACTCAGCTACACCAACTTTGGCCTGAACGATTGGAGGCCATCGACGATGTCAAGCAATGGCTCAATGAAAATGTCAACACTTTCATTGTTGTGAATGGCCCTCGAGGCTCTGGAAAGCAGGAGTTGGTCATGGACTACGTTCTATCTGAGCGAAGAAGCAATGGCTCAAAGGGAAAAGTTCTAGCCATTGATTGTGCCGAGTTGGCGAAGGCAAGGAATGACTCCGAGTTCATCACAGCTGCGGCTCACCAAGTTGGCTACTTCCCGGTTTTCCCTTGGATGAACAACATTTCCTCGTTCATTGATTTGGCTATTCAAGGCCTCACCGGCCAGAAGGGTGGATTCTCTGAAACTACGGAAGCACAGTTCAAGAGCATGCTTGGAATTGCCTCCGCCGCTATCGCTGATGTGGCTTTATCTAACCACAATAAGGAGGATCATGCAAAGAATCAGATCACTAAAAATAGTGACTATTTGCAGAGTCACCCTGATGCGAAGCCTGTTATTGTTATTGAGCATTTCCTCGCTAGAACTGACAGAAATCAGTTCATCTACAAACATCTGGCGGAATGGGCTGCTACTTTGATCCAGTCCAACACTGCACATGTCATTTTTGTTACATCTGATGTGACGTTCCAGAAGGTCCTTTCGGCTGCCCTCCCCAACCAGATTTTCAAAGTTGTTCACGCTGGCGATGCATCTGCCGAATCGGCCCGTGAGTTTGTCAAACAACAAATGGACGAACACAAGAGAGCTATTGAGGCTGCGAGGCAGCTGGTTAAGGAGACTCAGGACAGGAAGAAAGGGGTGGAAGCTGAAGCTGACAAGGAGCCAACTGTTGAAGAGGTACTGAAGAACAGAGAGACTGATGAAGAGTACGAGAAAGAGAAGAGGGAGCGAAACAATGAGATTGATGATGCTCTTGATGACATTATTGGCGAAGAGAAGAAGACCGAAGCCAGCGATGAGACTGAAACGGGTAACGGAGATAGTGGCGTTACTTCGGATGGAAATGATCAATCTAAGTCATCTGAAGAGCCTAATCCTTCTCAAGAGGTTTCTGAAAAGAAGTCAGAGGGAAATTCTCAGTCAAACTGGAAAGCTTTAATTCCTCCTGGAACTGATGAAAAGGCTTTAGCGAACACTCCCATTCCAAACCTTGCCGATCTCGACGAGGCTCTCAAGCCGTTGGGTGGAAGAATGACTGATCTTCAGGCGTTTATCCGGCGTCTGAAATCCGGCGACACCCCTAGAGAAGCACTGAAGGGTATGATAACCCAGTCAGCCACGGAGATTGTGCAGATGTTTCTGATGAAGGACAACCAGCAATGGTCAAAGGAACAGGTATGGTGTCTTATGAAGAAGATCTCTCAAGATGGCGGATCTGGCATTTCCATCTCCGACCTAATGGTGACTGAGCCATTGTTCAAGTCTGCCCTTAACCCTCAAGGTGAGGCTGGAGAGTCTACACTGGGAGCACTCGAAAGAAACGAGATGATTTCAGTCGTTTCAAGAGATGGCAAACCCATGTACATTCGTGCTGGAAAACCTCTTTACCGAGCTGCTTTCCAGTACATTCTTTCTGACAAGACCTTCTCTGCGATGATCGAGTCTCTCTTTTTGGAGGGCCAAATGAAGATGCAGAATGACAAAATCATCAAGTATGAAGAGGAGCTGCGGCTATTGGCAAAGTTCCCACAAAACTGGGGTGATAACGTGAACGTCAGAGTGAAGTATTTGGTTGACAAACTGGCAGCTTGCCAAAGTAAGATCGAAAAGTTCGAAGTTGCTTTAGCCGAGCAGAAGAAAACGTTCACCAAAAAGCCAGAGGACTCCAAATCATGGTGGTCTGTATTGAAATAACCATTTAATGTGAATCTTATCAAATTTGAATACACTACAAACAAAGTACAGTTATTTACTAAGTTGTATATCCTAAGTACCCGAACACGAGAAGGGGATATCATATCTAGTTTATGCCGATCTATTACGATACCAGAACCTTGTATCGTACCGGTACAGTTGTGAGGGTCCAAAGGAAAGAATAACAGTTGAGCTCTTCTGTTGACCCAGGCTCATACATATCCAATAAGTTCCGTGTAGTACATGTTAATATATATTAATACTTATGTGCCTTTGATTATAGTACAGATCTGTACGCCCTATAGCTTTCCCTTGCCTTCGGAGAGAAACGACGCAGTGGACAACTCATAAACAATTCTGCGCCTAACCTTCGGCATGTCACCTTGCGAATAAGAGAGGGGTGCATCCCGAGACATTAGCTCAACATTTTGACATGTGAAGACACCACAATCCCATCCGTTATTTTGTTGAGGGCAGGCGGCTCGAGGGATCATGCTATAAGAGTCGAACATATCACCAGAACCAGGGTGTTGTTTTTCAGCCTCCTGGCGAAGGTAGTCACGAATTAGCAGCAAATTGTGTGTGCCATCACCTCCTAACGAATCGTGTTGTCGCAGTTCCTTGTTGATATTATCAACGACAGCCAAACACCAGTGGTTACCGTTGAGATTGAGAGGGACAAACACAAGATCAGATTCCACAACATCAATCTTACCTCTTTTAGCCCACCGAGCAACCCCTTGGTAGCCCTTCTGCTCTAGGGTGGTGAAGAATTGGGTGATCATACACGCAACTCTAGGTAGTCTCCCTGATGACTGCTGGAAGCGCTCAGTAACCAAAGAAAGATAGAAATTGATCACATTGTCATTAAGCCATCGACCATCTCTAAGGGTTTGTAGATCACGCCCATGAAGATCGATTCGAAATTTATCAATAACCAGATGACTGGGCGATGAGCTCCAAAGTTGATCGACTTGATCAAGCTGAGCAGGGGAAAGGTCCAAAAGAATGGGTTGAGATTTCTTTTTGAGAGGTGCAGTCAAGGATCGCTGCCTATCAATTTGGGCTTGGATATCAGCTCTCCGAGCCTCAATGGCCTCATAGTTCTCGTGGTACACTCTAGAGCGGTCCACAGACTTATCCAAGTCAGCCTGTTGCTGTTGATACAACGTTGCTTTAGTTTGTGCCAACCTCGCATCGATCTCCGCAAGGTCTTTTTCATCGTGATGCACCTTCTTGCCCCATGCAGAAAATAACGACTCTGTCCTATTTTGGCTCTCAAGTGAAGGGGCATCTGTAAATGAGCTTTCGGGTACAACAGTTGGGGGAGGCTTGTAGTTGCCAGAAAATGCGTTATAAAGACGAACTGTAAACTTCTGAGCACGTGATTGCTCTCCAGGAGCTTTCAGTGGAGAGTCCAGGGGTCTCTGTAGAAATGTGGTACCATACGACGGTACCCGGGATGCATGGCTCACATCTATTCGGGGTTCGCTCCTCTTTGGCAGGATCATAGGGGTAAAGGATTGGTTTGGATCCCCAATGGATGTAGCAAATTCTTCATCCAGCAAACGGCTAGGCTTGAAGTGAGGTGACGAAGCAGCAAACGAGCCATTAAAATTAATGGAGTCATCATTGCTGATGTGGCTGAGGTTAACCTGATTACTTCTTCTGAGGTGGGCTGGTGGTGGGGCTTTGGGCTCACCAGCCCGGGCCTCTCTCATTTGCTCAGGGGCTACCCTGGCGTAGTAATCTTCATACTGATCAATAAATGCTCCAGGAACCCGCTCTGGCACGGACTCCCTAACTTGCCGAGATCCAACAATCTCAAGTTCAACATCCACTCCTTGACTGAGAGCGTTTTGAAATAACATGTCATTGACCTGGATGTCAGATTCTCCGATGTTACCCAATGTAGAGGATACCTTGCGTCGTTTGGTTTCCGATGTTGGCAGTGCAGGAAAACCAGGCCGGGGGTTGTGGCCCTCAGGATTGGCCATTGCATTATATGCAAATGACACGCTAGCCCTGAGAGCAAAATAAAGCAAACTTGTGCCTTTCCATAGATTCCGACAGGCTTCGACAGCCATGGTCTTGACGGTCTCCATTGTCGGAGAATCGATAATAGGATCGGTACCGACAGTATCCAAGTTCAAGTGGTTGCCCAACAGCGGGGTATCAGAGACGTAAAGCGATGTGGGTAGGGGCTTCGAGTCTCCGATGACGTTGAATGCTTCGAGGTACGACCTTTTCTGGTTGGCAGACAGGTTACCGTGCGGCGGTAGATCTGACAGAGGACGATGTGATTGTCGGTTGGTTTGACTTGAGAGTGCTCGCTTTGGGATATGAAAGGGGTTGGACTGAAATCCCTGGGTCGATTGGATATGCTGGTCGTCTCCGTAACTGTCGCGGTTGGTACCTGGATGTCGTGATTGAATGTCGTCGCGTGGGGGATTGTGCCGATAAAAGTCGCCCTGATCGATCCAGCTATCTCTGTACCCGAAAAGGCTTTTATTGGGAGTGAACGCCCGCTCTGGTCTGCTCGGGTGCGGATTGAATGGATCCTCTTCCTTGACAACTCTTCGTTGCTCCTTCCGTAAATTGTCGTAATGACTGATTTTACGGGATTGATCACGTGTCTCCTTGGGGTCAAACACCGGCAACGACTCCGAGAAGAGTGTGCTCATTGGCTGTGATGGTTGATGTATTAGTGAATGTTGGAGAAGACGAATAACTTTCGACCCTGACCTATGTTGATGATGTTTTTCATGCATGCCAGAACTTTGTATCCTGAGGCGCGAGCATCGCACACTATGTCGGTACTGGTACAGATGTAGTCAACTTGAGGTGGGCTGTCTCGTGCATCCTCGTCATTCAATTATAGCAGTTGGATGTGGATTAATACAGTATCAATCAGCTATATATCCCAGCATAGTACTGTGTATGATGTTTGGTTCGAGTGAGCCTATTACGAGGGCAGTTGCCCCTCGTTAACTTGAAGTGATGAAAATTCAGGAGATTCAGTATAAATTACGATAAGGTACAGTACCGTACAGTACTGTACCGGTGTCTGTAACAAATAACTGGCGGCTAGTCCTGAAGGTGTACCGCACTCTCAATCCTTTAGACAGTAACGTTGTATTTGTAATGACCCAACTTAATACTGTAGGACCTAGATATATTCGTTCGCTTACGAACTTCAGTCGCGTGTACTGGTACCGGTAGTCTGACCAAATCGTTCTGTAGGAAAAAAAAGATTTTAGCTGATTAGCTTGTCAAGCTATCGTATGAATCCCAATAAATGCTCTGTGTCTTGTGATTGATTTAAGAAGGTGCATGGTGAATCTGTGCCATGAGATTATGTAAGAATGCAGTTGTACGGTACGTAACGTTCTCCTACAGTGTATTGATGAAATTAGAAAGATAAGGGGTATCACAGATCAGTTGGTTTCTAGCCGCATAATTTATGTAACTTGAAGATTCCCTTTTCTGTTTTTTTCTTTCTTTTTTTTCTTTTAGGAATCGTGCCAGTCTACATATAATTTTTTTTAACTCATCACGTGATGGGAATAAAAGTTGATGCATGTCTCTTATGTGCGTAGATGACGCCCTACACAACTACTCCGTACGGTAGTCAAGTAGTTCTACACGAGATGTTGAACTGGACTACACATTGTCAAACCTTTCGAGGCTGCTTACATCCTTGTATCCGCTCTCTTCTGTTTTCTTTGATGATTCACCTTGAGAGACAATAAGAGGACAGGTTCTTGGTATCCACTTTTAAACTGTTCAGCAGAACAGCAGGATGTCCCGGACTGCCCTTATATCCCCACGCACTTGTTACAGACTACAGATAACTGGTATCTGATTCCATATGCCACATGTTTGTTGGTACCAGTAACTACAGATGTACGGTATACCTACAGCAATTACAAATATCCTGTTCTGCCATGCAAGATCGACTTCGATCGATGCCGATCGTGCAGGTGGATGTCGAACTGTTGGACTAGACTTTACTGGTAGTCTAGCTTTAGACTGTGCTGTGTCAATACCTCCAATAGGGTTGTCAACTTTTTGCCACTCTATTTGCATGTGACAGCTGGGGGTTGATCGGTTGGAGGCTCTGAATGTAGCCCACCTTTTTTTTTCCCTGTACGAAATAACTATTCGCACATTAATATTTCCGAAGCACGGCCATGGGTTATGCAAGGCTGGGCCTATACGAGGCCTCACGAGTTCATATGTGACACATTTTCCATTGAGTCGCGTGGCGATGACGATGGTGTCCCAGTTCGGTCCATTTTAGCGCGTGTGCAGATTCTGGTATAAAATTCAAACGTGTCTTTTGGGAGATATGAAATGGTGAGGCTTATTACGTTGTAAAGTAATTACAAAAAGTTACCACTTGGTCGCAGAGACATGCGACGCGTAAAGGTCCCACGGGCCTTTTAGGGGGCTTGCCCATTCCTCACACTGAAAGCTCTTGTCAGGTTTCCTCTTGTAAGTCGCCTTCGCCTCCTGAAGTCACCCCATACATATTTTCCATTGTTTACCCCCCAACCTCAACTTGGCATGATTTTCGCAGATCATCTGTAGTGAAATAGGGGCTTCCTGTGGATCAGGGGAACGAAACCGAATAACCAAAACTGATCAAAACAACGTTGTTTTTCTGAGGTCTACCGTTCCGGTGCCGTTCTTGTAGTGTAGTAAATTATTTATATGATGATTAATACCCTACGTACCCCAAGCACTCAATTAGACATACTTCAGTGATGCTTTATCTCTGGTCTATCTAGGCTAGTTACTCCAGATCGGGTTCATCTCCGCATTGAGATCTGGCGCAGCAAAAGACAAATGGCCATTAAACATGAAGTGCAGAGATGTTCTTGTTTTGTGATTAGACTCTGAAAGAAGGGAGAAATGCTCCGTAGGGCAAAGAGTGACTGGGGAAATGCAAGGGACTGAGGTCTGCTTTAACGTAATAAGCCAAATTTTTTGGTGACAGCCGTGCAATAATCTGAGGGCTACCAGTAAGGTAACCCGTTGACCCCTGTTCGACAATGTCAGCACAGCCAACTTTAAACACGTGTGCGTCCAAGGAGCAGCCCAAGCCGCACAGTGACCGTACAGCCAAAAAGAAAAGAATAAAAAACAGCAGTTACAGATAGAGAAAAAATAACAATATTTGTAAGGCAGGTCAAGGTATTAAAAGTGGAGCCATGTTAGATCGCCAGAAAGTATGTATACCGTATTTAGACACAGAAGCTGCCACATACTTCTTACTCGGTTCCTGTCTTGTTTTTCAATCACAGAGTCACGTGGCGTGGCAGAATCTCAACGCGAGATTTACCAAGCACTACTGGTCCGTCTGTGTTCGAAAGTTAACCACCAACAGTTAGCAACTCTCACGAAGAATACAGTGGCTGTCTCCTACCGGTACAGCAATTACTCCCCCCGTATGGTACTCTGTACTGTAACAGATTCCTTGTTGGTTCAAGCTACAATAATTACTGTACCGGTACCGGTATCCTCTGTCCGTATGTAGCTAATTGCGTGCAGGCCAAACACTTGGTAAACAGCACTACTTCGCAACCGGGCTAGTCAAGTGCTAATTTAGATCTAGTGGTGTGCAATTTTTGAAACAACACTGTCCGCACCAGCAAGATTAATAGGTATCTAGTGATGCCCATTCTTGTTAACCTGGGTCCCAGAATATTGAGGAGTACATACAAGTTCGCCCGTTGCCTGCCTGTCGCATGTCCAGGGGTAAAAGTTTGTTGTGTCTGTATCTCAGTTAAATAGCTGTGTCAATAATAACGTTTAATTAAGGTTTCAAAACCAAGGGGACCAAGGTGTGTGTTAAAATGTGACTTTTGGGAATAGAAAGGCGCTTTCCATCCACCACTGCAGTCCACACCACACACTTTTGGTTGAGTCTGCATTTTTGAAAACGCGATCTCATGAGTGAACAACCCCACCAGAAGGTTTCTATTGTCATCCTCGGCGAGGGAGGTGAGTATTTTTGGACTGGTCAAGGCTAGGGATTGTGGTGCGAGAGAGGAGGGGGGAGGGGGGAAGGTGTTAACATGTCTGTGGACTAGGCAGGTGGATGAGTTGTCCAGACGGCAAGGGGTGCTGAATCGACAGGCCAACCCGTGGCTACCCATCCCACCAACTTACTGCCCTCTGGAAATCCGTCAGGCCAGTAACCCGCCATCCAACACGCGACTGCTCGACGTCGACAGGTCGGATGTGGTTCTGGCAGCATGGACATGACGACGCGCTGCATCTATGTCAGGATTCCTTGTCAAGTGCCCAGACTATGGGTAACAGGGTAGAATACGTGTTATCATCCGCTGGACCATCCCACGCGCTATTCATATTCAGATTTGGTCCATAGTCGCGAGCTGTTGCACCAGGACACCGAACTTTCAGTTTCATTTTTCAGGGGCCAAGAAAGACGACAGCACGGATACACCCCATCTATACAACCCATTTCACTTTTTTAATACTAACTCAGGAACGGGAAAATCATGCATTACTATGCGACTTGTTCGTAGCAAATGGGTGGACGAGTACGATCCTACAATCGAGGATTCATACTCAACTACCCGAGTGGTGGACGGAGTCTCTTACCGCATTGATATTATTGATACCGCTGGTCAGGAGGAGTACAGAGACATGCTTGGAAATCTTTTCCAAGTGGATTCTAAAATCGATGCCTATCTCCTGGTTTACGACATTACAGCTCCCCAGTCTCTTGAAGCTCTCGACTACTTCAACGACATGATCGACAAAAACGTGGAAGCTGCAGGAGAGCTCACAGACCGCCCACCACCCGTCAAAGTTGTAGTCGGAAACAAATGTGATCTCACCAACGAGCGAGGGGTTACAGCAGCCGAAGGTCTTCAGTGGGCACGCGAACATGGCTGTGGTTTCATGGAAACCTCGGCTAAACAGATGGTGAACATTGAAGAGACATTCAGCTCTATAGTGCGAAAGGTGGCCGAGGGACGTGCACAACTCCAGGCACGCCAGCAAGGCGGCAGCTCAGCGGCAGGCGGCACTAGAGTGGCTTCGGCAGGAGCAGCTCTTCGGTCAACACGGTCCCAGGGCAGACTGAGACCACCGGCCAACAACCAAGCAAAGTCCGGATTCGACACTGAAAAGGACAGCATCAAGGGTGGTTCCAAGTGCTGCGTTATTTGTTAGTCACCAACGGATGTTGGTAATATTTATTGTACGCTAGTAATTGATGAGTAAATGAGCAAACATACGTGCTCGGCGTTTGTAGTATACAGCTAACAACAATAATGGGGCTCAGAATTGAAATCCAGTCTATCTCTCTTTGCCACATACTACTGTATACCCGTTTTGCTGGTAATGAATCATCAGATAAACAAATAGATAAAAGAGAACTGGCTTAATATGCGTATGGTACTATACGGTACACAACCAGTGAAGTAACTTTTCTCACGTGGTACGATTCGGATTGGGATTAGAAGCATCACGGCCATCTACTCATAACCTATAATGCCTTGGCACCTAAACGAAATGCCAGCACCGTAGCAGGGGTAGCGAAGAAAAAAAACCACCCCAGAGTGGCCGCAATGGTCAGTAGTATCTATAGCTCTCACAGTCACCCCATAAAACTTACAGACAGCAGTAACGCAGAGAGTCGGCGAGTTCATCTCATCTTACAGTAGAGACACCCAAATGTTGTCGCGTAGAGATCACGAAGAAATGACACGAAAACACGTCAAAAGAAGCCGAATAACAAATTCAACAGTAGCAGCAGTAGCTCATATTCAAGACTGGATCTTTAGTTTTGATTTTCGCTACCAAATTTGATTCATCAATCCAGCAGCCACCTCAGGCCCCTATCACTTGAAAGGTAAACTCCTTAGCTGCGCGATATTGCATATTGCATATTCTGAGCTAGCTTTGGAACACGTAAATCACTGAACCCAACTGCGACCAGAAGATGAGTGATGCCAAGTTTTTTACCAAGGTGAGTAAGGGGAAATCGGGAGACGATTCAGTTGAATGGAGCCCAAGGTGCGACGCTTGATAGCGGTTTCTTGCCCGACCCTTCAGCCATTCTAACTCAGGGAAAAGCTGCGGAACTCCGAACGGAGTTGCAGGCTGCTAAAGGTCCTAAAAATGTGGGCAAAAAGAAGACGGTGCTGAAGAAGATCGTAGCCAACATGACTATGAGCAACAATGAAATGATTGTCCTTTTTGAAGACATTATTGACGTGATTCGGGCGAGTCAAGACTTGGATGTTAAGAAGATGTGCTTCCTCTATCTCATTACATACTGCAAGGCCAAGCCTGAGGTCGCCAGCGCAGCATTGGACCCATTGCTAGACGACGTCAGCTCGAGGGAGTCTCCATTGGTTAGAGCACTGGCACTGAAGACGCTCTCGTCGATCCCGCTCGAGGATTTCATTAGAGAAGCTGTGGAGCCCACGAAGCGGCTGCTGTTCGACGATGATCCTTATGTTAGGAAAACTGCATGCCTAGCCGTTGCGAAGCTTTGGTCGCACGATCCAAAGCTGGTGGAGCATGCCGACATGATAGCTCTGTTGAACAGACTGCTGAATGATGGCAACCCAACTGTCGTCGCGGCTGCCTTGGCCGCCCTAATGGACATCACAGAGAAAAGTGCCGACTTGCAGCTCACACTCGACCATAATCACGCTTCAAAGATTGCAACGGTTCTTGGAGAATGCTCAGAGTGGTCTCAGACGAGTATGCTACAGGCTCTCCTTTGCTGGACCCCTCAAACTTCTGTGGAAGCGGAAAGGATGGTAGAGCGTGTTCTGCCTCGCCTACAACATGCTAACGCTGCAGTGGTTCTTGGAACTGTGAGACTAATTGTTTATCTAGCAAATTATTCTTCCAACCTGCTTGAGCATGTGCCCCAGATCCCAGCAAAACTCGGATCGGCAATGGTCAACCTTGCATCTCGACAGCCTGAGCTACAGTACCTGGCACTACGAAATTGCATCTTGCTGCTGCAGTCTAAGCCCCAGTTGCTCCAGGGTCTGTCAGTGAAGGCTTTCTTCTGCAAATACAACGACCCTATCTACATCAAGACCACCAAACTGGAACTCATCTATCTGCTGGCTAATGAAAGCAACATCGGTGTTGTGCTCCGAGAGCTTAGAGAGTACGCCACTGAGATCGATGTTCAGGTGGTCCGCAAGTCTGTCCGTGCCATTGGAAAGCTAGCTCTCAAACTGGAGTCTGCATCGGCCGCCAAAGCATGTGTTGATACTCTGATGTATCTTGTAGAAACCCGAGTTTCTTATATTGTTCAGGAGGCGATCGTTGCCCTGAAAAATATTTTGCGACGTTACCCCGGACGCTTCGAAGGTGTCATCGGTGAACTATGTGAGCATCTGGATGCACTGGATGAGCCAGAGGCACGTGAGGCAATGGCCTGGATTGTGGGTCAGTATGCCGACCGTATTGACGATTCCCACATCATTCTAGACCAGTTCCTCGCCTCTTGGCACGACGAACCTGTCAACGTTCAGTTGGCACTTCTTACTGCTACAGTGAAGTTGTTTATTCTGCGACCAACCCGAGGCCAGGCCATGGTCCCCAAGGTACTCAAGTGGGCCACTGAAGAGACAGACAACCCTGATCTCCGTGACAGAGGTTTCATGTATTGGCGCCTACTTTCATCCGACCCAGCGGCAGCTAGAGACATTGTTCACCCCGAGATGCCTCTGATTCATGTTGAGGACGAAGCCATCATGGATCCTCGGGTCCTCGAAGAATTGGAACTGGGTATCGGCACCCTAGCTTCGATCTATCTCAAGCCCGTCCGTCAAGTCTTCCGTCTGGCAAAGCCCAAGAAGCTCGCCAACTCGCCATGCCTGATTCCACGAAAAGATAATGAGGTTGACGAGCTCAAGCAGTTGGCCGAGCAGGCTGAAAAATCCAAACAAACCAATGTTCAGGCCGTCCCAGACATTGCTTCATTGAGCATCGACCCATCTGTTCAAGGTCCGGGTTCTCTGGCCCAATACACTCCTCTCATTCCCACCCCCACTTCTGCCATGACACCAACCACTCCCAGTTTCCCCCAAATGCCGCAACGCGCAAACAGTCTTGCTGTCCATGCGCAATCCCAGCAGCTGCTGGATGATGGCTCAGGCTCCCACGGCTATTTCGTCACTCAAAATGGTATTGCCCAAGGTAACGAAAACTCTCAAAATCTGCTATGGTAGATATATAAGGGTAATGAACTCTCAATAAATACATGTACAGTATCTTGCAATTGCTAAATAAACGACTCATTCTATAGTAGTAGTCTGAGCAATTGGCATGTTTGGCTCTGGTCCTTCTTTGACCCGTGTCCAATCAATAACCCTGCCACATAGCTTTGAAAGAAGAATCTGAGCACCCGGCTTGCTCAGAACAAGACCACTCTCCATGCAAAAAGGACTTGCGACACAAGAGTTGCACCCCCACTCACACTCACAAGCTGATAACCCGTCAACCGCATTATTTATGATTTCCTCCACGAACAAAAACGCCTTTTGAGACAGACCTGACCCCCCTTCTCCTCCTACCTTGTCTCCAAAAATCAACCGTGCGGGGCGCCGCCGGGTCGATTGGCGTTTGGCAAATTCCTTCTCGGGAGCCTTGCACTCCGTACGAATATCTCCAGGTCCGCAGACCACAAACCGCGGAAAAAAGTTGATAAGCGCATGTTCAGCAGCATGGATCGCTCCTGGCACTGACAGATTTTTCTGATCAATGAGCTCAATAGTAGACGGCGGAACGTCGATCCAGAAACCCTTGGTGTTGATTATATATGGCGGGTGGTCAACCTCAACAGCCTCGATAATCCTGTCCCGCTTGTCAAACTTGAAGAAACCAAAAACTGTGGTCGACACCCTAATGTCTCCAAAAGAAACTCTGCCAGCATTGGCACCAGAAGACAGCGTCTTCACTTCATGGGATTTTACTGGATCGACGTCTGTAAAGTCTCGCTGGCGAGTGTACCAGTCAACATCCACCCGTCGGACTGTACCGACCCTCTCGTCGATATTGACATCGACAACCAAGTACGGGTAGCCCTGGTGCATAAAGATACCCCCCTCGTATAAGCTGAAAGGAACTCTGCTTTCCTCAAGGAGTTCAATTATGATGGTCTTTCCATTGGTGATGTCAACAACAGCATAATGCTTTTCCTCCACGCCTCGAATAGACACGTCCTTTGCCGGGTTATCTGAAAAGCGGGACGATGTGTGATAGAATACGTCCTCGCCACTCTTGTCTTCAATCAACTTGCCTTTTACCGAATGCAGCAATGGCCCAAAAAACTCTTCGTCATGAGAAAGCTCGATGGGAAATTCAGAGGCTGCACATTGTACATGGCTTTCAAGTAGAAGTAAGTTGGTTAGTGGTTCAATGGTCAGCGCCTCCGTAGGCTCTGTGAGCATTTTGTCCGGATTTTGCATGTAATACTGATCCACGGGGTCTCCAGACCCAATTACAATGGTGAGACTGTCTGAGCCATCTTTACGCCGTCCTGCACGTCCACTTTGCTGTCGCAGGTTGGAAACTGTCATTGGAAAGCCGGCGATGATACAGGCATCCAGCTGGCCAATGTCGATTCCTAGCTCAAGAGCATTGGTGGCGACAATACCCACCAAACTTCCAGAGAACATGTCAGTTTCAATTTTTCGTCGATCTTGATGAGAATAGCCACCTCTATAGCTCATCACCAAATTGGAAAGGTCTGGGCGGCCGTCGTCAGCAAATTTCTGACGAACACCTTTGATGACTTGCTCGCAAATAACTCGTACTTTACAGAAGACGATGGTTCGTACGCCTGCTGTGACGAGATGTGACAAAAGACTGATGGCCTCGCCAACCACTGAAACTCTTCCACTTTTGGGGTCAGTTGGAGATACGTACGGGGTATTCCACGCAAGAACGTGTTTCAGTCCATGTGACCCTCCAGCTGAATCCACAACAGTTATAGTCGACTTATCCAGGCCGAATAGGTTGTGCATATGATCCTGTGGCTCACTGATTGTCGCGGAGCAGGAAATAAACTGGACGTGATCGTTTCCCAGTAATTTGCAGACTCTTCGTAGCCGCCTCAACACCAGGCTCACATGAGTACCGAACAGTGAGTTGTAGTAGTGGATTTCATCCACCACGACATACCTCAGGTTTTGAATAAAGCTTCTCCATGAACTATCACCTTCCAGTCGGGGTAAAATGCTGACATGCATCATATCAGGGTTGGTGAAGACAACATTAGCACGATCCCGGATTCCACATCGTTTTTCGAATGGGGTGTCGCCATCAAATGTCTCGACTGCTCCATATTCCAAGCCCAGAGCAAGCGCCAGTTCAGTCAATGACCGTTTCTGATCCTGCGCCAGGGCCTTGGTGGGGAAGATGAAGAAGGCTCTGGCTGATGAATTCGCTAGAAGAGACTCCAAGACAGGCATCTGGTAGATCAGTGATTTTCCTGATGAAGTCGGCGTGCAAACAACAACATTTTGGCCCCTGTGGAGAGCATTCAATGCATCTGCTTGGTGGGTGAATAGCTCCGTCACTCCTTTGGCCACCTCAAAGGCTGCTTTAACTTCCGAGTTCGCCTCATACTCGAGTGCGCCGTAGTTGGCATCCTCGGCCGGAACAAGCATGTATCCATTGTCTACTATCTGGCCTGTGTAGGAATCCTTGGTCGTGATATCGGCTATCAGCTCAGGAACATTGACTGGCCCATAGCCATGGGCGGTTCTTTCGATATGAACTGGGTCGCTGAAAGACGGCCTGACTGGTAGCGACATTTTATCTTTGAGGAATTCGATGGCCGTTCCCTTGTAATCCAGGCTAGCCATCTTCTCCTGTAGAACCTGGGAGGCAGCCCCGAACTTGGCATTGCGTTTGGAGATCAATTTTCCCATGTCACCCACGCTAAATCTCCAATTCTGCTTATCCCTTTTATTGTCCCTAGGATCTGTAATATTCAGCACGGTTTCGTCGAGTTCTACTTTGATATGGTCGAGTGGTTCCTCTTTGAGGGCAGTAGACGACTCCATGTCCTCCATCTTTCTCTTCTTTGCTGGCGTGGGCTTCAGATCGCCATCGATGAAATCGAACATGAGTATCCAATGATCTTCCTCGTCCCTGATGTCGAAAACGTCTCTATGATCGTCGATATACTGCTGTGAATCGACCCAGACATAGGCAATGTCGTCGGGTAAAAGATACTTGAACATGGCGAAATGCTCGTCTCGAATGTCCTTGTGGGCAGGTTTGAGGTTGTTGACGGTTGGTAGAACATGCTTTCTACACCTCATGAAAGTTGCCAACGTGTTGACCGACTTGAAGACATTGTATAGCTCATCCATGTGGTTTCTGAAATTTCAACTGTAATAATCCAGTGCCTTATCAAGCATTTGAAGCTTAAGGTGGCGCTGTTGGAGCAACTCGACAAAAGTTTGTTTAACATTTGAGAAGAAGCTGCTGTCTTAGGTACAGTAGGAACAGAATACAAAGTAGTTGTTATCGATAAGTATGCTATCGAAAGTAAAGAACTTTTGCGATTTACAAACAAACCATCTATAATATATCAATGCTTACTTAGCGGGAACCTCAACCGTTTGAGGGGGTTCCACTCGGTATGTTTCAGTCTGTGGTTTCACAGGCTCTGAGTGTGCACTGGCAGGCTTAGAAGCCGCCCCAGGAGCAGCTGCACTGCCGGCACCGGGTGAGGTTACGTTTGTCGCACCAGGTGTAGTTGCTGCCCTCCTCTGTGCCGCATCGGCGGGAGTCATGGATAGCTTTGACCTTGCCCCTCCATTCGCAGAGTTTTGGCGAACAAGACGGGAATTGCTGCGTGAGCGAGACCTGGTAGCTGCAACAGGTTGCACCAGATGAGTGTTTGCCAGGGCACGGCCAATGGCAGGGGTGTGGTTGGCATCAAAATCTCTGCCTCTCCACATTTTCCATCCTTCGAAATCAATCAAGGCCTGCATACATCCCCATTCCATAATCTTCCTCTCCAACCATACCATGTTGACAGGTTTGGTAAGGAAATCGTTGCAACCGGCGGCCAGCGCCTCAGACTTGTCTTCCTTGAGACTGGAGGCTGTCAATGCCACAATGATGACTGGGGAACGGAACAGGTTGGGCTCTAAAATGTCCTCCTTCGCCACAGCCCCTATGGAACCGGATGTACCACTGAACACACCAATCTTGTTCTGGTGTTCCAATCTTCTGATTTCTTTAGTCACGAGAATACCACTCATGACTGGCAGTTGAATGTCCATGAGAATCAAGTGGAAGCCACCTTGACGCCACTTCTCGAGAGCCTCTCGGCCGTTCTTTGCGACAGAGGATCTAATTTTACGCTTTCGCATAAATGCCTCCAGAATCTTCTGGTTAATCTCGTTATCTTCAACGATTAGAACATTTACCCTAGGGACAATGGTCTCCATAGTGGTGGGGTCTTGTTTGTTCTTAATCTTTTCTTGGATTGGCGTGCGAGTACGCCGTGGATCAGGCAACTGCGGTGGAAGTGTCTTTTCTGGCTTGACTTCTGTGCGCGCCTCAATCTTGGTATCGGTGGGTCCCGATGGGTGTCGCACCTCTTTGCGAACAACCATCTTCTCGTCCTTTTTCTGCTTGCCCAACATATGCAGATTAGTGTTGCTGGGTGACTCTGTGATTGTCGCGCCGTTGGGGCGTGCTGTGATGCTGATTGTGGGTTTGGGGGGTTCTGCAGGAGCAGTGCCGTTGGTAGCTTCCGTTCTGGGCGCCTTAGCAACGGGCTGATGGGCGTCGGGAGTTGCTGTAGCTGCTGGGACAGTAGGTGCAGGTGTAGCGGCGCTGTGCTGCTGTCTTCTCTTTTCATCCGGTGCAGGGGATGTGCCCTTCTTTCTTCCAGCACCATCCCTGGGCTCCTTGTCGCTATTTCTGGTGCCGCCTCGAAATTGACGGGGTAGCAATAGAACACCTCCTGGGGCAGTACCTGCTGCTGCTGGGGACTGAGACGCAGTCTGGACAGGTGAGCCAGAAGAAGCGCCAGCGGCTCCAGCCACAGCGCTAATCTCCTTACGCTTCCGAGAGCCTGTCTTCAAATCATCTTCGTACAGCGCATCTTCATCTGTCGCAGAAGGTGGGCCAGTAAATGACGAGTCGGAGTTGAGCTGAGCAGACGTTGGGTAGCCAGGAGTCTGCAGATGCGGCTGATGGACATTGTGGTGTGGAACAACCACTTGCTTCACTACCTGGGATGAGCCCACATGATGATGTTGTTGCTGAGTGGGTTGTGTGGTTTCTCCCTCAATCACCAGCGCATCGTCCATGCGCATACCCTGGGGGAAGTGGGCATCCAGCAACTGCCAGACGTTGGCGTCAGGTGCAAGCGCCTCTCCCAGTGGGTGGGGCGAGGTTGCTGATGAAGATGCGGCTGTTGATGCTGTGGCTTGTTGCTGGCCCGGAGTCTTGATTGTTAGAGGGCTTGGCTTGGTTGGCTGTTTCTTTCTCAGAGCCAGGGTAAAAGACGTATGATGAGGGGTGGCCGTACGGTACTCCTCAGTGGCAGCTGCTGCGGCAGCCATAGCAGGGGAGGAAGGGGCGTGTGCATGCTGGAGATGGGAGTTGGAGAGTCGAGATGGAGGTGGCTGGGCAGAGATTGGCAGTCTAATAGACAGGTCTGCAGGGTCTGTAGTCCTTTGCAGAGAGGTAGGGAACTTTGCCAACACCACGCTCTTGAGGTCGTCCACAATGAGGTCTTGCGACACTAAAACGGTCGTAGGAGTCGACCCAGGCCGACTTACCCACACTCTTCGATTGCCGTTGATGGTTGGGAATGTAGGTGTCTGAGGTGTGTGAGAGACTCGTGGGATTTGAGGCGATGATGCGGTCGTTGGGGTCGGTGGTAGGCCCTTGGATTGGCTTGCCTGTAGAGACGGCTGAAAGCTCGCATGGGATGCCGACTTTGGCGTTGTTGAGGCTGAAGACGACGTGGCGTGCCTTGAAGCACTGCTTCCAGGCGGAAACATACCGGGGATATGCGGTGCGGAAGAGCCGTGGTGGGACGGCGTCGTCATTCCGGGTGGGGTGTACAGGCTGTAAAGCTCTTGGTTTGGGTGTGGTGGTGTTCCTGGTGGTTGCAGCGGGCGATAAACTTTGACTGTGTTTGCTGTACAAGGTTTCTTGAGCGAAGCTAGGCGAGAGTAAACGAGAAAACAGTGCCCCCGGTAAATAGCGAATATACAGAGTTTTTGGGCAATTAAATCACCACAAGCTTGCTCTGTTTGATCCAGCTTTGCCCTCTGCTGGTAAAAACTTGCTTGGCCGAGTTTTGGGTGCCGTTGGTTTCCCGCACCTCTACAATATGAGAGTGGTCTTTACTTTACATTCCACATGTCTTAGCCGCGTCTCAATGCATCTGGGTTTGGACATGTGCTTGGTGGAGGGGACCTAATGCTATAGTATTACGGACCCGGTAATTACCATATGCCTTGGGGGTTATCCCGGAGTAATTGAGTTGGCTAGGCCTGACATGATAGTGCATGTGGCCCTGAGAATCTATAAACCGCTGTTCAGCACTGCGGGGTCGAGTTCGATGATCATACAAAAGACCAGTTGTTTGTCGCTATGTGAACATAATATATCGATTGGCAAACTGAGAACGCTACTTCAACTTATTCTAATAAACCTTTGTTTGGCTTCTTCCTGATTCGTCTGACGATATTATGAAATGTATGTGTTTGCCACTTGCAAAATTATGTATGGGGCACGTGACCTGGCTCTTAGCCTTCAAAATTAACTACCAATAGAGCCAGGAAAACTCGGACTTTTGTCCTGATGGACAAGAAAACTTGGTTGATCTGAATATTAAGTCATTTTATACGTCAGGGAGTGAGGTGGGGTGGATTGTATGGTAGTTCGCTACATTTGTAGCCAATACTTAATACTATCGAATCTCCCACAGTGCATAAAAAGTTGGTCAACTCCCAACTAATCCAGATATCAGGATGCATGCAGGTGATAAGCCCCCAAAAGTTTTCTGAACACCAGTCCAGTCAGCACCCATGAAACAGCTTGCAAGGGGGTTCAAAACACATGCAACAGCTGCGTATGTGGCAAAGTTAGCCGCCGCAGCCAAGAATGCCACCCCAACCAAAGCCCCTTCTCCAACTGACTCCACCACAACAACCCTACTGCCTACCTCCAGGCCTAGACGTTCAGGGAGATCACTGTTTGGTAAGAGCAAAGCGCCAGCAGAGAGGATTATAGAGAGCGACACAACTTCTATCTCAAGCCCTTCGGATATCCCAGCGACCTCTTTGCGTCGTCAGGATCTTCGCGCCCCCAAAGCGGTGGATGTCAAGAAGATTCTAGCATCATCCAAGCTCCCAACCGCAAGAGGCCCGCTGAGGGAGCCTAGATCGTCTTTGGGGCTAAGCCCGTGCGGGTCAGGACCAGCAGACTCTTTCTTCGCAGACGTGGTTGGTGAAGGATTGACTGAGGAGCAGCTCTGGACCCAGAAGGGCCATGGCCGTTGGATCATGCCACCAGATTCCCATGGTAGACAAGATCCAGGCACCATTTGGCCTCCACCTGTAACCGATGCTGCCAACCTCAAGGGTGTGCATAACTTTGCTGTGGGCATTGGACTGAACGCGAAAGCCAAGAAAGCCCCCGTCCACTGTTCGGACTTCTCTGCCCTTTACCTCGATCCATGGACTCCTCAGGGCATTTATCGCAAGTCTAGGCCGTCCATGGTTCTTCAATGGCAGCCGCATATGGCCCACAATGGACATACTGACTTTGACACGACCAAATACGCTCCCTATGGCCAGCCATCTGCTACAGGGTATCGAATGCTCGACAGCCAAAACCCTTGCCCTTTGGCCTGGAGTACAGCTCGAACAAAGACTTCCAAGTTTTACAGACGGGTGTTTCTGGAAGAATTCCACAACACCCCGGGTGCCTGTGATGGAGTGTACCTGTTTAGAGTCAGGAAGTTTCCCGAAAGTGAAAAGTACATTCGGTCAAAAATGCGGCAACTCGTCGAACTCGTTGCAAAGGACTGGGCTAACCAGCGAACACATTTTCCAAGCCTTGACCAAAGTCTACACCTGAAGGTTAGGCGCCCATATCAGCATCAGGAGCCATATTTGCCTAAAATCAGTTCACTTCGGGAGTACGATCCGGTCATGGTGGAGGGCAGAAGTCGCTCTAAGACAAAGCGGAGTTTGCCTCCCAAAAACAAAAAAAGCCAGGCTAATGTGTGGGACGAGATAGACGGTGAAGATGGCTGGCTAGATTACGACGATTAAAATTGTATATACAGTACCGTAATCTATATTTATTATTCCTTAGCCCATTCTGGCAAGTCCGTGGAGAACACACCTTCCTCCAAGGTGTACTTGTAGGCATGTAAGTACAGGGAATCGTCTGGGTCGTCGTATAAAGGGAGTCCACACTCGGAGCATAAAGAGTCTGATGCTCGCAGGCTCCTTTTCTCTTCCGACAGAACTGGGTTGTATTCCCTATCGTTTTCGATGGGAAACCCGATATGCAGCAGGTGTTGTCTGATTTGGTGATTTCTTCCAGTGGTGGGAAGACATCTGACGATGCTATGAGTGCCGTTGAAACTCACCAGACCAAACCAGGTATGTGCGGTTTTGGGGGTTGCATCACGTTTGGTGGTATTTTCGAGAACGTCAACGTCGACATCAATACTAGACGGGAACTTGCCCTCCACCCTAGCCAGATATTCTTTTTTTGCTGTGCGAGCCATAATCTGCTGAGAGACCTTGTTGACAGATTCTCCACTCTTTGCGAACACCAGCACCCCCGTTGTGTTCTTGTCCAGTCTGTGCGCAGGGAACAGACCCGTCAGTAGGTCTGGTCTTTCGTGAAGTAGTATCTCTTTGACAGAATTCAAGCGGTATTTCCCTGACGCGTGCACTGGAACTCCGCGGGGCTTATCTACTACCAGCAGCTGGTCGTCTTCGTGGATGACTTTTATAGGCA
Source organism: Yarrowia alimentaria (assembly GCA_900518985.1). Taxonomy (NCBI): domain Eukaryota; kingdom Fungi; phylum Ascomycota; class Dipodascomycetes; order Dipodascales; genus Yarrowia; species Yarrowia alimentaria. Next base: position 1,453,913 of record ULGN01000001.1, read on the forward strand.
CGGGTAAGCCCTCGACTAGAGTTACAGGAACCGCGGGCTCATGCCTGTGCACGCGACTTTCGAGAATGGAGCCATTCTTGAAAACAACAGAGTTCAGGGAATCCCAGTCGGTATATTCTTTGGGGGCATCTGTGAGTTTGTCTCTTCGTATCAGTTTGACGTTTCCGCTGTCAATTGTTTTCCTCAGATGGTGGGGAGGGTACATCGAGGACAGTTCTGTAGACAGAATCTGCACTGGGGTTTTGTCTAGCCACCTCCCTTTGGCCGATACAGAATGGGTATAGTAATATGGAACCACTTTTCTCAGTCCCTTTGCGCCATTGTTGGAGAATGTATATGGCATAGCTGAGGGATGGGTGTTTGTGGTTAAGGCTCGGTTGAGATTATCAGAGTTTCTTCACAAAATCTACACTCATGTTGGAATTCGCATTTTTCGGAGCCTTTAGAATTTGCATTGATTAGGGTTATCCAGGATGAGAGATGTTGGCTAAAACCTGAGGGTGGATATTGTTGGCCAAAAGGCACATGATTTATGTGTGTCAGTTCCATTTGCTTACCTTTTTTCGAGAGACTGGTCCCAGATTAAAGGTACAAACAGCTGTTGGCTCGCTTTGTGTTTCATATAAGATAGTAACAGAAGTTGGGCACATGCTGCCGGTCACGGGCTTGGCTATCTCTTACGCGTTGTCTGTGTTCCCCCCATCTCAGGCGACGTTGACTGCTTTCATGACATCAGAGCTGCTCGCTGATACTACAGGAATTACAACCAATAGTATGAAGGCAACTTTGCCCCTACTAAGCTCGCCCAAATCCAAGTGAGACAGAAAAGCATGCAAGCCCTAATAAGCAGGAGCAAAGCAACAAAAACGGCACATAGTCTACAGAGACAGGGAGAGAGCTTGAGTTTAAGTGAGTCGCGCTCTGGAAGAAAATGTATCTCCGTGGGCAAACCCGAGGCCGCCCCAAACGTTGACTGGACGACCAAGGCGTGCACAGAGTCGCGTCATCCCGGTTCTATCTGTGTGGTCTTATGAAATTTGAAGCAGTCACCTGGCCTTCTTCTTAAGTTGGAGAGTTTGTTATCATTTTCGGGCTACACGGTGTTCTGTGACCTTTCTGGAACACTGAATATGGTGGTTTGCATGACAACAACTTGCAACAAGGGCGTAAGAGGGATGGAAGACAAGCTGAGTGGCGAGAGAAGGGAGTAAACAATGTACCAGTCTTGTCTTTCCAGTATGGAGTGTACACACATCACTCCACCAAAGTCGCAGATCTGCGGGGAGCCAGCCCCGATTATCAACCCACGTTCAGGAAACTACATGGTCTACAGCAATGACGTAGGCGCAATCAGCAAGTCAAAATATGTTTTTTCATCTGCTTACATAGACTAGTCTAGACTAGACTGTCTGTTTTGCCATGTCTCAGATTGGAGGTGGGAAATCCTTAAATTTTCAGGGCACAAATTAATTAATTTTCCGGTGCTTGGCGATGGAGATGGCAAGCAAGCAGCTGTTTTCCCCGGGAGATGGTAGCGATATTTTTTGACTTGCACGGAAATAGCGTGTCTCCACCCTTTGGGAAGGAAAGCTATCTTTACAGTGTCGTTGTCACCTTCCAAACCTCAGCTGTGTAGGGGGATGCTCTCTTTCTTCGGTCATTGCCACGCTCTCGGATGTCCCAATTGGGCACTCCGCCGGCACGTTGACGTCACAGGGATGATAACGTTCTTGTACCTTTCAAACTTTACTGACTTAAGCTTCATCGCGTAATCACTCAGTCGTCAATCATGAAAGAATAAAAGAACCGATATCGCCACTTGTGCGCATGGCAAAGCTCTGCGACCCTCTGTGATTATCACCACACCTCACACCATGCGACGAGAAGATAAATACAACCCCAAGCAGCGAAAGCAACCTCCCCCCAGCAGATCGACCTCGGTTATCTATGAGTCTGCTGGACCCTCTCTAGCTGGCTCTAGAGTGTCTTCGCCTAAATTCGGGCCCTCTTTCACCCACCTGGATATTCCCCATTTCGAGCTCGACGAGGATGTTGTTGACGACTTCGAGCTGGAGTGCCAGCAGTACGACGAGGAGGTTCAAAACCTGTCTTCAGAAACGTTTTACTCGTCCTTCTTCAACCAATACAAGCCCGACGACAGAGGTGATGCTAAGAAGCGGTCTACATTGCCACTGAAACAGGTGGGCATGACCGAGTGCAGCACCGAAGGACTGCCCGAGTCGGTGACACAGAAGAACGACTCTGTTTTCTCTTCGCTCGAATCCGTTCACGACTTTATGTTTGAGACCTCGCACTCCACCCGCGGAGGATTCCTTGGAGCTCCCAGCGTCCGAGAGATGAAGATAGTGGCGCCATCAACTGCGAAATTCACGTCGCCTGCCAAATACGTGGCTGTGTTCGCCGTTAACGCACCCGCCCCTACCGACTTTGAGTCCACTCGAGCTCGAGTCGAGAGCTTCTTCACCGCCAACAACGACTCTTCCGAAACCTCAGTGGGTCGACTGTTTCAAGATAGAAACCCCCAGAAACCAACAGCACCTGCTGCTGGCTCTGCCAACGCCAACTTTGCCGGTTTTGCATCCAGATTCGAGCTGGCCGATAACTCACAGCTACAAATGTTTGGCACGAAAAGTGGCGGATGGTCAGCCATGGACCCCCACCTCGAGGGCGAACTTGTTTCTCGAGTGAAGGTTCAGAAAGCCAGCGCATTAGACGACACAATCAACGCACGATACACGCTTGGAGACAACCAAGCTACTATCAGCAACGACGTTAATGGCCGATGGAACACCAAGGGAACACTTACCCCCATTGCCATGGCCGGTATCCCTCAGAAGGGAGCTGGAAAGCCTGCTCGAGAGCTCACAATCCGATTTGACGAGGCCATTTCTGCCCGATATCTCTATGTTCGATTTGTTGGAGACGACGGTGTGGACATTGAGTCCTTCGTTGTCCGATAAACTGCTAACCATTATTTATTATTTATAGACTAGAATCAATAGATTAGATTTCACCTCTATTTTCTATTTGTAGCGACAGTATTTCTATTTCTGATACATCAGTTTCAAAGCATCCAGGCACGTACAGCACCTCGTATTTGGAGACTGCATATTCAATACTCGTATTCAGAATATACCATGAGGACATGGAACTTGAGATTCCCGGCCAAGATTTACCATAGCCAGAGACTGCTTTGGCAGAAAGAAAATAATCATGACTGGAATGGAGCGTAGACTATATTACCAGGATGGCTCAGTCACAGTCATCAGAGTTTCTGGCACACTGAATTTCGTATTTTTGCTTCTGCACCTGTCCTAATGTGGGCTGATATACATACAGAGGGGGATGGAAGCCATTGTATGTGACGTGGAAGCACAAATTGCATGCATCCGGCGGCTGTTCAATTGCAGTAGGGTCGAGTTCCTATCACTGTATTTTTGACAGGATCTAGCCATCGGAGGAGACGTCACGTGATAAGATTGTACATCACCTCAGAAATACTTCTGCCCCTATTTGGAAGTCTTCGCTGCAGTGGGACCAGCACCACGCAATGTCCCTTCGCTCAGCCCGCGGCTATTCCGCAGTCCTGTATCTACATACAATGCAATCGAAGGAAACCTGGTGTCCCGTCTTATTGACGTTGGCCTGCAAGCCTGCACTCCATTCCGCATATGACCATATTTATGGGAGCTGTTGAATCAGCCCTCGGGGAAACGGAAGCACAAGATAGCCGCCGAGAACAGGTTGAATTTGGGGTTGTTTGTCATTGGTGGGTGGGTGTATTCATTTGGAAAGTCCAATTATTGAATATGTTTACATGGATGTCAAGTATACTGGGGTAGTTACCCCGCGCATCCTGGTGACAACATTATGTCGTATCTAAAATCTAGTGCAAAAACGACTACATTTGCTTCTGCGCGGGAGGTCTGTGCAGCTGTGGTGTTTGCTATCATTAGTTAGCCTGTGGCTGGCCTGTGAGTGTGTGTGGTCTTCGGCGGCTAAACTCTAGTCAGGAATGCGTATACGAAATGGGGATGAAGGGAGAACCGACAGGTGAGGCCCAAGTGGCAACCTTTTTCTATTTGTGTACCTCACGCAATGGTACACAGATACTCGGCTATACTGAGCTCACGTTACTGCTCCTTTTCTACCCCCATATTTGGATACCACCTGAGCCGTCCGCTCGTGCATGCCCATGACCGCGTCCCCCCACAAGAGCCTATTTCCCCCGCATTTTAAGGTGTGGGAAGACCACCTTCGGGTGACTACTTAAAGCGCCAATCCCTCCAGAAAAGATCGTCAACGTACAACACAACCTCCGTCATGGTCAAGACTAACCCCAACCTAGCACGAAACGTGCTGCGAACCATCCAGGCAAACCCCCCTCCCGGACTGGACGTCAATGGCATCAATGCCTCCAACGTGGGCGCCTACCAGAAGGCGTTCTCTCCCATGGTCCAGCGAGGAGCCGGACACCGAAACTACGCTGCTGATCACAAGGAGACCGAGTACGCCTTCCAAATGGCTGCATCCAACATCCGATACGGACCCGGCGTGACCCAGGAGGTGGGCTACGACTTTAAGAACATGAAGATCGACCGAGTGGCAGTCTTCACCGACAAGAACCTGCTGGAAACCGCTGCTGTCAAGACCGCGCTCAACTCTCTCGACAGATGCGGAATCAAGTACGACCTCTACTCTGACGTCTGCGTGGAGCCCAAGGAGCCCTCTGTGCTGGACGCAATTGCTTGGGGCCGAGCTAAGCAGCCCAAGGCCTACCTGGCCATTGGTGGAGGCTCCGTCATGGATACTGCCAAGATGGCCAACCTCTACCAGTGCTTCCCCGATGCCGAGCTTTTGGACTTTGTCAACGCCCCCGTTGGTAAGGCCCAGCCCATCGACATTGAGCTCAAGCCTCTGATCGCAGTCCCCACCACCGCTGGAACCGGATCCGAGACCACCGGAACTGCCATTTTCGATCTCGTGTCCCGAAAGGCCAAGACTGGTATTGCCAACAGAGCCCTCAAGCCCCTTCTCGGAATTGTGGATCCCTTCAACTCCGTCTCCATGCCCGAGCAGGTCAAGGCTGCCTCTGGTCTGGATGTCCTCTGCCACTCTCTCGAGTCCTACACAGCCATCCCTTACCAGCAGCGAACCCCTCGACCTCAGAACCCCAACATGCGACCCGCTTACCAGGGCTCTAACCCCATTGCTGACATTTTCTCTCTGGAGGGTCTGCGACTTGCCATTGAGTACCTTCCTCGATCTTGCGCTGACCCTGAAGACTTCGAGGCTCACTCTAACATGCTTCTTGGATCTACTCTTGCTGGTGTTGGTTTCGGAAACGCCGGTGTGCACATTTGCCACGGTCTCTCCTACCCCATCTCCGGTATGAACACCAGTTACTACCACCCCGACTACCACACTGACCACCCCCTGGTGCCTCACGGTATCTCTGTCGCTGTCACTGCCCCCGCAGTGTTCAAGTTCACCGCTCCCTCTGACCCCGAGCGACATCTCAAGGCTGCCTCTCTCTTTGGCGTCGATGTTTCTAACGTTAAGCGAGAGGCTGCTGGTGATGTTCTTGCTGAGGCCATCCAGGAGTTCATGTTCACCAAGCTGAAGCACCAGCCCCGAGGTGTCTCCGCTCTTGGCTACAAGCGAAGTGACATTTCTGCCCTTGTTGACGGAGCTGTTCCTCAGCGACGAGTTCTTGATCTCGCTCCTGGCATTCACGGTGTTGAAGAGGCCGAGGTTCGAGAGGCTCTCACCAGCATTCTTGAGGATGCCTGGGAGTACTAAGCATATGATGCACACATGTTGCATTGATAACGCATGCTATATAGCAGGTAATGAACGATGAAATGATTGTATAATTATGACGTAGATAGGTGAGATGCAGTTGCTACTGTGCGAAGCCAGTTTCATTCTCACTCTAGCCAGTGCCGCTTCTCTACAAGTTATGAAGCAGTTTCCGAGGTACTTCATATGTGTTACCTGTATCTGTATGTGACAGTTGTAGACGCTTGTTAGTGGACAAAATATAGATTATTGGTAATATCTAGTCTAAATTGGTCGATATTAGATAGCATCGGTCTAATATTACGAGTGGGCTTGGCTACATTTTCTAGGGCTTGGCGAAATGGTGCCATGTACCCTGGACACCCCAAGCAAGTTTTCATTCATCAAATTCATTATCTGCAATTTATCGTTAGTGGCAAGACATGGTTCTCTCGCTGGACTCCCCGCCCCACACGTAGTATCCAATACCGGCTCCAATGGCAACGGCAGCCATGAGCCAGGCGTTGTAGGTCATAAAGACAAGCCTGTGTTAGTTCTCCGCGTGTTTCCAACATGAGAGAGTGTTGCAGCCGAGCTCAACTCCGACACACATGTCAGTCGCTCGGAATTGGTCTCTGTTCCCCTCAGAACTCCCAATATCCATCAGCATCTATCGTTGCTGCCGGACTTGCCGCTAGTCCCCCACCTGATAACCTCGCTCTCGTACTCACATCAGCAGGAAACTGTAGCCCACCTGGAAGCCGTAGAAGATGGCTTTGTAAATTTTGACCTTTCGCTGGTCGGAGTGTCGAACATCTGGATTAATAAGCGGCTCCAGATCGCAATCTGTATAAGTAATGTCCTCGTTGAACTGGTTTCTCGTACTCACCCTGACCCTTGAAAGCAGTGTCAATGTCTCTGGAAATCTTTCGCACGTATTCGTAGCCGGCAGACATGATCACCACGGCAACCACGGTGATAACCATGCCCACATGGGTCTTGACGTGCCACCAAGGAAACACCACGCACATGCCCTTGGTGTCCCAGTTGAAGATCATGTTCATGCTGCACATTTCGTCCATGTCGTGGCCTGGCATTGAGTGGCCTGGGGGCATATCGGGCATTTCGTGGCCGGCGTGGTTCATGTGCTGAGAGTGGTCCATTGTATTTATTTCCCGTGGTGTGGTTGTGGTTGATTGTGGGTGCAGTAATCTGGGTTATCTGATGGGAATGCTCAGGGCTAATTATGCGGCTGGGCGGAAATGGGGCAATTTTATAGGGCCGTCAAAAATGCTCATTTGTGCATGCCAGGCGAGATAGAAGGCAAGTGGGGACTGGTGACGGAAATTAACCGCCTGTGACCTTCATCCTATTCATTTGGCACATCTCTCGCGACATGAGAGCCCCACGGTTGGTTGGCTGTTTTATTACAGTATGGGGTGCCAATGCAGGGGCGTCCACCTTGAAATGCTTTTTTTGCAGCGGCCTCGGAAAGGTCTGGGAGCACACATGAACCCCGCAGTTGTACTTTGAAACGGCGACAGGTGGCTACAGCCTGTCACAGGTCTTTAATGAGCCAGAGCGCTTGCGTCACGTGATTCCCACTAAAAATTATTATTACCCGCAACAGTACGAATTGAACCCACGGCAGTCACCTCCCCACAAAGATAAAGTCGGTGAGACCTAAAAGTCGCGTGGCAAAGCTAGGCTATGCATGAAACTGGAACGCACAGCATTGGAGACGTGTAACCAACCGCACTGCACAGCACATGTGATAAATAACACCACTGCAACGTGAGCCAGTGTAGCATACCATTTATCAAAAAGAAGAAAAAACATGGGTGAACTCCAGGGGGAGAGCAAAACAATGATTTGAGTAAATTCCCCATAAACTGCTTCGCCATGCCACATAGCCCCTTTTGATGTTCCCAAACCGCACGTGCTAGTCTGGTCTTCGCCGGCTGAGCCCCATTTGGTTGTCTTCGGGGTTAGGGTATTCCAAAAAGACCTTTGAACGAGCCACGCGAGGAAATGCGACCGTTAACGACGAGACAAGAAGTAAAAAATCTCTAAACCCTAAAAAGTGGTCCAAGCAGGGGATGGACAGAAAACTTCGAAACACGAAAAAAAAAAAAAAAAAAATTGAAACGTCTATGCTGAATTTGTGAAAAATTGGCAGAAAATCGCATTGAAGACATAGTCCCGGTGGTATAATTAGGTAGACAACCCGACGGTGGTGTGTAAACACGCTCTCTCAGCAATTCAAGCGCCAATCATATCGCGTAGACACGTTCTAGGCGCACAAGATCCCCTGTGGAAACAAAGTTTATCAACATCGAATCGGACGATATATCTTAATATCATCAGCATCAGTCCAGTTCAGTCGGATTCAACAGACGATAAAAAAACAAAAAAGGACGCTCAGGCACTAGCTCTTGGACCGATATAAAGAGTGTGGAGTCACTGCATAACGATCAACCTAGCGACACACAAGCAACACCTTCATTTGAGAACCAGGACACAGTTAAACACGACAAGGCCGAACATACCACCTTCAGCCCCGTTACAACCGACACCATAAACCCCACAAACACACCATGGTAACTGAAACACAAACTGCCTCGGACCTTAAGGGTACCGAATACGACGTCATCATCGTCGGAGCTGGTATTGCCGGCCCTGCTCTAGCAGTAGGCCTTGGAAACCAGGGAAGACGTGTCTTGCTGGTGGAGCGAGATCTATCTGAGCCTGACCGAATCGTCGGTGAGCTGCTGCAGCCCGGAGGTGTGGCTGCTCTAAAAACACTTGGACTCGGTGCCTGTCTCGAGGGTATTGGCGCTATTCCTTGCCAGGGATACAATGTCATCTACTCCGGCGAAGAGTGCGTCCTCAAGTACCCCAAGATCCCTAGAGACATTCAGCAGGAGTACAACCAGCTCTACCGTCGAGGAAAGTCCGCCGAGATCTCCAACGAAGCTCCTCGAGGTGTTTCCTTCCACCACGGCAAGTTTGTCATGAACCTCAGACAGGCTGCCAGAGACACTCCTAACGTGACTTTGCTGGAGGCCACCGTCACCGAAGTGGTGAAGAACCCCTACACAGATCACATCATCGGAGTCAAGACTTTCCACAAGGTCGGAGGCTCCAAGATCTACCGCCATCTGTTTGCTCCTCTCACAGTTATCTGCGACGGTACTTTCTCAAAGTTCAGAAAGGACTACAGCACTAACAAGTCCACTGTTCGATCACATTTCGCTGGACTTATTCTGAAAGATGCCGTCCTTCCCTCCCCTCAGCATGGTCACGTCATTCTGTCCCCTGACTCGTGTCCTGTGCTTGTGTACCAAGTGGACGAGCGAGAAACTCGTATCTTGTGTGATATCCAGGGCCCAGTTCCTTCAAACGCATCTGGAGCTCTCAAAGAACACATGGAGAAGAACGTCATGCCACACCTGCCCAAGAGCATCATTCCCTCTTTCCAGGCCGCTCTGAAGGAGCAGACGATCCGAGTTATGCCCAACTCCTTCCTGTCTGCATCCAAGAACGACAAGCACGGTCTCATTCTTCTCGGAGATGCCCTCAACATGCGACATCCTCTTACCGGAGGTGGAATGACTGTCGCCCTTAACGATGCTCTGCTGCTGACGAGACTGCTGTCGCCTGTTGATCTAGAGGACACATATGCTGTTCGTTCGGTCATGACGTCGCAGTTCCATTGGCAGCGAAAACACTTGGACTCCATTGTGAACATCCTCTCCATGGCTCTGTACTCGTTGTTTGCTGCTGACTCAGACTACCTACGAATTCTGCAGCTGGGATGCTTCAACTACTTCAAACTGGGAGGCATCTGCGTTGACCACCCCGTCATGCTACTCGCTGGTGTGCTACCACGACCCATGTACCTGTTTGCGCATTTCTTCATTGTGGCCATCTACGGAGGTCTGCTCAACATTCGGGCTAACGGTGTGGCAAAACTACCTGCATCCCTCCTCCAATTCGTGGCATCTCTGGTCACTGCCTGCATCGTCATCTTCCCTTACATCTGGAGTGAGTTGACCTAATCAACTGCAGCACAAAACAACTAACTAGACTATCTATCTAGCATATAGAATTAAGTCCCTATGTAATAATTTAATATTTGTGTACCATTAGAATCCGCATTGTTCTTGTTTTTTTTTGAGTCGGGAAGTCCTCGGACGTACGGAGGAGGTACATTGCATAAACCCAAACCCCCACGTTTAACATCTTCATCTCACATCAGGGCAAAATTAAAAAAATACCGTCAGCAAAAATACAACTATACATGTTTTCATACACTAAAATTGTTATTTTTTCCATCAATTCATTCATAAATATTCACAGTGCTTAGAGCTTGGCACCACCGGAAACGGTAGTAATCTGGTCGTAAAGCAGGGAGGTGAGGAAATCAGAGTACTTGTCACCGACAATCTCGGGCTTAAGGTAGCCAGCAGCCTCACGGTACTTGTTGCCGGGCTTGGCAGCCTTGATGAGCTTATCAGTCTCCTCGTTGAGGAGCTTGACGGCGTAGTCCTTGGTGACCTTGGTGCCCTCAGCGGTGGTAACACCGTGCTTGACCCACTGGTGGAGCTGAGATCGAGAAACCTCAGCAGTGGCAGCATCCTCCATCAGGTAGTTGATGGGGACACAACCAAGACCTCGGAGCCAGGCCTCCATGTAGCCGAGACCGATGAACAGGTTCTTTCGGATACCAGCCTCAGTGATCTTACCGCCCTCAATGTAAGGGTTGATAAGGTCTCGAGCAGTGATGTGGACGTCCTCTCGTCGTCGGTAGATCTGGTTAGGAGTAGGCATGTGCTTGTTGAACACCTCAGTGGCGATAGAAGCAAGCTGAGGGTGAGCAACCCAGGTACCGTCGTGACCGGCAGTGACCTCTCGGAGCTTGTCCTTGTAGACACCCTCCATGGCGACCTTGTTGGCAGCGGCATCGTTCTTGATGGGGATCTGAGCGGCCATACCACCCATGGCGTGAACACCTCGTCGGTGACAGGTCTTAATGAGCAGCTTGACGTAAGCGTCCATGTAGGGGACGGTCATGGTGATGTCACCACGGTCGGGGAGAACAAACTCGGGGTGGTTCTTGAACTTCTTGATGAAGGAGAAGATGTAATCCCATCGGCCACAGTTAAGACCAGAGGAGTGCTCTCGGAGCTCGAAGATGATCTCGTCCATCTCGAAGGCAGCGAGAATGGTCTCAATGAGAACGGTACCTCGGATAGTTCCTCGGGGCATGCCGATCCAGTCCTGAGAGAGCTTGAAGATGTCGTTCCAGAGACGGGCCTCAAGGTGAGACTCCATCTTGGGGAGGTAGAAGTAAGGGCCGGCGCCTCGGGCGACGGACTCCTTAGCGTTGTTGAAGAAGTAGAGACCGAAATCAAAGATTCCTCCGGAGATGGGCTTGCCATCAACGAAGAGGTGGGTCTCGTCAAGGTGCCAGCCTCGAGGTCGGACAATCAGAGTGGGAAGAGACTCCTTGTCGGTTCTCAGCTTGTAGGACTTTCCACCGGGCTGCTGGTAGGTGATGTTTCGTCGGACACCGTCGTAGAGGTTGACCTGACCATCGACCATGTTGGTCCAGGTGGGGGCAGAAGAGTCCTCGAAGTCGGCCATGTAGGTGTAGACCTCGGAGTTCAGGGCGTTGATGACCATCTTTCGGTCGGTGGGGCCAGTGATCTCAACTCGTCGGTCAACAAGACCGGGAGCGGGGGGGGCACCCTGCCAGATAGGGTCGTCTCGGACGTGAGCGGTCTGGGGGAGGAACTCGGGGAACTCGCCGGCATCAAGCTTGGCCTGTCGAGCAACCCGGGCAGCAAGGAGCTCGTGTCGTCGGGCATCGAAAGTTCGGTGAAGAGTAGCGATGAAAGCGAGAGCCTCCTTGGAGAGGATGTGCTGAGCGTTGGCGGGAACGTTAGCCCGGATCTCAACACCCTTGAGAATAGCGTCAATGTTAGAAGCAGGAGTGGTCACTAGGTTAATATTTGGTTGCGAGGAAGCTGTAGCCGAAGTTGGCCGGAAGAGTGCAGGGTTGAGCAGTAGTGTGATGCTGATAAGTGCCGACGACCGGCTGACGTTACAGTGGAGTGGATCTCTGTCCATCCACAGTCCTGCCGAATCGCACGACACTCGGCATGTCACCGCTCTCAGATTATGCTGTGGGCGGGCGATTCTCGGCATGTGCCGTCACCCAGCTGCTGAGCTGTTTGTGCACCGCCGAGTCGCCTGCCAGGTCTCGATGCGCCCGCGGCCATTGGCGGCTCACCTGCCCCACACATTACCCCACAAATTTGTACTCACTGTTTGCTGATGGGTTCGAAAGCTGGGGATGGACGGGGCCACATGCTTATATAGTATCTTCAGCCGGCCCCCACAGACCGAGTGGACAGATTAAGGTTATAGGGATATGCAGGCGGATTTGGAGATGGCCAGCGTCGCCGAGGACACGGAGGGTGCAAAGGCGCGCAAAAGGCGCGCAAAAACGCCTGTGTCTGGCAGCGAGCGAATTGCCGCGGCTCTCTATGTGTTTGGCCAGTTTTTAAGGCTCTGTTACCGTGCTGCGTCCAAGACTATGCTCGGACCGTCTCGGCAAAGTTGGGGTACACGTTTTAACCTTGTGCACTTGCATCGACATGATTCTTTGGGACCCGAGGGTGGAGCAAAGGAAGTAATTGGCGATGAGCGGATAATTGACCCACCGGTGCAATATGACCGTTGCCCGGTGTCTGCTTCGGTGTCGCTTTTTTATTTACTCGACTTATCGCCACTTTTGTGGGTCCGTGGTACCCCCAATTCCTGTTCTTATTTCCGCCAACACCCCACACAAGTCCCCACATTAAGTCCGCTACAATAGGAGCAAATGGGGACTGGCGTGAGACATGAGCGCGAATTCAGGTACAAAACCGGTACCGTTACGTAATACCCGACACCAGTCGCACGCAAATAGGGTCGCCGCCGCTCCATTTATTTGCCGCGCCTTTGGCCCGACCGACAACTCCCCGGTGTCGCTCTTGTTAGTCGACCTACCTCGGCACGAAAACAAACCGGAGCAAGCACGGGTGGGAAATAGAGTTTGACTCAGTGATCCCGACTGGAAGCACATGGAATATGAGTAAGCAGTGTGAGAGGTGGGATCGTCTGAAATATGCAAGAGACCCCTCAGGTTCTCAGCTCTCAGGCCAGCTATTCGCCCAAGGTATCCGCCGGACCATCCACGGCAGCTCACAGTGTGCTGTAGGTGCGGTGTGCGGGATGGTTTGTAGGGGATATCACCCACAAGGTTGCGCAAATAACACATGATTTGGAGTAGTCTCGTAGCCCATGTGTTTCCTCAGCTAAGGTATAGACTCAGAAGCTCGGGTTTTACTTTTTCCCAGCCCGATTGGCCTCAGACTGATGATCCCAATTCATGAGGGGCATGGGGTGACGTGGTGAGGAGTTTAGAGTTGAGTCGTGTCACGTGACCAATTGGGGCGTTGCGCTATAGCCGTTATAGCCCCCACTCTAAAATCCGTCGCTGGATAAATGGTCATGAAGATACTTAGCAGGGCTAAAGAGGGGGATGTAGTTGTAGTTGCCAAGTGTGTGAGGTTGTATAAATGTCTATATGAGATATCATTAGCTTCATCCTGTTGGAAACGGTGGATTGTGCGACCTTTGTACATTGGGCCTGTAGGTGGTATCTAGCCCCAACCCTATGTTACCTTTTTGGGTGAAAGGGTGAAAGCAACCATTTTTTAAAAAATAAAAAATAAAAAAATAGTGTAAAATCAATTTGTTTTAAATGAGAAAATTCATCATTACATATGTGTAACAGTTTCTTAATTACACTCACGTGACATTTTTGACCATGAAATAGAAGTGGCCATAACTCAGTTTAAAATACTTGTAACAACTAATGGTAAATATCACAATGTGTCTCTGGTTCATCTCTAGATATTCCAGCTTTAAAATATTTTTTACCGTCATTATTACCCTAGTAATCCGTCTTTGAAGATTGACACTTTTATTCCTTTAATATCCCTCTAAACGTGGCAATGATTTTTTGATCAAGATGGAAAGATTACTATCCGAGTGTGCTGAGCCGTCTTTATATGGTCTAAAAGTTTTGCAGCTTTTAACGTGATATTAATACTGTTTTTCTCATTTTCTATTTTGCTTCGAATTACCTTGAATCGAAATGTAGACTTCTTGACTTTTTATTGCGATATAAAAGGGTAAAGCAACTGGAACTAAGAGGGAAAGCAATAATAATGTAGGTATGGTATTTAAATAGCAATGGGTACTTTTTCCCTCATTCAAATGACAGTCAAATCCGCCTGAGTGATGTTTCCCTATGTCGCGTCGATTTTACTCTCATATAACTGTATTTCTGCAACTAGTATGTAAGTAACACTGGAGTAAATAAAGATAACTTGGCAGAATAATTTTTGGGGACTCTCTCGAAGCCATATCAAGCCCGGAAATACTACAATACAACAGCTTCAGCCTTTCAGGTGAACATCCTTTCAAAAAAATACTATTACATAACAAACTGGCCCGTAGGGAAGTCATGTTCTGTCGCGTAAATTTTATTTTATTTTATTTTATTTTATTTTTCGAATATCTAAGAAAGGCTTGTGATCACGTGACTAGATATCACGTGAGACTAAATAAGATACTGTTACACATATGTAATGATGAATTTTTTCGTTTTAAATGAATTTCAGTAAATAAATATACAAATTTCAAAAATCAAACATAAAAATGACAGCCACAGGTTATGACCAAAATTTCTGGAAAAAATAAAATGCGACAACTATACACTGCAAAGAGCTCCATACACTACCCTTTTCCGTTCTCTTCCTTCGCTCTCCTCTACTCTCATATTCACCATCCTTGCCTGCTTACATGCCCTTCGATTAGATTCACCATTATTGGTGCAGCATCTTCACAGGGCACCTTAAAATCACACACCTCACTACACATTTCTCGACACACTCATCATGCTTGAAAACTCATATCTTGTGGACATGTTCCGGTCACGGCCCGGTGTGCCCAACTGGCCCAAGTTCGGTCTCTTTGCCGTTGGCGTTCTGGGCACAGCATTCTTGGGATACCGTTATGCCACTCCGTCTGAGGAGGACATTGTCAGAAGGCTGTCTCCCGAGCTGCGAGAACGATACATGCTCGAGCGCGACGCCCGAAAGGAGTACTTCAACGAGTTTGTGAAGGAGGCCATTGCCCAGTCCAAGACCAACGAGCCTGCCTGGAAGGTTGGTCCCATGGCTTCCAAACCCGTCGACTTCAACGCCGCTGTGCGAGAGAAGATGAAGGAGATTGAGGGCCGTAACGACGAGGAGCGACAGGAGCGAGTGCGGAGCGAGCTGGCCGAGATTGCCCGAAAGGAGGAGGAGGAGAAGAACAAGAAGGGATGGTGGTAAGCGTGTCCACGTGACGAGCCATGGACCAGGACAGGATAAGGACCAGGGCAAGGAGAAGACAGTATTCTTTTGGTTGCTGATAGCCGGATGATTGTATATAGCTGCATAATAATAGCATTTTTACGTTGGAGTTGTCACAACGTCGGTAGTTCGGTATTGGTAATACCAAAGTAGATTACGTAAGCGGAGAGGGCCTAACCAGGAAAACAGTTGCGAGGGTGTTATAACCATGTGGCACCATGTTTGCGGGAGGTAGGGTCAGATTAACTATGTTGAAGATACAACTTTTCATTTCCGAGAATCAAATATGTTGTTGCTATACGTGGTTGATATGGCATGCACAATAGTGAAATCCAAATCTCTCATTTATCCCAAACTGACATACTCTCAAAGCTTTGATTTGGACGTAAATTCATCTTTCAAGAGCTCATTTTACTCGGAAAGAGTTGAAGAATACAACAGCTTTGCTATCTCCACTCTAGCCCCAAAACACGCCCAACTATAGGTGCCATCTGGTGTGTCAGCGAGGTCAACAAAGTTAAAATCCCAATTACCTTAGCGGCGCACATGCACAACTGACAACGCTTCCTTGAACATCTCCATGATTCACTCGGTACTCATCTTCAACAACTCGGGATTGCCTCGGTTGACCAAGTTCTACGCTCCGGTCGACCTGGCAACCCAGCAGACGCTGCTCAAGCAGGTCCACGCCCTGCTGGTGTCTCGTAAACCCGACGCCTGTCTGTTTCTGACCCCGCCACCTCTGCTACAAGGCCAGGAGGACGTGGACACAATCCGAGTCATTTACAAGCACTACGCCACGCTATACTTTGTGTTTGTGGTCGACGAGCAGGAGTCCGAGCTCGGAATTCTCGATTTGATCCAGGTCATGGTCGAGTGTCTGGATCGGTGCTTTGAGAACGTCTGCGAGCTGGATCTCGTTTTTGGGTGGCAAACGCTGGAGACCGTTCTTGGCGAGATCATCCAGGGCGGAATGGTTGTGGAGACGTCTGTCACCAAGATTGTTGCTGCTGTGGACGAAGCCAACCGAGGCAACGGAAGCGCCGAGATGAAGGAGGCTGGCAGCAGCAGCTTCTCTGGTGCTCTAAGCGGGGCTACAAATGCCATCAGTCAGATGGCTCGGGAGGGACGGTGGTCGTACAGATAGTCGCAGTTTTGTTGCTACAATGGTACAGACTATACATATCCATCCAGGGAATCCCCAATGGCAAGAAGAGCCCAGGAATCTCCAGGACATCCGGGAGCCTTGAACCAGTGAACCTACTGACTGGACAGAGACACAGGGAACCAGTTGGGAGGGTTCACAAAACATGGAGCTAGGAAGACGAGCCGGGCCAAGCATACCGGCTGGATCAAACTAACAATTAATGCATTCATCATATCAAGTCAAGCAACAGTAGAAATACAGCAATATACATCAAGAGCGTGAAAGCGAATGAAAAATGAATATGGATCTGTTGTCTTACCTTGTTAATAGGAGCGTCTACCATTGTTCGAATGTTCTATCCAGGGTCTTTCCTTACACAAAAAAGTAAATTTGCTTTTGTTGCTCATTAAATGTCTGTTTTTTTCAACTATCACAAAAAGTGAACTACCTCTGTAATCAGAGCCCAATTGTGAACAGAACTGTCTACCCAGAATCATGGCAGCTATCATACTGCATTATTTAAATCTGGCGATGGCTCTCCCCCTCACTCTCCACTCTCATTTAAGATAAACTCCGGGGTATTTCTACATGCACTATGCATCTACCCCAAGAACTACTACCGATAATCTACGAATATGCGGACTTGGAGACCTGTTTGGCGCTGAGAGCGGTCGACAGCCGATGGAAAACGACCCTGGACCAGCTGGACGCTCCACTGGTAGCGCAAAAGGTGCTCGCAAGGGTCCCCTGGATGAGACCTGGAGAGACTGGGACCGGACTCGTGACATGGGCAGACTGTGCCAGGGTTCTGATACACAGAAAGAAGAGTGCCACGTGGCAAAAGGTGACGGTCATGGACGACATTGTTGTTTATGACACACCCAGCACGACAGTTGCAGCGATCGATACAAGACAGCTGCCAGACGACTTTCACGGCATCTTTGATGGTCTCTCAACCTGGGCCCACCAGACCACTAAGGACAGATACGAAGAGTTCAACCTGGAGAACCACATGTTTATCAACACCAAGACGCTCACGGCTCGCAAGTTCCGCAGTCCTATTCACCTGGAGTATCCTCGACTACAGCGACCCAAGCTGGTGCGAAAGGAGCATGGACAGCACATTTACAGCTGCTTTGGGGTGGAGGTAGCGACTCCCCCGGACAAGGAATGCATCTCATTTAGAGTCAACGATACTGAAGTTCTTGTGAGAAGCCATGACGGAACCCTTCAGGTGATACCCCTGGGGCAACAGCAACAGCAACGGCAGCCATTGCAGTACACTGATGGCTTTCCTCTCAGCCAGATTGTGTACACAATGCTTGCAAAAGCGACCTTGACCACAGCATTGAAGGACAATTCTTGGCACACTCGGCTGGTAGATGCTGTCAACAAACGAGAGATTGTGCTTGCTTCAGTGAGCAGCAGCAGCAGTGTCCCGAATCTCATGGGCACAATGGTAGTTGACTACGATGGCATTTTGTGGCATGCCTACAAGGAAAACTTGATTCCCATTTTTGTGGATCTTGATGATGTCTACGAGGATACACCAGAGCTCTGGAGAACACCTGATGTCTTTAGTCGTCCTGACTGGGCCATCAAGGGCCCTTTCCATTCAAGTCTACTCCAGGGACCAGCCGACCGTGGATTTGAGCGCTACATCTGCTGTGACGTAGCTCCCACGGTAATTGCTGACCTAGCCTCCCATAGAGCTATCAGGATCGACCATGCTGATGACGAAGATGTGTTGTTTCCAGGCATTTCCAAGGGCAAGTTGGGGGTCTGGAAATGGACACCAGACACGGTTGCATGGGCATCCAATCAATGCCGTTTGCAGATGATGCTTCATCCCGAAAAAACTGAGATCGATCTTTCTCATGAACATGCAATTGAGGATGACTTTGATTATGTTTGAAACGGACGTGAAGAGCGGCATCCTGCATGATATTTGACCCGACATGATAGGCAAAGTCGGTACAGGTAGAGAGGAGTCTGAACCATTGAATGGGCATCGTTTCAGGCTTAGATCTTTAAGATGGTGATACTGTTTTCATTTTTTTTTTGAGTAATTTAATCGTCCTATCAAGTTAAGCGTTGCTTGGCAACATAACACCACCTACTGACCAGGCTCAAATGTTTTGTGAACGAGTCGTAAAGATTCTTAAAAGTGCGTTCGTTTGGAAATTCAGTTAAAGACCAGATATTTCTTCACAAGGTCTTTTTCTCCTGCAAAAGCGCTTGAGATGGTTAGTTTGGGCTCTTTTGTTGGAACTCGCATTGCGGGGGAAATGCACTCTTCATATCTCTGGTACAGAGTACTGTACTGTACCGTGTATGGGGAAGCTTTTACCTCCGCATGAGGTGAATCATAATGTACCTTCCCCATCAACACTTGCGATATGTCACTGGTGTACACATGAAATGCCAAAACAAAAAAAAAGACCAGCAGTGAAACCCCGGAAAGCCATAAAATATAGAACGTGCTACCTACACAATCGCCAGGAACTGTTACTGGCGAACACATACCCCCCCCCGATGACCGTGACTGTTACCGCCGCCCCACATCAACCCCCTCACGACGTGTCAGGTTGTCCCCAAATACTTCCTCACGTTTAATTTAGTTCAAAGGCAACCAATATAACACGCACAAAGAACCAAATTAACATAAATACCCAGCGATATCCTTCTTTGGTCGGTATCCAGCGAGACTGCACCACGAGCCCTTGTCAGTGTCCACCCCGGACAATTGGCATGTTTTTGAATTCAGAATACCTGACTGCGAGTCCATCCCCGGCACTATTGTACCCACAATGGTGTCACCTCTCTTGTGCTCACGGCTTAGTCGACCTGGTTCACATTAACATCATACAGATCAAGTATCTTCCCATTGTGAGTATTTCCGACTTGGCAGACGGTGCCTCAAGCGACAACTCGACTACCGGTACGGTACTCAACGGCTGAGACACATTCATTGTGAGGATTCCTGATCAGTTTCTTTACTTTGACTCTGTTTCGTGTCATCACCGCAGACTTCAGATCAATTTCTGGGGAGGTGACAAGCCGTAGCTTCTTCTAACGAGTCACCTTAGACCACACGAACCCAACTAATTCAGAATTTTGGTACAGGCCTATGGTGAGTCACAGGCAGTTGAAGGTGCAGCCCCTAGAGTGGAGGGGTAGAAGGAACCAGAGGTGCTGTCTTGCCCATCAGGGCAGCTCCAATCTCTGCTCAGACGATTCACAGCTGGAACTGATGATGATGAGTGGGGACGTAACTAGGCTGCCGTGTTTCTATGGCCAAAGCAACGTGTTTACATGTTTTACGTGGTCCAGCCAGAAGGTAGGGTAACTCACACAATGATACCAGATATGGTATCCTTATAAATGACATTCTCAATTATTTCCCACAAGGTGTTTGCAAGTAATCTTTCCATTATCCTGTAGCCCTCGGCTTGAGGTAGAGTAGGTACTGTAGGTGGCACAAGGCTTAACTGGACAGGTGAATCGGTTGCACCAAACTCAAGTTTGGATCATGTATCGTATCCGGAATGGGATTAATTTGACCAATGGTCAATGCTTGTGACACACTACAAGTTTTCAACATGGCTGAGATTGTTGAGATGACACCAATGTCCTATTTCCCCTATACACCCTATCAATATACCACAACCAATTGTTGTATGCTCTGCGTATTCTACTCCAAAACTATGCTGTATCATCTACTGCTTGTCAATCCTGCCAGCCTGATGATGTCTTCAGAAGCCTGGAATTCAGACCCCTTTGTCAGATTGCAAGGCAACCCAACTCTGAACTGCAATCACCAGAGAACAACTAGATGGTACCGTATTGTTCATAATCAAATTTGAAGATGAATGCATGTCCTTCTTATCATTTGATTGTAGGTATTTTAGTGACAGTTGATTCCCATCTATTGCTCAACAAATATTATCAGCTTACTGTTGAGAGAGAGGAGAGTGGTTATTAATACCCTGTTCGAAGCTCAGACTCCATGCGTAGTCCAGGCCCATGATTAGACTACAGTAAGTAGACGCTACTTAAACTAATATCCCCGATATTAAAATCTTTAGCTCGTTTCATCATTCAAACACCTGGTAATGTACATTAGCGCACTCCTGTTTCAGCTACTCTGTAGTCTACATGTACAGTACTGTGTTATCTGATCTAAAACGTATGGGCTACTACTGGTAATATATATCCAATTGGATCTTGTAAGCACAGTAACGGTTAGGGGGGGGGGGGGCCCTTACAACACTTAAGACCTTCTCTGTACTGTAGTCTAGGGTTCCTCTTCACAAAGGATCTACAGGTGTCAGGCGTTAGCGTACAGAGTACTGTAGTCTACTCTGTACTCTGTAGTCTAGTCTAGTTGATCGCCTTTTCGAAGATCCGGAAATCCGGATCGACAAAATAGAGCAATTTGAAACGCCAAAACCACGTTGCAATAATGGTATTGTTGCTTTTAACCAAGCCCGGCAAGCTAACATTAGTCTATGCCTCTGACAGGTATCACGGTTTCCTCCCCGTGGACACATATATCGAAAGTATCGGTACATATCTTTGGTAGCGTTTGACGGCCCGCCAGACGTCACAAGACCGATTTCAGTTTGTAACTGGATACGTCCAACCGAATATGGAGAGCTGCGGCGTTAGCTGCGAATCCCATATCTCCATTGCAGTTGATCGCTTGATCCTGATCCTCATTCCTCCGCTGTTGTGGCTGCTTTCTTATTTCTTTTTTTCTTCCCTTCATTCCTCAGAGTTGTGGTTCACGTGAAGATCACGGCGATCGGACGCGTCGGTGTGGCCGAGAGGGTCCGTGTCCCAGTAGAACTGAGGCCGCATCGGCAATCAGACGCGACGAGCGACGTGTGATATGTGCGTTTTTTCAATCATCTTTCTGGCAGTTGGCACCCGACGGCACTAGTGACCTCATGGCCCAACTCACACCATCTTGTTACTGCCTTATTCAGCGCATTGCATGACATGTAGCCAAAAATGGGAATAGTCTACCTCTGACTCCGACCCTGCATAAAAACAATTCGTATGCGGCGGCGCGTGAGAGGCAAGAAAGAAAAGGCGGTACAGTATTGGCAACAGTTTGGGAGTTATAGTACACTGACACAATTAACGGCAACAGGAGTTGTTTTTTCTGAAAGCGCAATTGCTCCAGTATATCTTCTTTGACCGCACGCGCTCTTGGGTACACCAAGATGCCCTTACGGTACGGAGCACATGCCCTAAGCCGGAATGTGATTATGGAACATGAACTTGCATGGACGTAGACAGGTGAGTAGAGACGAAACAAACAGACAGTGGACGTCCAGAACTAGACTATCTGGGCCATGTTGACTGCACGCTGGCCAGTGGAATGACAATCAAGGTAGCTAGTCCAACGTCAAACAAACACAAACGGCGCTAGCGACGACAGACGAAAGCAGTCGTGGAGCCGTCACACACAAGACGGAAAACGCAGTTCACGTGACCGCGGTACCTCGCTGTTAATATAAGCGCGTAAATCTGGCCAGTCATCTCATCTCAGCCGAGTCCCCCTGTCGCATTGTGAATTCAATCTCTCACAGGAGGAAAAAAACAGAAAAATGTCAGTGCTTAAAGTTTATTTTAAACTGACCTGATCAGCAGCACAAAGCTAAAACTAGAAAAAGGCATTGCAAGCTGCTCCAAAAGCGGACTCTTTGGCCTACGAGCCTGTGTGTGGAACAAGCTAATTTCGAGAGCCCTGACCTTGGGTGCAACAAACACCACTTTTGGCAGCCTTGGAACAAAAGGAAATAGTAAACAAACCGTGGAATGTCACTTCGCTGCCGTCAGTTGCCTTCCCGCAGCCCCAGACACCTCCTCCTCCTGTCCGCGCTCAGTCTCCCCCCCTGCCTGGCAGAAACAGGAAAAAATAATTTCCTTGCAACAAATTTGTATCAAGTCTGTCTCAGACATGCAGCCCTCAGACTGGTGCGCACGTACCGGGGGGTGTTTGCTGTAGAGTTGGCTGGGTGTGGGCAATGTATAAACACAGCAAGAAGCGGTTCGCAGGGGGGACACTACTACTCTGGCGGTACGCCGCACAGAAATAGAGGTTTTCTTTATTCGGAATTGTTCCCTCTCAGGCCGCCATCGCTATTGCTTGCTGCGGCTCGTATACACTAGTTGCTGTAGCCTAGAGTCGACAGGTACATACCCCAGACACGGCCTGGCAGCATTTGAGGCTAAGAGACAATCTGCATACAAGCACCCAAGCGAGGCGCCCAGCCAGAAGGGGATAAACTTTGGCTTGTCCTGTGTTATAGACCTGATTAAGTCGCACCGGTCTCTCCAGCCCCCCACCATCTGGAACAAGAGTATTAGACGAGGTCCCTGACACCTTCGCTTAGCTTCTTGCAACCGACTTTGCTGCTTTGCAATCGCCCTCTGCCCTTCCGCCAGCCCCACATCCGGCCACCCCCTGGGAATAACACCTTCGCTAGACACGGACGATCAAACGCCGATCACTAAACAACTGGTATTTGCACATACGATTGGGGCCCAACCAGCTACACAAACACGAACTACGAACACGAATACAAACAGTCGCGGTAACACCGATCCTCTGCCCCCCCCAAAACGACACAGCTGCTGTCGCATCCCACAAACTGAAGCTCACGCACCCGACAGACCCCACCACACATCCCACCCATCCCGTGATTCAGACACAGCCGTCCGGATGAACATCTTCGCGTGTTTCAACAGCCGAAAACCGCACAAGGCGGAGCCTGCCGCAAAAACACCAGTAGCGCCCCCATCGGCGGGCTCTGACGAAAAACACACCCTCGAAACCATCGCAGAGGGCCCCGAATCGCCCGTCGCCCCAAAGCAGGATAGCGACCGACTGAGTCTCAGCTACTTCACGCCCCCGGCACTCAAACCACCACCCCCAGTTGCATCATCCAAGAGTGCCAGCTCGCTGCACATCTCCTCGCCAAATGAGACGGGCTCCAACTACCTGCCCACGTCACCGTCCTTCAACTCCCCCAGAATAGATGTCGACCTGGAGAGCAGAATGTCCACCTTCAACCCCTACTCGGTGTCACCACCCGCGTCGTCCTCTACCTCAGAAAGCATTGCCAGTGGCCTGGCACTGAACCTCCCCCACCTGGCACCCCCTGAGGGCGTTGCTCTGGCGGCACAGACGCCTCCCATCACACCTGTGCGAGCGCACCCACTTAGAAACGAAGTCAAACCGGACACAATCACGAGCACCCCCACCAAGCAGCAGCCGCATCAGCTGGCGAATGAGACCTCGCCGCCTGTTCCCGAAAAAGATGCCCCCAGAACACTCCGACCCAAGTCGCTGCACGGACAGAATGGAGCCGCTCCTCGACTTGACCAGGCTCACACCCCCATTCCTCGACCCCGACCTCGGCAAGACCCCGCAGCCCCCGCAGCCCCTTCGTTTTCCGCTTCGTACTCTCCTTCTCTGGCTCCCCGAATCTCCATGAGCTTCGCCCGTCAGTCTCGACTCATCCCCCTGGATGTACTCAAGGGATTTTCCTCTGACGACTTCCTCGGTGACTTCCTCAAAGACACATCGTTCCGAGAGTCCATGGACGCGTCAATGCTAGGCGCAGGCATCCCCACCTTTACCGACAGAGCCACCAACAGACAGACGTTTGCCTCGTCACACTACTCCGAGTACTATGAGGACAACCCGGACCTGCAGCTGGAGCTGTCGCGAATGAGATCTATGTCGCGACAGGCGTCTCTGCACCATAAGGATAGCCGGTCTAACCGAACCTCGCAGTACACCAACTACGCGCCTGCCGACTACGAGGTGTACGACCACGACAAGCTGGCTCGAGAGCTGGCCAAGGAGATTGAGTCTGCTACACGGGACACTTGTGACCCCAGCAGCAACGGAGGAATGTATGGCAAGCCCAGCCGGCCCTTGTCTACAGTGGCAGCATCTGAGCAGTCTGGAGGAGCCTCTGTGCCCCCCTCAGACTTTGGCTCCCCTCGAAGCGAGATCCACACCGAAAAGCGGTCTCGAAACGTTTCCAGCATCACCGACAACACTGAAAACTCCAACTTCACTCACGAGTCCAACTTTACTGCGGACTCCATTTCCACCGCCAACTCCATGAACACAATGTCCAATGTGACAGCCAACACGGCCAACACCACTGTCAACAGCATCCACTGCGACAAGTTTGAGAAGGTGGTACCTGTGCTTGCTGCTGCTGCTGTTCCCGCACCTGTCCATACAGTAGCCCCAGCCATGCCCCCCTCTCCTCCCGTGTCGATGCGTGAGTCTATCAAGGATCTCCCCAACCACACTGTCACCCACTCGTACCGACCCATTCTCGAAGATGAGATTGAGGTGCGACGAGGCGACACTGTTAAGATTTGCCAGGAGTTTGACGACGGATGGTGTCTTGTGACCATTGTGAAGATGCGATCCGATGACCCCGAGAACCGACGGTCTATTGGCAGCACCATGGGTTACAAGGAAGGAGTGTGTCCCCGTGCTTGCCTTGCTCTTGAGGTATAGCAATTAAGCGATTTCCAGAAGTGTCTCACCAGTGAGATTTTGCGGAGGTCATGAGTAACGACTATTAACGACTGACTAATGTCTGGGGGTTTTCCGGACCGAGATGGGCTCCGATTGGGGTTCCATTTCATCCAGTTTTTATTTATTTATATGTCATAATTAATAATTAGACAGGTGTATCTAACATTTGATAATTTTGTACTCGTTTCAGGGAAGTGCTTCGAGCACAGTGTATTAGCTTATCTGTGGCATCATGCACCAGACATGCACATGACGATGTGAGAGCTGCAAAGCAGGTCCGATGACTAAGCACAGACATGTGCTTTTGTTTTTCATACAGGGGAATATTACAGGTATTGTGGATGTAATGCAAGCTAATATTAATAGTGAATTGTCTCAAACCCTAGTGAAAACACTAGTGCAACCTAGATATTCACATTCGCACAGTGTTATGGTCTTTAGGGCCTGTTACTTAAAATCACTCAATTACATTACCGGTGGTAGTCTACCCCATGAATGTTTTTAGCCCCAATGAAGAAGGGAGGAGAATTTGTGCTTTGAAATATCTGAAGAGTGAACATTGTTCAGAATTCCATTCTGCGTACATTGGTACCGGTACCAGATGCCAGTATCACGATCTTCGTATCATGTATTCAAACGGTGCTGTTTGAATTTGGAACTTATGCTTCCTCACCTAGTCGGCTGAAGTATATAACTATTCCAATGTTGTTGACCGGGCCACCGATAGCTCCACACCATGGTCCAACAGCATCACGAAATCAATCCAGACGCCGATCTGGACGCCGACGATGAGAAAGAATCGGAGCCAATTGACGTGACAGACTTTCTGGACCCCGAAGATCTCGAGCCCGAGACCATCCCCATGGATCTCTCGGAAGCTATTCATGAGGACGACTTGGAGAGGTTTCGTAAGATGGAAGACGAGCTGGACGAGGAGGAGTACGACGACACCTACAACGAGATTTCCTTCTGCAATGGCTTTGTTGTGTGGACTGTGTGGAAGGATGAAGACGAGGAGGGTCCTGAGCAGAGTGGTGATCCGGTCACGACTGCCAAGTTTAGAGCAAGCGAAAAAGCTCCGGAGTACGAAAAACAGCAGCATGAGCGAAGTCAGAGATTTGAACAGGGTCTTTGACGCAGTTCACGTTATTAGTGTCTGCTGCAGTAAATCATCATACTGGGTACTTCACAACAGGGTTGTAGTGGTTTAACAACGATTATTGCAACAATATGGGTAGGGCCAGGTAGAAATGTGTGAATAGGACAGTACGGCATTGATATGATGCGGTATCGTAGACTGTACGCTGTTAGTAGCTATGTACGGAACGCAACTCTTGTCCCTGACGTGGGATACATTTACAGGGGCTAAAGTCATGATCTTCTGTATTTCAATTTATTGCAAAGAGAGTGTGTGTTTGAAGTAAAATCTGTGTTATATTGGAACAGTAAATCTCCTCTAAACCATTCAACAGTCAGTTGCAGATTGTGTTTGAGGACTGGTGTACTATGACAGTAAGGACCGTTGCCCTGATAACAAGTGATCGCTAGAGATTCAATCTTGTTTGTAGACTTCTCATAACCAATCATGGGAAGATATATGCCGTGCGAATGTAGTCTACTTCTTGAGTTCCACGAGTGAGCCATATCAGCTATTTACTAGGATCATGGAACAAAGCCGAGCGCTTGTAAACCATCGCTCATGCTAAAGCTCATATGAAAAGCTAGTTAACCATGAAGGGCCTCATTTGGATAGAGGGGAGAGAGACAGCAAGACAGAAAGCCAGAGACTAAATAGCGAAAGGTGTGTGAACGCGTATCAAAAGCTGCTGTTTGAATCAAAATACCCTGAAGTGATCCCCAAATATTATTGCCAGATCCAAACCTGATGATGACCTCACCTGCTCCACAAATGATAAACTACCATCCCTCGAATTAGTTACAGGCCTTTTGCTTCCAAAACTCTCTCTGCCGTAAATGTACGACAGGTGCAGGTTTGCGCATTGGGTATGTTGTCTGCTGTATGCTCCCGCAGATGAAATGATGTTTTTAATCCGAGAGTGAGTAAAAGGAGAGGCAATGAAGACAACTCGATAAAAAAAGGACGACAGTGACTTGTATTTATATTAACCCAATATCCTCTGGATGCAAACTCAGCACGGACAACCTGCAGACTCGCAACTCTACACCCCAGAGCAATGTAGTCTAGGCTTCTTCCTATTATTGAACCTCAGGTGACTACTCTGTAGACTAGACTACAAGAATTAATTCATACAAGCATCTCTCTAACCTTCCCTGGTTCAAGGGTTAGAGTTTTTGGATACCTCTCCTCCTCCAAACCAACAGGGTCTGAGATGACCCTCGTCTTCTAGTTTCCACTTCAGATTCTCATTCCAACTCTCCCCAACGACATGGGAACAGTGGTACGACGGAAGCGGTTCCTATGGCACCCCGACGATATTGAAAAGCACTACTCTGACGACTTTTTCTCTGAAGATGAACAGCCCGCTACAGGCAGACCCAAGCCCATCTCAATGGCCCGAATGATGGACCTCAGCATGTCCGAGTACGAGCTGATGCGCTTCTACAGCTCGGACTCAACGCCTCTTCTGGAGGCGGCTACAGGAGACGATAGAAGGTACCATAGTCGGTGGATAAACAGCATCATTACTCTGGCAGCGAGCAACGACGCTCTCAAACAAACATGTATGGGGTTCGCCACTCTGCATCTGGGACACAGTCGCAGTAAGAGCACATACACTCTGAAGAATGGGTTCAGGCACCCCAAGAGCTGCGGAGCTCCAGACATGTCGCTGGTGTCCGGATACACCAAACTGGAAGACAAGGTGCTCGAACGCGTCCTCCAGATATACTTAGCTGCCATCAGAGGACACAATAAGCAGATTGTGAACATGACCAGCGAGACTTATGAGTCAGTGCTGCTTTCGGGGGTGATGATCTACCTCTTGTCCATGTCGCTAGGCTCGATGGTTCCAGTGTTTGATTTCGAGGACGGGGCAGATCTCATGTCCATTGGAAGATCTATAGCAGCCATCCACAGCTGCTACTCAAACCTGCTTTATCCTATCAAGTTCCCCATGGCCCTCAATACCGATTGCCGGCTCCCGCGAGAAGGCAACTACTGGGAAATTATCGACTTTGTGGACGAGGACGGGGACTACCCCGAAGAGGAAAAAGCTCGTGTCAAGCAGGTATTGACAGCTGAGCTCAAAAACATGAAGATGCTGTTTAGCATGGACTTGGAGCTCAAGTCAGTCACGTGTCTGGCTTCCTGGAGCGTCTACTGGACTCCGGGATTCTTCCAGCTGCTCAGAGAGGAGCACAACACCTATGCTCTACTGTTTCTCGCCCAATGGTGCAGTTATGGACACATGTGGCATGTTTTGTTTTGGTGGAAAGACCGGGTTAAAGATGATTTGCTGTATTTGAAGGCCCATCTTCCGGAAAGAGTTCATCAGTTCTTCGATGGACCGCTGGAGGTGTGTTCAAGATTTGATGTCGACTATTTCGGCTACTTTACGGAGCAGTATTGATCTGTTCGCGACACTGAGTGTATAGACAAGGAGATGTTTACTTATTAATTCCTAGATTAATAATCTACATAATTTATTACTTATTTTTTAGAGATTGAGCTACAATATTGAAAACGATGACAGGTAGGGATGTTCAATATCGACACCCTTCTAACCCAGAAGACCCAGACAATTTTCCTGAAATGAATTTACGGGACGAGAAAGCGCATTTGGTTCAAACTGAGATGGTAATATAAATCTTTGACACAAACCGGGATTAAATTTGGGTAACCATTCATCTCTTGAGATGGCTACTTTGTGCCGTGGACAAACCTCTGTTACTCGTTACAGTGGTACTTTCTGAAGAAATGGACGTAGAGATTGGTCCAGGGAGCTCAAACAGAGCCTCTACTGACTGCAACAGAGATCTTTGCAATACTAATGGTTTTCAGACCATCTTTCACTCACAGTCCCCATTGTCCAGGAGTTTAAAACGACAAAGGGAAAGATGCAATGTCAAAAAATAACGAAATGTCAAAAGAGCCAGATGAATACAAAGATCTGAAAACGAGGTAAATAAGTGGAGTAAATGATTGGAATCAGCAGTGATAACTAATACAGAAATGCACACACTTCCACTGAACAGCCGCCACAGCTTTTATATACGCCTCCCAAAGTCACGTGACTAAATTGAAGGTGCAGTGATATATGCATAATTTCACGCGTCGAGTGAATCAAGAACATCAGCACCTCGTACAACACACTACAATGGCAGTACCAGAACATCAGCTGGAGACTTTTCTGCCGTCGGAGCTGCATTTTCTGGCGGAGAACGAGACGGTGGGTATATTACCGCGGCAACCGTCGTCCTCGTTACCGCTAGTCTCGGGACAGGTACCCGAAATGCGATCCATGAGGCGAGTCGACGTGCCTTTGTGGCTGGCCATGACTCTGAAGAAGCAGCGACGGTGCCAGATCATCCCGCCGGACTGGATGGAGGAGAAAAACCTACAGCGCATTCTTGCACACGAACAGAACTTTCCGGATTCGTTTGCCACGGTGGACTGGCACTGGCTGGAGATTGCCCAGATCCTGCTGGCTGGAGCTGCCGACGATCTCACGTCTTCCCCGCACGTTCTGAGAAACCTGGTGCGCGACATTCGCGAAATTCGCGAGTCCAAGGCCCGTGTGGGTATGCACGAGCTGAACGAGTCGCTCCTCCAGATGGACGGCATGGGCCTGATGGAGATCAACGAGCTGCGGCCATTTGTGACCACAGTTATGGACAAGATGACCAGCGTGCACGCTGCTACAGGGCTGGACGAGATGCAGGTTTACTCTGAGAGCGACAATAGTGACGACGACGTTCCTCTCACCCAGGAGGGTACATCATCTGTGGCTGGCGACGACTCTGTGCAGGCTGTTCACTCCTCGCAGCTCGATTCGTCGCTCAGATACGGCCAGAGACCGGACGACAGTGAGGCGAGTATGGAACTTGCTCAATGGGATGACAATTAGTCAAGCATAGACAGTGGTGGTTATCTACATCATTTATTTATATTAATAGTATTACGGTACAGTGTACTGAAGTGTACCACAGGGAATAACACATCTCGTATAAAAATCTCAGCTTGCAGCTACAGTACCGGTACCGGTCCAGTAGTATCAATTGGTAAGTATGTATGATGCATCACAACGACAAAATCACTCCACCTCGGTCACCTTAACCTCGTCAAACTTGACCAGCAACAGAGCAATGTCCTGGTTCTCGATAAACTTCTTGGCGTCGGGGTTGGCCTTCTCATGCTGTTTCAGGTACTTTTCGGCCTCGGCACCTCCCACTTCCCGGGCCTTGCCGTTGAGAGTCACCGACATGGACGACAGCTCGTTCTGGTTGATGTTCTGTAGCAGCTCCAGCAGAGAGGGCTGCTGTTCAACAACTCGCGATCGAGCAGTGACCCAGTCGTGCACCAGCACAGACACTAACGGGTTCTGTGACACGTTGACGTATGTGGTGGACGACTTGTTTGTGGTGAGGACAATGGCCTGCTCGTCTTCAATGTAGGTGTAGTTCATGAGGGTCACGTTGGGCATGTTGTTAAGACACGTGCCCAGGTGCACAAAGCCCGCGTTTTTCAGCAATTGGCCAACTTCTTTGCTCACTTCGGCCATGTTGTATTGTGTTGTAATGTGGTTGTAATGAGGTTGAGGCGAAAGTGGTGATGCAGAGTGATACGATACTGCTGAGCTAAACTAAAGTTAGGCGGGGGGCGGTGAAACATTGCTAGCTGCTAAAAACAGCACTGTCAGGTCTCCTTGGCAGAAAGGGGCTACAAAAAAAGAAACCTAGGGGTTTTTAGCTGCTGCAATTACTATGTCCCTTTTTTTTGTATTCGTCTTTTCGCTTTTTTGCGCCTCGAGAAGTACGCAACACACTCTCTCATGTCCAATTACGGTATCATCTGCCTTAATAATCAAACTTTATCGTCTCAAGGGTGGTCCCAGATTTGTAGACTTGGTGGACCTGCGTATATTGTGGAATAGGCTTAGTTCACGTTGGACCTATGAAATAAGGTTCGTCACGGTCACATGACCGTATGATATTAAAGTTTCATCATGCACTACACCTCAACGCACCACCATCGATTTCGTCACATTTTAGGAACATCTTTACGACAGATCAAGCAGCACTGACGGTATCAAACCACACACCCTAGACTAAAGCATAGACAGCACTATTATGGAAGAAGAATTTCCCGAAATTGGGAGCTCCCAGATGGATGTGGACGTCCCGGAAGTTCCTGAAGTCATTAGACCCGATGATACGGTAACTGCACCTCCACAAGTCGACAAACCCGCCAATGTGAGTCCAGAGCTGCTGGAAACTATCAAAAGCCGCGTTTTGTCCAATCTCACAGGCAGAAATCTGCCAAAACCGCTGTTTCTGGACTCAGAGCTATCCAGAGTGTACAGTCTGTTGGAGAACGCGATACGCTTTGGCGAGGGCAATTCCTGCATCATTGTGGGTCCCCGAGGCACAGGAAAGTCGCTAATTGTGGAGTCAGCATTATCGGAGTTGACTGACAAGTACGGTTCCAATTTCATCACGATCAGACTCTCTGGATTCGCCCAATCAGACGACAAGATGGCGGTTCGAGAAATCGCCCGCCAGCTGGATTCCGTGCTGCCAGAAACAATTGAGAGCAAGAGTATGTCCGAGACACTTAGTCAGCTTCTTTCGCTGTTTGAAAAGGCCGATGAGGACCAAACTGAGAAGGAAACTGTGTCTCTGGTATTTATTTTGGACGAGTTTGATCGTTTCTGCGCAACCACCAAACAGACGTTACTGTACAACCTCTTTGACGTGGCGCAGTCATCCCGTGCCCCTATTGCCGTGGTCGGACTTACTTCTCGAATCAACGCTCGTGAGCTGCTGGAAAAACGAGTTCGAAGTCGGTTTTCGCAGCGAGTCATCCAGGTCAAGAGACAGCAGAACATGGTGGATTTCTGGGCAGTGCTTCGTAACGCTGTTTGTGTTCCTCTTGACATAACAAGTCCTGATTCAATCAAGTCAGAGGACTCCATCAAAGTGGAGGAAGGCGAAGAGGGTTCCAGGGACTCTTCTGCTTCTTCAGCAACGCCTCCTTCAGAAGAAGATGTTCAGACCATCCAGTACTGGAACTACCACTGGGAGGAAATGTTCCAGGCCGGACCGTTGAGAGATCACGTGGAGCGAATCTACCACACCACCAAGAGCTGTCGCGAGTTTTTCACGTCGGCTCTGCTGGCTGTGGCAAGGGCCGATCCGTGGGTGGACGCCGCAGATTTTGCGCTACACTCTTACGAACGAGGAATTGCAGACACTGAGTCATTTGTGGACGGATTGTCGGATCTAGAGCTGTGTATGGTGATTTGCGCAGCCAAGGTGGAGGTCATGTTTGATGTGGATCAGCTCAACTTCAATCTAGCGTACGAGGAGTACCATAAGACCGCCAGGGAACAAAGAGAGGCCATGCGGGCCGTGGATCTCGCAGGAATGGCCACTGGTACGGTGGCTGGGTTCCGAATCTGGAGCCGTGATGTGGCCAGAGCTGCATGGGAAAAGTTGGAATCTCTGAATCTGCTGACAAGCATCGAGAAAAGCGCCAAGCGCATCGCTAAAAACGCTTCGGAGGCTAGTTTAGACGACGAGATCCGCATGGTAAAGGTGGATGTGGGACTCCAGGAGCTCACTAACATGATGGGCAACACGCACCATTTGATCCAATGGACGAGGGTGAGAAGGTGATAAGCAACAAAACAAAGGAGTGCATCTGGTCCAGAATTTAATGCTGATCACGGTGGTTGTTGCTGGGTCTCCATTGAGTCACTACAACAGGAGTTGTACCCTCTAAAAAAATGTACAGTTTTCAGAGTCACGAAGGGTATCTATAGTTTATTTAGTTATGCATAGCATCATGTAATTTACGCGTGCGTTTCGATATTATATTTCTGACCTGTTTAAAGAACTCATGGTGAGTCACTGATTACAGCGATACTCTTGGTTCCCCAAAACTGAAACAATAAATGCCCCTCATTTGTACCGGCGTATTTATACCAAATGGGGCCGAGCACATATGACGTCACGTGAATTGAGGCTGCTGGGGGGCTGAGCTAATTTTGAGCACAGATTAACTGTATGGGCTGTTTTCTTTGTTTAAAAATTTTCAGCCACCCAGTTAGGGCGGTGTCCCAGCGTGATTGGCCAGAACCTTATTATACCGGCTACAAAATGTGGCGAGTTCCGACAATCATGCACGAATTGGGGCTAATAGAGTTTCGTGGCTAGTGTCATTTCTAAAGCCGTGATTCGATTTTCTCGATTCTCGAATCTCTGGGGGCTGATTTAACAAGGCTGTAGCAACGACTGAAAATTGCGCTTCTGACAAAGTACGTCACGTGCCAGATCTTCCACAGTTGCTCTGCATAATCTCCTTGCGCGAGCAATTAGCAGAGTTTGGGTGCTTGTGGGATGCACAGTATTAAAGGGTGCGTACCAGTACATTCACAGATGTTAAACAGGGAAGCAGGACTTGACTTCTTCAGACAACACGCAGGGAGCAAGTCACGATAAAACTAACAGCTGCTTCGCGCACGACAAACTGAACCACAAAATCTCTCCCGCAAACACGACAACGTCACGGTCGCCATCAACGCCACCATAACCTTTGCTGCCTACACCCAGCTCACACACACTACATCTGTCATACATGTTGGGTATCAGTAGAGCCACAAAAACGCAGGCCACAGGGTCCTCGACGGCTCTGCTTGTGCGCTCGTTCACTTCCACACGCCGGTGCAACGACTACCCGGCTTCCGAGCACCCGTCGCCCTACGAAATCTTCGGCATGGGCCCGCACAACCTCAACCAGAAAATGCTCAAAAAGGAGTACTACCAGCTGGCCAAAAAGTATCATCCAGACTCCAACGGCGGCAGCGAAGAGACGGCTGGGCTTTCCAAGGAGGTCAAAGATGCGCGGTTCAAGAAAATCTCCAACGCTTACGAGATTCTCAAAAACCCCAGCAGAAGACACGCCTACGACCGGTTTGGTCAGGGATGGGAGGGCGGAAGACCGGGGCCCTACGGACGCGACGGAGCCACGGCAAACTATGCTAGCACGGCAACAGCAGGAGGAGGTGCGCGGTATTCACAAGACACGGATGGCTTTTGGGGAGCGTCGGGGTGGCAAGACTACGAAGACCTGCGAAACCACAGCTCCAAGAAGAAGCAGACGGAAAACACCACCATGATTGGCATGGCACTTATTGCCGTGGCGGTGGTTGTTACTTACCTCCAGATTCACCGCATCATCAACGTCATGGAGGACCAGTATTTCCGGGTCAAGGAACAGAACAAGAAGCTGGAGGATAGTCTATGGTGGGCT
This sequence comes from Yarrowia alimentaria, assembly GCA_900518985.1. Classification (NCBI taxonomy): domain Eukaryota; kingdom Fungi; phylum Ascomycota; class Dipodascomycetes; order Dipodascales; genus Yarrowia; species Yarrowia alimentaria. The sequence goes on from ULGN01000001.1 coordinate 1,488,373, forward strand.
CGCACCAACTATGGCTTTGCACAGGGCCAGGACGACCGAGTATCTCGTTTCCTGGTCATGCGAAAGAACTCTCTAGCCGAAGAGGGCGACTACATGGAGGCCCAGATCAGCGAGGACAACTGGAGACGTTCGCGAATGAAGAAGCTGGCAGAAAAGAAGGCTGCCAGAGAAGCTGCAGCAGAGGTTCACGGTAAGATTGAAGGAGTTGGCGAAAATGGCACAGCTGGTGTTGCTGTTACTGCTGCTGCCCAAGCTGATGAAGCTGCACCACATATTCCCACAGCCTCGCAGGTCATGTCTGCCTTCACCAGAGCGTCTATGGTGTCTTCTGCAGTGTCGCTGACCACCAAGGACGATGTTGTGGCCACCACCTCTGCTGTCTTTACCGATTCACTCTTGACTTCTTTGAGCAAGGAAAAATAACGATATATAATAACGAATGCATATTTATTACTGTGTGTGTTTTAGGACACTATGAAAATGTTTTTGAACTCATTGCCATAGTTGTGTACTCTGAACTGTAGCGAAGTGTCAGAATACGGATAAAACAAGTGTTAGTTTCGACACAGGTTCGTGTCTTCGGATTCCCTATAGCTCATACGAAGCATTACATAATACTATTCATACTCCTCAAGATGAAAGTAGTTTGCGTAGTAGTGCCATGGCCAAGCTGACGACTCAAAGAGACATGCGGCTTCAATGTTCTCTTTAGATGTTATTTTTTCTTTCCTTGATAGCTTCTACGTTAGAGGCAACTAGACTACAACAAACATGTTACAGTATGTATCGATTAGAGGCTGGGAACATATTCTTTCCAACCTCACTGTTAAACATGCTGGCATGGGAGACACTGCCATACAACAAATAACGAAAATCATAAACAGGTATCTCCTGCAAACACTAGATTAAGCTACCATAAAGGGAGTAAAAAAGGATTGAAAAAGATTTCATTTCAGCGATCAAACTTGTACCTTAATAGAATCAGCAGCGATTCATGTTTTGAATCAACAGTGAAGAAATGATGAGCAAGCACCGGTGCCATACCGTACCCCATATATTGAGTGATTTATCACGTTACTGTTAGACATCTTGCACTCTTTTCAAGCCCTTTTGCCCGGTAATTGAGTCGTTCAGTTGTTGCACACGACAAATCAATAACACAATCGTACCCAACGAAGTATGAAGAGCAGTTTCCAATACGACATTGCTGCGATTTCATGTCCCGTATTCGCCAACATCTGCCTTTCTTTTGTCACTGCGCGCTTTCTCATGCCAATGGAACCAACCGACCGACATAAAGTCGACTTTTGCACTCGATCCGGTGCCAAGACTCTCCTGATGACCCCAAGAAAGCATTTATCGACCTCGGACGGCCCTGGACACAAACAGCCCTGCGAGACTACGGCACGACAGTCTTTGTCAAAACCTTATGGTGAAGTGAAAGGGGTGGGGTGATGGAGGGAGGGGCACGGCGCCAAGAGGGGATTGCGGTACCAATGTCCCTGACAAGCGTTGCCAAGAGCAGAGGTGTAGTGTGGTTTTGTGTCACTGGGTCCTTATCGTCGCAAGCGCCATTAGCCATCACTTATTTTTGCTCTAGCTGTTGGGTTTTTGGTAATGTACTGCCGTGTGACTGGCCGTTCCTGGCTGCGCTCGCTCACTTTGGTAGAATGTACTGATAGCAGACGGAAAACTGTATCATTGGTCCACCTCAAATCACCTAGTCCGGCCCATCTAAAGACTGGACTAATAGAACTGAAGCCTGCTCCATGTCTCACCTGCAGTCGTTAGCGTCATAAACGTCAGCTGAGACGCACCGTGCAGCGACAGTGGGCCCGCAGACCCGCTGGGCGTACAATTTTCAATTCATGTGCTGAAAATGTGACACTTCTGGTCTTTGTGGTTGTTTAGTATTGTGTGGTGTGGGGCTGAATAGGGGCCAAAAAGTAATGTGGAGACCCTTATCTTTGCCCACCTGTGTGTTAGGAGAAGTCAAAGAAGCTAATCTATACTTTTTCGGTTGCGTCAACCTAGAGAGCCTCAGGAACTTTAGAGGAAAGTTACTTTTGGAGAAGACGCACACTTGAGCCCCGGTGTGGATCCAGTAGAAGAGCTTTTATTTTGAATGTTGGAAATCTGAAGAGCGCACTTTGGTCGAAACAGAATTTTGGTTACAGTCGTGTAGCTTTTATATATCTGAGCCCTCTGTAAAGTCAAGCACTGGTGTCTTTCTGTCAGACACTGTTGTGCTTCATTCTAGCTCAGGAACCTTATGATAAGTTACAGCCACCTTTGTAGCCGCATATCAAGGCTTTATGCTCCTCGGGCTGTTATAGACCAGAGGGACCAGGGGTTACATGGTCGAATATGGTCCTGTTGGAGAGCTATCGTTTCAGAGATTGTTGCGGTTTCATCTAGATTTCGTTGTTGTTCAAATTGGGCCCGGGATAGACGACACTCAAGTTTCATTTCGAGACGCGAGCACGGAGAGAATGAAGCACCAAAAATGGGGTTAATTCCAGATATACATCGGTATTGCCGCTTTAGGTATTAAAGAGGTGCTCCGCATTGATTGTGCATGGTGCCGTGCCTCTCTCGAGGCTCGAGCTAGTCTAGTCGAGGAACGGCAGCACCGTACATAGTGTTCGCCTGTCTCGGCTAGTTCTGCCAGTAGATATAAGAGGAGCGACAGGATCCCCCAAAGAGCCTGGATTCCATCTTACTTTCCGCCGTCAAGCATTCAACATATGAGCGACATCAAAGAAGCCGAAGATCCCGTCAAGGAGTACGGAGTTGCTGATATCGAAGAGATCACCCTTCGAAGTGAGGACTGGATTGCTCAGAAACTGCTAATCCCCCCTAATGACGTCGATGGCACCTATCCCCGCAGTGTCACCGTCATGGCTACTGCTTTCGAGGCCATGACCGAAGAAGAAGCCGCCTCAATCGTGCGTAAGGCCTGGGACGAACACTCTTCGGACCAAAACCTTACTGCAGAACACAAGGACACGATACAGCGACTTGTGGAGACCCTGGAGTGTAAGGAGATCCCCCAGGAGGACGTGGAAGAGCTCAAGTACCAGGCCTGTCTCTTCTACCACTGGTCGCCGTACCAGCAAGTTCGATCCGTTACTACCCCCTTTGACGATCAAGAGGAGGAGTGTGAGACTTTCCGGTGCTACGTTATTGGTATCATTTGGGTTGGAATTGCTGCTTTTGTTAACCAGTTCTTCTCGCCTCGTCAGCCTCCTATTTCTCTTACAGTCACTGTCATCCAACTGTTCCTTTATCCCTCTGGACGTCTGTGGCAGTTTATTTTCCCAGATTGGGGTTTCCGATTCCGAGGAACTCGATACAGTCTGAATCCCGGACCCTGGACTCAGAAAGAACAGCTTCTGGCCACCCTTATGGCCTCGGTCGCTAACGTGCCTCCTTACATTGACTACAACATTTTTGTCCAGTATCTCCCTCGATTTTACAACCAGAAGTTTGCTCTCAACTTCGGATACATGGTCATGATGATGCTGACAACACAATTCATGGGTTTCGGAGTGGTTGGGTTCCTCAGAAAGCTGGCTGTCTACCCCTCTAAGGCTCTCTGGCCTACTCTTCTCCCTACCCTAGCTGTGAACAAAGCTCTGCTGGCAGAGAACCGAAAGGAGAAGATTAACGGCTGGACTATTTCTCGATACACTTTTTTCCTCGTCGTGTCTCTCATTGCGTTCATCCAGTTCTGGGTGCCCAACTACCTGTTTGGAGCTATTTCTCAGTTCAACTGGATGACCTGGATCGCCCCCGATAATGTTGTGCTAGCAGCAATCACTGGAGGAGTGTCTGGTCTGGGTATCAACCCCATTTCCTCGTTTGACTGGAACGTTTTCACCGCCTCCATCTTCCCAGTCATGTTCATGCCCATTTCTTCCCTGGTTATGGGAGTTTCTGGTATGTTTATTGCCGCCTTTATCATCCTGGCTGTGTGGTACACAAACACAATGTACGCTGGCTACCTTCCCATCAACTCTGCCGACGTGTTTGACAACACTGGTGTGCCTTACAATGTGTCTCGAATTCTGACCAACAACGAATTTGACGAAGCAAAGTACAGAGCTTATTCTCCTCCTTACTACGCTGCTGCTAACCTCGTTGTCTACGGAGCCTTCTTTGCTGTCTACCCCATGTCCTTCTTCTACACTGTTATCATGGAGTGGGATATCATGAAGGTGGCTCTCAGAGATCTGTACGACGGTTTCCGGCACTACAAGCGATCCAATTACTACGGCTTTGACGACTACTTTAGCCGAACAATGTCCAAGTATCCTGAGGTTCCCCAGTGGTGGTTCTTGGTCATTCTGCTCATCACCTTTGGCATGTCCATTGCTCTGATTGAGCACTGGGATACCAAGGCTCCTGTCTGGGCACTGGTCGTTGTCATGCTAATTAACTTTGCGTGTCTGCTGCCCTTTACTGTCGTGCTCAGTTACACCGGCATTCAGTTTTCGCTAAACGTTTTGGTGGAGCTGATTATTGGCTACGCTCTTCCTGGTAAGGGTATCGCCATGATGATTCTCAAGGCATTCTCAGTACAGATTCAAATCCAGGCACAGAACTTCCTTTCTGATCAGAAAGTCGGCCACTACGGAAAACTGCCTCCCAGATCCATGTTCAGAGTCCAGATGCTCGCTACCATTGTGGCTGGCCTCGTTACTCTCGGAGTCATGGAGTTCCAACTCACCAAGATTGACCATATTTGCGACAAAAAGTACCAGGAAGCCCACGAGAAGTTTACCTGTCCCAACCAGATGGTCTTCTTCTCCGCCTCGGTCATTTGGGCCGTTGTAGGACCCAAGAAGATCTTCGACTCCCAGTACCCCATCCTCAGATGGTGTTTCCTCATTGGATTTGGAATTGCCCTGCTCTTTGTCTTTTTGCAAAAGTACATGCCCATGCTTCTCCGAAAGTTCTACCCCGAACGGTCTTCCCAAATCACAAAGTGGGAGGCCCGATTCAAGGAAGTCAACCCCTCCATCATCTGCTACGGCTTCCTCAACTTTGCTCCTTACAATCTCTACTATGTCTGGTCTGGTCTTTACGTGGCTTACGGATTCAACGTTTACATCCGAAAGCGGTTCCCAGCATGGTGGGAAAAGTACACCTATGTCTTTTGCTCTGCAATGAACACTGGTATTGCCCTCTCGGCCATCATCATCTTCTTCGCCCTCCAGTACACCAACGTCAACCTGAGTTGGTGGGGAAACAACGTTCCCTATGCTGGAGTCGACGGAGATGGAGGTGGACCCATTACTCCTCTGCCGGCAAGAGGTTTCTTTGGTCCCGACAGTGCCAACTTCCCTTAATCAGCCAAACCTGATATTTATAAGATTTAATTCAACGTGATATGTTTTTCAAGAATAGTAGTGATTGGTATCAAATTGTAGCCCTTGTTATTTGGTAAACAATGTAGTTTTTTATATTCCTAGATCTATCCACAGTTTTGCGATATGATTGCTTCAAATATTCCACCAAAGTAAGGTTTTGGAAAAGTGGAATTAAGACGAGGTAATAAAACCTCCGAGTGGCGTGCATTGAGACTTGAAACACTTAAAATAAGAATTTATTACTCAGAAACACTTATGGATTCTAGTGGTACCGTTATATTTGACATATTTCATGTTTTCACCCCAAAGTCACGTGACATGAATCTCTTCCATAGTCAACTTTATTTGAGAGAAACTTCATAATCGGTTTCTTGGTCTAGTTGGTCATGGCATCCGCTTTACACGCGGAACGTCGGCAGTTCGATCCTGTCAGAAATCAATTTCTTTTTTTGTCACTTTTTTGCCCTCCACTTATCACCGAGGTATAGTTTGATTTCCCATGGAATACAATATTATTAGCAAACATGTGATATTCACCAGTCTTTTTTATTATTCTCAACGGCCAAATTGTGGATATACAAAAACCTAAAAATGTCTGTCTTTAATGGTTGGCTATAGAAGTCTGGATACTTGAGATGAGCAAGGCACACAATAACAGCAAGTGCAGCTCCCTTTTTATGCACAGAATGTGTGCTTTTCAAAATAGACATGCCTCCAAAACTGGGCTCTCTACTTGCCCTGGTTGGTCAGACAATGAACTACTGTAAGCATTGTTCCGTCGGAAAAGCGGAAGGCCAGAAAGTAGAGAAATAGCTAGACGATTACAAAAGCACCAATATCAGAAAGAAACATGATCATTTCTTGGACAATTTCGGCAGCTACTAGTTGTTAATTGTTTCATATACGCTCTGTAGCTGAATCATTCGACAGACAGTCTAATTATAACTGCCATAATTTGACCAACAAAAACCCCCCCTTAAAACACGTGTTTGGGGGTGCAGTTACAACGCTGTAACAATGTACGAGGGGAGCTAGGTTGCGGGTAGAGAATACGGCGTTGCATGTGCTGTATTTTTTGATTTCAACATGTATCGTACTTGGAGCCATTTTCTGGGGGCTACAGTTGGTTCATGCAGTAAAGGTGCCCCTATTGTGTGTACGACTGGAGAGTCCATAATCTGTAATTTTACAAATATTTTTGAAGAATGGAACACAGAATGGACAGATGAATACAGCAATCACCTTTTTATCAAGATCGGTCAAGAACTCGAGAATTTATAATCATCTGCTTCGTTGTTAGACTGTTGAGCATTGCAAAGTCTAAAAATTACTTGAAGCGGATACTGGCTCCACATTGGAGACTTGAGACGAACAACCAAAAAAAAAAGAGGAGAAAAATGCCGAAAAAAATACCGGAGAAATAATGAAAAATCAAAAATGGGCAAAAAACAGAGCATAAAAACTCATCCGATACGCTCCAGTGCCAAGACGGCTAGTTGCTCTTGGCAAAGTTCCATTCGGCTTGTTCCGTCTAGGCAGAGGAGATGCATAGGATGGGCACAGTCTCGTCCACCTCCAGAAGAGAATAAAAGATCGTGTGGTCACGATGGAAATATTCTGAAGAGTGCATCTTGTCTTGAATGAGATTCTGAATACATCGGTACCGCTTGTAACTTTCCAAGTGCTCTAAACCAGTTTCAAATATTTGGTCTGTAGAGAGACCTCAACAAAATGCAACGCTACAAGAACTGGAACTACAGACACACTAAGACACTACGACTTCACAAAATTCACACAAAACACAATCTATCATCTATAATTAAAACCGCGTTGCTCACATAGGCTGAGGCAGCTTTTCAACGTCCACAAAAGCGTCAAAGACATCGTCCTGCTGGTCGGAAGAGCCCTGTCGTCGGAAGTAGATTCGCTTTCCGAGCTTCCAGAACTCAATCAGCACCAGGAAAATGGCAAGGGATGCAAAACAGATGCCCCATTCCCATGAGATGCCCTTATGAAGGAACACCTTGTCGTTAATAACGGGAATGTAAATGCAAGGGAACACTGTAAAGAAGCCACCGATGACGGACCAGAACAGGAGCTGGTTTCGCCACAGGTCGTTGAAGGCCTGCTTGGGGTTCTTGATGAAGACGGATCGTCGCATATCAACCACCTCCCAAGCGAGGAAGAGCATGAACCAGGTAATCTCAGCAAAGGCCACGGATCGGCCCCGGAAGACGTACTTACAAGACTCGGAGTACTCCTTGTTACACAGATGGCCCAGCTCGCCGTTACCGTCGCCGTAAACAACAATAGAGAACGAACCAAGACACAGACCAGCCATGATAAGACCGTAGACACTCATGTCCAACATGAGCTCCCAGGAGAAGACACCCTTTTTGGGGTCACGAGGAGGCAGGTCCATGAGATCGGGAGCACCCTCTTCGAGACCAAGACCCATGGCAGGAAGAGCTGAAGTGACCATAAGACACCACAGAATTTCAATGGGGGAAATGGGGAAGGTGGAGAAGCCATCGGAGTCCATAAACACAAGACCAATCATCTCAAAGACACAGAAGGCCACGTTGGCAGCAAGCAGATGCAGAACAAACTTCTGAATGTTGTCGGCCATTCGTCGTCCCTCCTCCACGGCGTTAAGAATAGATGCAAAGTTGTCGTCAGAAAGAACAATGTCAGAGGCGTCCTTGGCGACATCGGAGCCGGCAATACCCATGGCAATACCAACGTCAGCCTTGGCCAGAGAGGGGGAGTCGTTGACACCATCTCCAGTCATGGCGGTGAACCGCTGTCGTCGATGCAGGGCGTCAATCATTCGCACCTTGGTGGTGGGGGAGCATCGGGCAATAACCAGGGGAAGCACAGGAAGAGAGTCAATCTGCTCGTCGGAAAGAGCGTCAAACTCCATGGCAGTCATGACCATGGCGGAAATGACAGACTCGGGCAGCTGGGCAATGTCTCGGGGCAGAATTCCAACCTCCTCGGCAATGGCTCGAGCGGTACCGGGATGGTCACCAGTGAGCATGTGCACGTTAATACCGGCTCGGTGACACTTGGCAACGGCGCCAGCAGACTCAACACGGGGAGGATCGTAGATACCGACAAGACCAAGGAAGGTCAGGCCGGTCTCCATCTGGGTTCGGTTCTTGGGGTCCTCGTTGGGCTGCATTTCTCGGGTAGCAAAGGCAAGGACTCGGAGACCCTGCTTGGCAAAGGCGTTCATCTGCTGCTGGACCATGGCGTCGACGGCGGCGGTAAAAGACTCGGTGGAGCCGTCGGGGGAAATCCAAGAGGTACAGCACTCCAACACTCGCTCAACGGCACCCTTGGTGTAGACGGTGACCTTCTCGTCGTGCTCGTAGATGGCGGACATACGCTTGATGGTAGAGTCAAAGGGATGTTCGGCAAGATGGGTAAATCCAGTAAGGGTAGATCGACCAAGACCAAGACGGCTGGTAAAGACCTGAATAGCAATCTCGGTAGGGTCACCAGTGGCCTTCCAGTCGTTGTTCTCCTCAATCAGCTCGGCAATGTTGGCCAGGGTGGCGGTGTGGAGCCAGACAGAGAGGGCAGCGGGGATACCGGAAGCGGTGATAATCTCGGGGTCCTCGTCGGAAGAAGAAGAGTCGTCAAGAGCATGCACGTCCACAGCGGTAATAGACTTGGTAGAGTACCGGGAGACACAGGGGGACAGGGAGAGGTCGTTGTCCATCTTCTTGGCCTGCTTGGTGCTCATCTGGGCGTCGGCAACAGCGTCAACTCGTCGGAGCTCAACCAGACCCTCGGTAGGGTTGTAGGGATGCGAAATGTCAGTAACAGAGACGGTTCCAATGCTGGGGACCCAGCACTTTCGGGCAACCATCTTACCCTGAGTCAGAGTACCGGTCTTGTCGGAGCAAATATCGTTGACAGCACCGAGAGCCTCGAGAGAGTCGAGCTTTCGGACAATGACGTTTCGCTTGACCATAATCTTGGTTCCCACAGCCATGGTGATGGTGAGAACAACAACGAGAGAGGCGGGAATCATGGACACGGCCACAGCCACGGCGTAGATTGCCACCTCACGGGTCACATCAAACTTCTGGGCAGCCATGACCACAATGGCCATGACAACAGCAATAGCGAAAATCAGCACAGCAAGCTTGGCCAGACGACGCTGCAGGGGAGTACCGGTGTTGGTGCCCAGGAAGGTCTGGGTGTAGTCCCAGCAGGTACCAAAGAAAGCAGAAATCTTGGAAGAAATCGAGTTGCTCTTGGGGGTTCGGAACGACTTCTTCTCACCCTGCAGAGACTTGGCAATGGTTCCAATCTCGGTGCCCATGCCCGTGGAGGTGACAACACCTCGAGCTCGGCCCTTGGACACAACAGACGAAGAAAAGGCCATGTTGATTCGGTCTCCAACGGGGCACACGGGGTCAGACAGGGTCTCCTCCTCCTTGACAACGGGCAGAGACTCGCCGGTGAGCAGAGCCTCGTCGGTCTCAAAGTTGACGCCAGAAATAATTCGGAAATCGGCCGGAATGGTGTCTCCGACCTTGACCAGTACCAAATCGCCAGGTACAACCTCCTCGGACTCCACAGTCAGCTCAGAACCGTCTCGAATGACGCGGGCGTTGGGCGACGACAGGTTCTTGAGCGAGTCCAGAGTCTTCTCGGCGTTGTACTGCTGGATGACACCCACCACAATGTTGATGGCCACGACTAGGGCGATAACGCCGGCCGAAATCCAGTCCCGGATACCAAAAGCGACGCACATGGCGATAATCATCACCATGATCATAGCGTTGCAAGTCTGGCCAATAATGACGGCTACCAGCGACACGGCGTCGCCAGTTTCGAGGGCGTTGAGCCCGTGCTCCTCTCGCAAACGGGTCACTTGAGAGGAGGACAGACCGGCCTCGGGGTCGGTGCCAAAGTGGGCCAGAACGTCTTTAGTGTCCTGTGTATGGAAGGGGGTGGTCATGTTGCGTGTGGTGGAGAATCGCTCATGGATGGCCGTTCTACGCCGGGGCTTTTGCCGTATATATATCACTCGCCCATTAACTAGGTGCACCACGCTTGGCCATACTGTAGTGCAAGCAAGGGCGCATTGTGTATTATGGTTCGGGAAATTCCATTTTGGGAATTTCCTTTTTGGGTTTATCGTTGCGCCTGCTCTTGATGTACATGTGCGGCTGTTGAACCTAGAAGCTGGTCTTGGGTGCACCAAGGTGCACCATCAGATTAGCGGTTTTTCGAGGTTCGGCGGGTTTGGGGGCCTGCCAGGTCCTACCAGCGGCCCCAGCTATCCAGATTTGCCCCCAGCGTGGCCAGATTCCGTCTGCTACTGCCCATCGCAATATCCTCCCAATACACGTCCGCCTTCTCACCTCCTAACCTAAATGCATCATGTCTTTGCCCCCGACTACCAAGGCACGTACAATGACACACACCAAGCCAAACAATGCAGTGACAGAACCATCTCCGAGCGACCACGCGTGGGGGGAGGGAGCTGGGGTACCGGCACAATCCGGGGCGTGGCCAGAGTCTAAGATGCGGTTGTTTCTGGCCGCCTGTCGGCGCTTTTTGCGACACAAAAATATCTCTGGCCACGCTACTCCCAACGGCGGCGGCCAAGCCCAAGTCCAGACAGCCCCTCTCGGGCTCCTCTCTCCGGCTACAATTTCTCCGTTGGGCAACTCTCTTTTTGTGCACCAACCAAGTGGGCCCAAGTGGGGGGAATGGGGGATTCCACGTGTGCAGCCGAGGTGTGGCGGCCCGCCAAAGTGGGCCATACTCTGGGCTTGCCCGTGCAATTGTCCGAAAAACGCCCCCCATAATACACCGTCTGGAGGTGTGCCTAGGAGCTCCCGTCTCTCCGTCATGTGACACCCATAAACGAACCGTTGGGCTGCGAAATTCTAACAAATAATAAACTTGGGGGAAAAGAAGAGGTAAAAAAAAAAAAAAAAACGGTTCTAACTTTCGGCACCCAGACGGACCTAGAAATTTTTATGCCAGCACCTGGGGTGCACTCCTGGGGAGGGTGACGACACACGGCAGGGCTTGGCAGGCCGTGGAGAAAAGACAAGAATAACCGCCCGGGCGTCCCGGATCTTCCGGTTGCCGCCCCGCTCGGGTTTCTGCGGTTCTTTGGGGGGGAGGGGGTCCAGACATCACGTGACAAATCCAACCCCACACAGAAGCGTCGCACACGACACCCAACGCTCGCTCAGACACTTTATATTTTATCGCCCACCGCATCCATGTATAGCCGACCCTAATTTTTCTTTAGCTCGTGCCTGTATCGTGTCTGCGACATGTACTAGCAGCCGTGCCAGCACACTAATGTGGCTCTCGCATTAGCAGAAGGGACGTCGCATTGGGCGACCCGTCGCGTCGCACTTGGCAGGTCTATGGCGATCTTCATTTTTCCGTTTGGTTTTTTTTTTCTTTTTTTTTCCTCTGTTTTTCTTTTTTCTTTTCCTTTCATTGAGACTTGAGCTTGCCGCCCATGCGCCTTGTCTCCTCATTTTCCACCTTATTTTTCCTCAATAATTTACAATTTCCAAATTTCCAAAACCAAAAAAATTAAAAATTAAACAGTAGGGAAACCTCTCACATCCCACACTTGCACGGCAGTCGGAGGCGACGAAACACATTGGAGCTGCAGGGCGTGTGGCAGTCTATTATGACGTCAAGTCTTTGTGTAACATCCCCCCTCCATAGTGGGGTGGTCCACTTGACTGCTTTTTCTCTCGTTTTATTCATTTGTATATTTTTTACATTCCCCCGGTTCCTTGCCGTCGGTCTGGTGGAATACCGGAAGCCCCCCCCCCCATAGATTAGTTCCAAGCGAAAGTAATAACAATATGGCTAGCGGTGGGACCAGGACTACTGTATGTACAGTACAGAGTACGTGAAAAGAGCCCAATCTCCCCCTGTGCCACACTCGCACTGTGCATGCTGTTTCAGCCATTGGACGGCTGGCACAATCAAGGTTGTTTATCACAGGGGGAGCCCCATCCGTCACACTACGTACTATGCGTCTCTCTCCATAAGTCCGGCTTTGGAGGGTCAGAATTATAAAGCCTTGTGTAGAAATATCAGGGTTTTTTTTTTAGGAGGGCAAAATAAAATCTTGTCTATCGTTGCAAGTATACGCCTCACCAGATGGCTGTAGAAAGCAACTTGTCCGCCCGCAGAACGCCACCAGTTTGGTACCAACTGGCCTGATATCCGCCCACCTTGGCTGCTCTTTCCGACCACGCTCCGACTAGCCATATATTACACTCTTTCCCGCGATAACCCCATAATATCTCTCAGGGTCTCGATATGAACCCGAAGCAGAAGAGGAAAGCACCATCTGCAACGACACCTGACACATGGCGCCATATTGTGTAGGCGAGCGTGCAACTGAGGGCCTTTTGTGGCCGCAAATTTGGTTGGGTCCGACTGTTGGCCAAGTACGGCGTCACAAGTGAGAAATTAGGGGGTATCTCTTGGCTATGATAGCTTTACAGTACGGCTGTAAATTGCAGACCTAGTGCGTGCCCAGATGTCACAGTGTGTCATCATCGCAGGTAGTGTGTAGTCTGACTTCAAAGCGTATACAGCTGCAAAGTCAGCTGAGCCAACCCGAGGTGTATATGAAAAATTAGATGAAAAAATACAGCAGACAAAGACAGGCCGTATCGGTCAACACGCCACTTTCAACAGCCAATGGCTGTTATATTTAGCCACAATTCTCAGCATTTATCGACTCATCCCCACATCACGTGCCATCAACTATACCTTATCGCTGCAGCCACAAGCCACAGTGTACTAGCCAACAGACATGTAGCTGTTGGGCTGATGATGAGTTGCTGTATCCTAACATGTCGCCAAAGGGAAACGGCTTCGACGTCTTGTCGTACAAGGGCTTTGATTCCAATGGTCTTCTTCCAGCTGAAAGAGTGCGGAAAACAAAACAAATTGTGCTCAACGCGTTTCTCATGTTCACACCCTCGCATTTGAATTTTGGACTGTGCAACCACCCAGACCATGTCGACTTTGCTCGCAACTTTGCCAAGAAGGAGCCATGGATACAGCTGGCCAAGAAACTGGAGGCTGCCAAATTCCACGCGGTGTTCTTAGCGGACCATCCGGGAGTCTGTGACATGTACAACGGCGGAAATGTGTCCACAGCCTTTGAGAGAAAAGTGCAGCTACCGTGCCATGACCCCATGCTTCTAGTGCCAGTTCTCGCCTCCGTAACTCAGCATCTCAACTTTGGAGTCACCGTATCCACCTCTTATACTCCTGCAGAAATGCTGGCCAGCCAGTTCTCCTCCCTGGATCATCTGACTGGCGGACGAATTGGATGGAACATTGTCACGTCCAACTCGGACTCTGCTGCTCGCAATTACAATCTGGACAAGCAAGAAGACCACGACCGGCGCTACAACAAGGCCGACGAGTATATGGATGAACTGTACGACTTGTGGGAACGACAACGACAACGGCCTCATGCAGCAGCTTCCCCGCAATCCACCCCAGTATTGTTCCAGGCAGGTATGTCTTCAGCAGGGCGAAACTTTGCCGTCAAACATGCAGAAACGGTTTTTGTAGCAGGGCCCAGCCCTCCAGTGGTTCGACAAACGGTGGATGCGCTAAGAAAAGCCGCAGATCGACATATATCCGTGGTCTCCACGCTTCTCGTGGTGGTGAAAGAGACCCAAAGCGAGGCAGAGCTGTACTATGACACTCTCAGGGACCTCACAGACAAAGAGGCCGCCCTGGTGTTTTGCTCTCAAATGTTTGGAGCAGACCTCAAAAATTATCCGCCAGGAACCGATCTCCGCACTGTTGGACATGCTGCATTGGCCCGGGTCGTTGGTCTTTGGGCGTCTCAGAGTGGTACCAACGACTGTCTCTGGGACACGGATAGAGTGGCCAAAGAGTACACTCTGTGGGGATCTGTTGTAGTGGGAGACGCGAAAACGGTGGCTGATAAAATCGAAGACTGGGTCGAAGTCGGAGACGTTGATGGGTTCAATTTGAGCAATGCTGTAATTCCAGGAACTTATGACGATATCATCCAATACCTGATTCCCGAATTGCAGGCCAGAGGCAGATTCCACAAAGAGTATCCCAAAGGCTGCTCCACTTTCAGAGAAGTCCTGTACCAGTCACCTGGAAACGCTCATCTCAGACCCGACCATTATGGCGCAAAATACGTGAAACAAAAATAACATACAAACAATTAATAACATAAGAAAATTCTTCAAAATCGCACTCACCGCAATTCCTCCACCAATTTCACCACACCCTCCGCATGTCTCGCACGAATAATGTCATCTGCATCCGTGTTCAGGCCAAGCCAAGAGGCTTCCTGCTGAGGCAGTTCCTTAATCCATTCGACAAAAGAAGCAACATCTGATCCATCGGGAACGGCTCGAGGACCAAGTAGAACACCAGTGTTGAAGTAATCGACCCGTAGGACGTCAGAGACAAGCGCTTGAAGCCGCTCGTAGTCCTCGGCAACCTCAATCTTACCACCATACACCTCAGACACAACCGACGTGATGGCAGTCCATGGTAGAGCACTGGGCGACACATTGCTTCGCTGACCAGCCTCATGACCAGTCCATCCACCAATAGCTCTCAGAGCAGCATCAAAATCGCCCTCGTGAAACTCATAGTCCTTCTGCCATCCCAGAGGTACAAATCTTGTCAGCTCTGTGATAACAGCATGTAGCCATGAAGCAAGGAAGAACAGACGAGTCTGCTCAACAGGGGTCTGAGCAACTGCAGGGAATGTACTCTGCATGCTAGCCTGCACTCCAGGAGGAGCCTCTGCTGTGACGGTATGAGCCAGAAGCAGCAAAGTAGCAGGAGCAGTGGAAGCATCCAGAGTCAGGAAGAGACGGAAACCCTTGTGGGGTTGAGCCATGAGCCGCAGACGCTTCTCCAGGTGTGTAAGCCACGACTTTTGCAGATGAGCATTCTGGACCAATACCCAGTCACCATGAGAGGCAGCAGACTCAATAAGAGAGTCTGCGATACCCTGGGACTCGATAGAGCCCATTGAAACGGTCTTAAGAGTCGCTCCAGAGTCACTGGCGAGCTGGACAACTCGATAAGAGGGGTCAAAGTCATCACAACACAATGCAACAGTTTGAGAACTGATGTCAGCCAGTGAGTCGGTCGCCACAGAAGTCCAGGCGCCAACACATAGACTCTCAACAATCTGGGACAGGTCTTCAGTTGCAGCGGCACTCTCAGGCTCACCAGAATATGCCTCCAGCATGAGCAGACCGAGAGTATCCCTGTCAGTATGGAAAACAGCTGCAGAAACCTTCTTGTAGGCAAGTCTGAACAGTGCAGACGTCAGCTCCTCAACGGTCTGGCCCTTGCAGTCCTCGAGAATCTGGAAAAAGATGTCGAAGAAAAACTCCAATGAAAACTGGTAGACATGATTCACAGTTGCCATGTTCTGCAGCACACCAAATAGCCGTGTGGCAGCCAACGAGAGGCCGCCAAACTGCTGCGTAATGGCCACAACACTGTCCATGGCATCCTCGGCTGTCTTCATCTTCTCTCCAATCTCAGCCGCCTCCACCTTAATGCTCTCTAGCTTCTTCATCACGTCGTCATCTTCGAGAATGTTGACAGCTGTGGACAAAGCATGCAGTAAGTCAGATTCTAACTGTCTCAAGTTCAGCTGGTACTCACCTTGCAGTCGCATCAAGTCTCGCCGCTTGGAATCCACGTCGGGACGCTCAGATTTGAGCACAGCAGCCGATAACTGTCGCTCCAAGGAAGATGGAGTAATGGTGAAGTTCACGAGGGTGGTACGAGAGGTGACGTGAGGAGAAAAGTCGAAATCTGTTGCTCGGGTGACCAAAAAGAGCTTGAAGTTCGGCGAAAAGTCAATGAGCTGCTTGCCCAATTGAATCAAAGTACGACCACCAGTCTTGTGGTACTCTTTATTGAGCACAGGGTTGATGATGGGGTCCAGATACTCGGCATCCTGAATGAGGATTGAGTGGCCAAAACGCAGTGCTGTTTCCAGATGCTTGACAAAGGCTGAATCGAGGAACGAAGTCACCACAAGCTTATGTCTGGCCACCAAAAACTGCTTAATTCGGTCAGTGGGATCAATGATCAGTGGGTATTGCACTGCCGACTCGATCATGAGAGCATTTTCAGCACAAAGATCATCCACGGGGAGACCAGAGTCCTGCCACGACAGAATTGTCTCAGGGGTAGTGAGATATCCAATGATGGCCTGTTGGCTACTCAGCTGATGCTCAATGCCAAAGGAAGCAAGATAAGTCCATAGCTGCTCCAGCAATTGCTCCCGCTGCTTCTGCTCCATCTTACCGCAATAGGCGAGGAAAAGAGCAGCCACCAGCGAGTTACCAGCCAAACAGCCCAGTTTAGAGTCAAAGGAAGCAATAGAAGCCGTCCAACGGGTTCTTTCGGAGCCCAGACTCGTCAACAAGGCCTGGGATCGTTCCACCTTGCTCTTGACACTCTCCATCTCGCCCTTGAGCCGCTGAGACTGGGAAATCAGGCTGGCATATTGGTCTCGGTAAGACACAATCTTGCCCTCCAGCTCAGTAATCATCTGCTCAATGGCCACGGCCTGAGCCTCGGTCTGCTGAGCCTGGTGCCGCAGCAAACCCACCTCCTCTCTCAGAGGTCCAATTCGCTCTAGAATAGCGCAGTAGCTCACCTGAGCCTCCACCCATTGCAGTAGCGGTCCACAGGCCTTGGACGCACGGTTTGCTGCTGCATGGTTGTAGTTGGGCAGCGACAAATACTCGCGTTCCATGGTGAGTCGTAGTCTGGGATCCATACCCTCACTGTCAAAGTTGACAATGGAAGAAATAAAGTCATCTCGACGAATGACAGCCTGGACGTCTCTCCATGTGGAAGTGCGGTAGCCCAGCATGGTGCACACAGACTCCATGGTAAGCTTGATAGTCTCAGGGGGATTGAGCATTGATCTCAACTCCGTCAGATGCTGCTTCTTGATGTTGCTGACACTCTGACGGGCATCGTGCACAGCAGGTTCTGCCAGCTCCAAATCCGCCAACACAATGCTCTGGCGCTGCTCGATTTCCACTTTCTGCGTAGCCAACGACTGTTGGATTTGCAGACTTGCTTCTCTCTTCTTCTCGGCATCGTTCTGGTTGGTGATCATCTGGTTGAGGGTCTCCTGGGCCTCGGCGTCCTTGGCCTTGAGCACCACCTCCTTCTCACCCAGACTGGCCTTGAGCTCTCGCACAGTTAGCACAGTCTCCTTGAGTCGGTCCAGACCGTTGTTGAGATGTCGCTGTTCATCAGCCAACGATGCCTTCTTCAGGTTGTACAATCTGAGGAAGGAGTGGATGGCAGACAGAGCCAGTGATGGTGAGGCTGTGGACATTGCAGCATCCGCAGAGTCAGACCAGCCGTGAGCTTCACCGAAAGTCCTGAGAACCACCTCTCTGTGGGCCTGCTCACCACTGTAACTCGACTTTTCCAGATCCAGCTTGCTAGTCAGCTTGCTGGCCACCTGGTACACACCCTCCTTGGTCCAGTTGCCCATCCAGTTGAGCACACATCGGTTGAAAAGAGCAGGAGAGGCTGTGGCAAGGTCGGAGTTTGTGGAGGGACTCATGACCAGAATCACGTGCAAGTTGGCGACGATCTGCGACGTGAACCATGAGTATAGCTCATCTGGCGTATCCAAAGCCACTCCACTTCTCTGTGCTCCTTCCTTGCAGCTGCTCATCAGAGACACCCATTCGTCGCCTTCAAACAGACCTGGAATCTCAGCGTTGGCAAGCAAAGTGTTCATGCGCTCCAAGAACACTGGCTCCACCAAATCCGCTTCATTGAGAATGAAGCACGTCTTTTCCTGGCTACATCCAGCCCGTTTGAGCACGGTCCGTAGATCAGCGTCAAAGTCGGCAATGTCATAGCCGCGGGTGATCTTGAGCTGGAAGGTCTTGAAGCCATTGATCCATGCCACAAATCGCGACATGGTAGTTCGTCCAGATCCAGCCACACCAATGAGAATAAGATGACCCTGGGGCTGGCGGAGAACTCGATCAATTCGCAGAATGTGGTCAATGACGTCATCAGACAGCACAAATGGCGTGTCAAGCTCCTCCTCACAGAAAGTGCTCATTCGGCTCTCGACATAGCTGCCAAAGGCCTCCGCGGTAATGGGGCCATACTGCTTGGTGGTCCAGTTTGAGTAGAGAATGGGTGGTGACAACACTTTATCGATGTCGAGGTTGAAGTTATCCCCGAGCACCTTCTGCAACAGGGTGAGCGCCTCATCACGCTCGACTTGGGTCACAAGTCGGTCCAGGAACAGCCGAATGGCCTCGTGGCCAACGACTCGGACCAACCCCTCGACGGGCAGCGTCTCCAGCTCATGTAGACACTCGTAAATACCGCGAGCCCACCGTGTCAGCTCTCGAGGTGAGTAAACGTAGTGGTTGTGCTCGGTAAACACATGGCTAAACTGCTGGTAAAATTCCACCATGGCATTGGTAAGAGTGTCGGCATAGCTTCGAAGACTAGGCACCGTCTTTAGCACCGCCCCGTTGAACGCCCCGTAGATTTGCTTCAACGACTCCTCGCCAGGGTAGTCCACCATAATCAGGGCAGTGTGTCGTAACATTCGCTCGGTCAGCGTAGCTCTGCCCACATCCGTAGGGGGGTTACAGGCACCGACAAACTGGATGCGACTCAGCTGACACCACTGGTTATTGTGCCAGAATCCACCTCGCTCAACCAACTGTCTGATGAAACTGATAACCCTCTGGGTGCCGTACTTGTCCTCCTCAGGCAAGTTGATCTCATCACAGAACACAACCAGCCACTTGCCCATGCGAGAGGGTACCAACGTGACGCCACTGACGGTCTTCTTGAACTCGCAGTGCTGCATCAGGGTCTTGACGATCAACTCGGGACTGGTTGCCTTACTAAAGTTGAGAGCAACCATATCCAGTCGGTCTGACTTTCGCAAGGCTCCAAACAACGTCATGGTCTTACCAGAACCAGGAGGACCGCATAGCAGAATGGGCTTGTGGCTGCTCAGAAGACCGTAGATCAGCTCCTCGTGCCGAACAGTATCAGTAGTGGGAACAATGACTGAAGGGTTTGTGATGGCATGGACAGGCAGCACTGTAGTGGGTACCTCCCACTTGGTCCATTGACCTTCGGGAAGCGACACAGTGTAGTCCAGAGTCTTCTCGATAGCCACAGACGACAGGCAGGGGATGGTGTACAGTGCCTGATCAAAAATGAGCCGTTCATCGAGCGAGGAGTCGCCAGCAAAGGCCCAGATTAGACCAAGAACCAACTTTCGAGTGAGGTACAGCTTGCGCTGCTCAGGAGACATTTCCACGTCGCAAACTAACAGCTGACGACAAGCATCCTCAAGGTAGCCAAACAGAGTGGCAATAGCTCGCTCAGGAGTAAAGTTCATGATGTGTGAGAGCTTTGAAGAAGCCAAAAGAATGTCAGGCAGAGACTTGAGCACCTCTTGAGCCAGTTGGCTCATCTCCAGAGTCACCTGACCTCCAGACACGTCGTCATCTTCAAAGGTAGCATTACAAAGCTCCTGCAAATGGTACTCCACCAGAGACTCAGTAGCCACAGTGTTAGCACCAATGTAGACCATTCCACAACGTGAAACAGTGGCAGGGGTGGCATACTGCAAAGTTTCAACTTCAAACAGCAACCTCACATTCTCAGGCAGCTCCAGACGTTCTCCAGAAGCCAGAGTGAAGATTTTGTTGTCGTCCAGCACTGAGTTGAGATTTTCCACCCACTCTGGATCCACATCTCCATCGAAAATGATCCAGTGAGAGCTCTTGGAGCCTCTCACGTTGGCGATGATGCCTCGGAGAATGCTGGTAAACAGTCCATCGGTCCATTCTCGGGTGGTGGAGTCCAAAGATCCGTACAGTTCATCCTTAGACATGACCTTGGGATCGATGTGGTGAGTCTCCACGTCCTTTAGCGCAGCAACGAGAGTTCTAATGATACTGGACTTTCCAGCTCCCGAACGACCCACCAGCATGACTCCATGGTGAGTGTTGATCAGCTGACTAAGCTGAAGAGCCTTGTGGACCCAGAAAGACGTTGGGGAGTACCCTAGGGCCATAGCAGCTGAGGTGATGGCTTCCTCGAGCTGCTGATTGCTCTGAGACTCGCCAATATCTCCAAACTGCTGCTTCTCCACCTGCTGCAGAACCAACTCATCTTCTTCCACTAACATGGGCGAAATTGTCTGTCGGAGAGCATAGACCAGGGTGGCGGTCTCAGAAGTCTCGCTTGAGTTGCCAGAAGACTGATCGGCCAGCTTGAGACGTCCTGCAACCGACAAGACACTCTTGAGAGCACGAAGACCAAAGTCGTAGTGCTTTTGGCTGCTCATGAGTCGCTCGCAGTCGGTAAAAAACGGAACGGCCTTTTTGGATAGCTCAGAGGCTTCGGAAAAGCCCTGAGAGTACAGGACAACCTCTGCAATGAGCTCCTTATCGGGTCTAGCCATACTGAAGCTCCTGAACAGACGCTTAAGATTATCAGGCAGAGAAGATCGTCCAGCATAACCAGGGTTCATGGTCATAAAAAGGCCAGTAGAGTTGAGTAAAGAGACTGTTCGTGAACCCAGAGTGAGCTCCGATGCTCCCTTACCCAGTGACACTGCAATTCTTTCGACCAAAGAGGCCACAGCACTCAGAGAACCCTCATCCAGTCGGTTAAACTCGTCAAAACAAGCCCAAACACCAGACTGACAAATACCAGACAAGATTCGAGACACTGCAGGAAAATCAAACGATTCGTCGCAGTTGAAAACAAGGACATATTGACCAAGATTGTGGCCCAGAGCCTTGATTGACTCGGTTTTTCCGGTTCCAGCTGGTCCAAAAGGAGATCCACCCTGTCTAGCAGCTAGGGCAGAAGTCATTGCAGAGAAACACCTGTCGATCAAAGGAGTAGCCACGAGTCTGGGTGGGACACCGAGGTACTCCCATCCATAAGAAAAGGACGAAAGACCCTGCTTGACCTCCAATTCCTTGTCGTCGTCGACGAGATAGTATCTCATCTGACTCATCCACTCATAATCGGTACCGCAGGCCAAGTCTCGGAGATGAATTAGCTCAGTGATCAGATTTTCACACTTGAGACGATCAATAACAGGTAGTTCGTGTGATACATGTTCAGCCAAATCAGCTAGCAACTTGACACATGCCTCCCTGTCTCCTTTGACACCGGTCCACCAGATTTGAATTGCCAAGACTGTGATTTGGGCCGGGAACTTCTTAATCCATACCATGAGAGACTTGGCAGACATGTCAGGGAGGAAATCAGCAACGGCTTCCTTGGCAAGAGCCTTGAGGGTGTCCTTGACGCCGGCCTCCAGACTTTTGAGGAGGTGTTCAATTTTTTCGACCTTTTTCACCGGCTTTTCAAGCTCCACAACCTCGCCCTCTGAAGAAACGATGCTGTAGATGACATCATCATCCTCCACGAGTCCAGAAACACCAGAGAACATCTTCTTGAGGTGGCTGGTGACCCTGCTGGGACTACCAATCATCTCCAACAGATCCTCATCTCCCACAAAGTAGAATCGGGGGAAGAGCTGTCTCTGCTTCTCCAGGAACTCTCCCAGACTCTTCTGCACCTTGCCAAGGCTGTCATTGAGCCTGTCCACCGTTTGTTGGACTCCAGAAATGAGTAGCACATCAACAACCAGTGGGCTCTTGTAGACCTGCTTCCATAACAACATGAATTCGGCGTTGATGTTGCCAAATCTAGAGGTTTCAAGCGGCAAAATGTTGCGAATATCCGAGCTCTGACCGAAAACACCCTCCAAATACACCCATTGGCGCTGGACATGGATCCAGGCGTCGAATAGGGTCATGACCCGGTTAAGCTTGTTCTCCCAACTGCTGCACTCCTCCTCGAATACCTTGAAGTAGGGTGAGTTGTGCATGCCCTGCAGACCACTCAGGTGATCGCCACAGGTCGTGAAAAGCTCGTCCCAGTTCTTGATAAGCCGACACTTGTTCTTGTAATTAACCAGAGCAAGCGCGAACGAAGCCCATGTCGACTTAACGCCACCAAGGAACTCTTCCAGAGTGAGTTCACCCTGAGCTTGAGCAAGCAGACCCTTGACCTGAGACTCATGGGCCAGCAGGCTGCAGTCCCATACTTGGCCCAAGGTTAGACTGTTGAGCTTAAGTTGGGTCTTGAGTACCTTGCTGAGCTGTTCCCAGTGTCTGGACTTCATAGCATCTCCCTTGAGCTGCTGGATTAAAGGCAGCGTTTTCAGTAGAGTCTTGAGAGTGGATTGCACATGCTCAAAGGCTGAATATTGTCGAACACGAGATGGCATGGCCTTGGAACTGGCAACTAACCCATCAAGAGCACTTCTCACCTTTCTCACAACAATGCTGTGCCATGAAACCTCCCTCAGCTCATCCAGAGCACCCCAGACCGAATCCAAAGTAGTCCAGACAGTAGTAAAGTCGGCAATTTCCAAAGAAACAGCTGAAAGACTGTTTTCAACGTTGAATTCAACCTCCAGAGCCCGGCTTGCACCCTCCAACACAGTCCACTCGTTCTGTAGGATATCAGTCTGAGTCTTGTACTTGGCAAGGGTCTTGTGAGCCTCCTCGGGCCGTCCTCCAGATGGCTTGGAGTCCGCCCAGGTGGAAACGTGATCAGCAATCTTCTCAGATAGTCGGGCACTCTCCAGTTCAATTTTGCTCTTTAGCGCATCTCTCTGGGTATCGATGATGGTCTGCTTGGCTGCAACGAGTTCCTCCAAAGTGCTCAGAAGAGCCTCCACATGATCAACATACAGCCAGTCCGAAGGGAAAACAAATCGGTGACGAGTAAGAGCAACCTGGGACTGCCGAAGCACTTCAACATCGGAGATCCACTCCACAAGCTTGTTCTCAGTACTAACCACTAAAGTGACAAACTGAAGTGTCTTTTCAACCGAAGAATCAACCCCAGCAGGCTCCAGATCTCCCCGGATACGGTCCATCTCGCCGGCAACCTCCCGAACCTTGATTGCTACCTTTTCGGCAAACCGAGCAACAATGGCTGACTGCCAAACGTCGTATTTGGCGGCAATTCGGGACTGCACGTGATCGATGGACAGGGCGATAGAGCCGAAAGTCACGTGAGTTGAGTTGCTCTCAAATGTGGCACGTGACCTTCGTACCTCCTGCAGCACCAGCAGCCATTTGTGAAAGTCATCACCAAGCACATCAAACACATGATCAGTGCTCAGCGCCCACAGAGACTGAAAATGGTGCCACTTAGAAACGTAACCTGAAGCAGCAGCGTATGACGCGTCAAAGGCAGCGTATAGCTCTCGTGTGGACACGTGCACGTTGGAAAATTTGAGGTCACGTGATTGCAGAACATCCTCACGACTGTCAATCTGGCCGAGTCGCGTGACGGTACCAATAACTCGGGTGACGTGGATGACAAAATCAACACGCGACTTCTGCAGCGGCGGTTCCACGCAAATGAGGTTGTTTTTAAGCACCAGCACATGCCCAAAGTTGACATCAGTTTTGAAGAAATCGGCAAATTCGGATTTGAGCCTTCTTTCAAAAATAGCCTTGAGCTTGAGATTAAGGGTAGTAGCAAAGGAGACCATGTTGGCGTATCCATCGTGTTCCAGAGAGTCATATGAAGCCTGGATTGACGTCAGAATCTTTGAAAACGACTCGGACTCAAACTCGCAACCTTCAAGCTCAACGAGCAGCGTCTGGACATGAATCCACACCTCAGACAGTCTCTCCACCTTCACTGATAGCGTGTTGACGGCATCAGAGAGCTTGTAAACCAGCCTCTGCTTGGAGTCATGCAGTAAATCATCCCAACTAACTGCTACGCCACGAGAAACAAGCGTGTAAATGGCGTTTTCAAATCCATAAAGTAGTTCTCGAGGCAAATCTCGCGACTTCATGTGGGCCAAAGTTCGGGAACACACCTGCACACTGTCCATCAACGATACAGCAAAGGGGTAGAGAAGTTTCGCGTCCTTCGCAGAAGAAATGATGGTGTGGGGGACCTGGAACTTCATGTTCAACAGGTGACGAACTTCCTTGAACAGGGTAATAGTGGTAGGGTTAAACGACACAGACAAAGAGTAGTCATTGGAGTCCCTCATGACCTTGAAAATGGAGCCATGGTTGGCGAAATCCCGCGACTTTAGACCCCCTACCCATGCCTGAAACACAGCGGTAGCATCAAGAGATCTTCTAAACACAAGACTCTCCTCGTGCAAAGCTCTTCCGTCGGCATAATGCTCCCAACCAGCTCCCAGCACACTCTCCACACGAGACATGTGCAGATCCAGCTGTCTCTCTAGCTGTTTCATCCAAATGATAGCTCCAGATACTGGGGGAAGATCTCGTAGTTTGGCCATTTCGTGGGTCTCTGAGTTACCATACTTACGCTTGAAACGCAGCTGCAGGTCTGAGAGATCAGATTTGACGTTCTCAATAAGCCTGGCCTGGTACTCATGAATAGCTCCTCGAATAGATGGTCTCACGAATAGAGAATTGAACTTTCCAAACACACGGAACATTTCGGTGGAATTCTTCGCAAGAGCAAGTCGGTCACGTAAAATACTGATGATTGAACGCTCAACAAACAAGGTTGCATTGTTGTAGTTCTCCTCCAATGTGTTCCAGTGGCCAATGGCCTCGCTGGAAGTGTCCAAAACATCAGATACGGATTTTAGAAGGTCATAACCGGTGGTGATTTCGTCGATATCAACTCCAGCATGCTTGACCTTGCTTAGAGTATCAACCAGCGACTCGTGCTGCTGTCGAAAGTTGGCCACGTAGGTGATTCGGTCCTTGGTCTCAATATGACGAGCCTTGATTCGGATGGGAATGAATTTTTCACTTCGTCGACGCGATACCTCACGGGCTGCGTTTGTGAACTCCTTGACGAGATCGTTCCACACTGAAAAGACGGCCTGTACTCGGCTTATGACATCACCAAAGTCCGCAGTGGACAGCTGCATGAGGTTAACCTTGGCGAGAATGGCTTTGACCTTGTGATTGAAATCCTCACTAATGCACTCCACAAGAGCAAGGCATCGCCACACAGGGTAGGACGAGACTCGCAGTTTCTTGGTCACGTGGTTAAAGATGGCCACGAGCCCAGATGTAACAGCATCCAGATCGTCAGCTGACAACAGCTCGTCCAAGGGGAAGTCGCGCAGTAGAACATTGTAGCGAGACACAGTGTCCATGGCCTCCTTCAGGCCAGTGTCAGACAGGAACGAAACTGTGGCGTGGAATCTCTTGGCGTTTTTGAGCACTTCCAGTGTCAGTGTGACACCCTCTCCCTCCAGCTGTTCGCTGACATGTCCAAGCTTCTCCTCCATGGTGAGCCAGAAGTTGATTTCCGAGGCGGATCCTCCCTCGGCGGGGTCTCTGTCGAGCTTGGTGATCGTTTGGATCGCCTTAATCCACGAGTTGACGCAAGTCTGCAGCTCGTTGAGCGTGGAAGCGTCTAGGTTGACGTCCTCGGCGCTCTGTCCGGCCGCAAGAGCATCTTGAATAGACTGGTGAGTCTCCAGAGTAATGTCGGGAATGGTAATGTCGTGCTGCAGATGAAGAAATGAAACCTCCAGCTCTGAGAGCTTCTTGCGGACCAGTTGCAGCCCCTTGTCCCGTGACTGCTCTGAAGATACGGAGTCAAAGTAGGGGCCCAGAGCAAGACGCACCAGAGAGTGCAGAGAGTCCATGGATCCAGAGAGATTCATGACCTGGAGGTCAGAGAGGCTGTGGATAGGTCCAGCGGGCTTGATGATGGCGAGTGACGGGACAGATCGAGAAGAATGTGTAGGTGGCGAAGAAGATACGGTATCTGTGTTAGTTACTGTTGGTTTTAACGCGCTAAACACGTATTTCACGCGACATTCGCGTGCCATATCACATGCGGAATGTAGTGCCTGCAGCTGATCCAAATCCAGTAAATCCATTTTATGGACCGCACAAGAGGTCAAGGGACACAAAAATACTCACAATTGTCTTCTGTATCTCCTCGCATAACGTAAAGGACTCCCACAGCAGCATCGTCGGGGTTGAATATCTCGCAATCGATACTGAGTGAGAAGTCAGGGGGTGCCGTTAAAAGAGTACTAGTAATACTCCTGACGTGAGCAATAAGCTCGTCATGTGGTATCGGCCTGTGTCAGTTTTTGAATGCGGTAATAGCGCTGGTTTTTTGTGTACTCACATGGTGATCAATAGTCAGTGCCCAGTCGTGTAGTGCGGTATGTAGATTGTTCTGAGGCTGAGGTGAGATTAGGTGGTGAACTTTATTGGAGAAAACCTTAATTGTTAGTTGGGTGTTGGTAGCTGGGGTAACGGCAGATATCTTGTGGCCAATATATATTTGGCATAAAAGAGTGAATTTATAAAGAAACAATTCATACCTGTATATCTGAAATTCAGTTTTGGACAGAATGCTCTCTTCAGAATTTCTATGTTTTTATCAGATTGTTCTTGAAACTTGATCACTTGGGCCAAAAGAAAAAGTTCTGCTGAACTTGTCATCATAGCGAGGTTTTCACAGGAGTTTGAGCTGTCAAAAAAAGAAAGATATAGTCACATTCTAACGAGAAATTGTTTCCGAATATAGGAAGAACCACTTGTTTGTTGATGACTATCTGATAGCTTTACTTGTGCCTTAAGTTGATTCGTTCGGAACCTGGGCAATACCCTCCTTGATGAGAGCTATTCATCTTTGTACATTAGACTCTCTATTGAAATCAGTACTCTACCATAGACTCAGTAAAAAGAAAACGCGTAATGATTTAGTAAATATCTCTATTGTCACATTGATGGATTGTGTCAGTATTTGATTCTGGTGCATAATCAAAAGTTTATTTGATTGAACAAGACTTGGCAAATGATTCTTCCATAAGTCCTACAGAATTGGTATGGCAAATAAAAGAATGGACCTGCAGTTGTTAGGCTCTCTTTTCATACTAGATACCTCTTTTCACATTTGGTGGCGTCATCTTAAATTGCACTAACAAACACCAACCACCAAAATGAGAATACATATGCACATCCAACCCAAAAGGCATAACTGACAACCCAACTTCAAGTTCTTGAACATTACGTGAAAAAGATATACGAAATCTGAAAAGTGCATCCTGTTCAGAATCTCATCATGAGAATGGTCGTTTTGCCTATTGTCTAGTAGTAGTCCACCGAAAATCTTGAGACCAAATAATACTTTCGCCAATGGCAAACACTAATCTGGCCAGGCAAGTTCAGACAAACCAAGGATAGGTTTCAATAAAAACATTGGGCCAGTTTTTACGCTAAAATCAACCAAAAATATTACATCTATTGCAACCAAAAAAAAGAAATTGCCTTCGACCAGATTTGAACTGATGATCTCAGCATTACTAGTGCTGCGCCTTACCACTTGGCCACGAAGGCTGATTTTTCAAAATTTGAAAACCTTGTTTCCTTGTCCTGATTTTCATGTCACGTGACTCCAAGTTTATACATATATATGTTTAATTGAATATCAATGAGAAAAAAAAAACTCCAGATTTTCTTTGG
Source organism: Yarrowia alimentaria (assembly GCA_900518985.1). Taxonomy (NCBI): domain Eukaryota; kingdom Fungi; phylum Ascomycota; class Dipodascomycetes; order Dipodascales; genus Yarrowia; species Yarrowia alimentaria. The sequence continues at coordinate 1,516,364 of ULGN01000001.1, forward strand.
GAATATTTGCTATTGAGGTCTCTAATACAATACCAAGAACAATAACATGACTGTTGGGGCGCATATTACTTGAAAAACTGGTCAATTTCTATTCAGGAGCTCCTCATGACACTCTTTCTCACAGTTACCCTACCTGACCACATCTCCAACTTGTCTCCCTCAGCTCCAAACGACCATGTCATATCGGCACGTGGCTCTAGCCCAGACACTCTTTGACTCGTGTCTTTTCGATGAGGCACTGACGGACATTGAAAAAGGTCTTGGATCCGATCCGATCGAGCTTCCCAACATCAAGGAGCTGTCTCTTCTCACCACACTGTCTTTGTACCCTCTTTCGCACGTGGGATCCAAGAATGTGACGACTCTGGTATACAACAGCATGCACGGCGGCCAGTGTGACGTTCAGAACACTCCCGGAAGAAGAGCCATCAACGTTCTGCGCTGGCTACAAGCGTATTCTACTGGAGAAGGTGAGGGGCCACAAAGAGTCTCTGAGCTGTTCAGACTCAGTTTGTGCGACATTGAGGCGACGAGAAGCGGGAAAAGCCGGGTGGGAGTGGCAGGTGAGGACTACGACTGCGATCCTGGTCAGATCCCTCTTGCGGGATTGTCCATGGGAGAACACGTGAGTCGCGACTTAGTGGCAACAGACGCGGAAGGGGGGAGGAGCAAGGAGCTGAAGGAGGAGTCGGAAAAGCTGCACCATTTGTGGACGTATACGAACGTTTCTTCTTCCTGGCTGTCTTTGTGGTCGTTCTATGGCTATTACTTGCATTGTTCCATGGCCTTGACAGCTCCTCATATGAGTGCGTGGTACATGGCCAAGCCGCTTTTGGACGTGATTTTGAGTGTCCTGGAGCAAGATGTGCACATTCTGGACACCTTTGTTGGTTCCGGGGCCCTCTCAAACCTCGATGATATTCTTGAACGTCTTTTCCCTGACGCAGGAACATCTTTTGCTCCTCTTTTCCACAATGAGCTGCAGTTTGGACCACAAAAACTGGATGAGGACGTGCTTTTGGGGATCCGTGAGACTGCATTCATGGAGTCCATGTATATCCGCAAAAATCTGGTCAGACTGCTTCTTCGCTTGCATTGGAATAAAAAGCAGGAGGATGCTGAAAAACGAATCTTGTCCAGATTCACAGACTTTGTGGCCGAACATCCTCAAGTGATCAGCTCAATCTATACTGTGAACTCGGATGGATGTGCACAGGATGGAATCGGCAGTGTAGAACAGCCGCTACCTCCACAATTTGCGATATGGATGCTTCAGGTTTATCTTCCTAGGTGCAGAGGAGACTCCAAGTCTTTGGGACTTACTCAATTCTACAAACGCGGAGGCTGGGACGAGCTCGCCGCGGAGTTGCTGGAGCTTGTTAGTGAAACATTGTCGAGGGTGCCATCACAGAAGATTGTGCATCGTGTACGAGGTTCGCACAGAACTGAATACCTGCAGGTGGTCCTCTATGCCTTTTACGCCCATGCCAAATTCTGGTTGAAGCTGCTGTTCAGTTCTCCAGTTGAATACGAACTCGATGAGCTGCTAGAGAACGCTCAAAAGGGTTGTGAACTGAGAATGGATGCATTGGAGGAGGAACAAAGGGTTGAGGAAACGTTCAAGTTGAAATCGGGGAAAAAAGATCGACTCATGTGCCAGGAACAAGAAGATTATCTTCAGGGAATGATTCGGCTACGTCAAATGATGCATGGGATGTGAATGGGATTATTAAAAGTTAGGAGACAGGGGTCAAGCTACTTGCGATACTGCACCACAACTCTTGACTCCATCATAACTCCATCCATAGCCGAAATCCACACAACCGAAACCTACCACAAACTGGTTGAACTTAGACCACAGAGTACAAGTCATCAGACGAAACTAGATTTAGGCTGAGAAGACTCTGGTGTTGCCGAAACAGTCTTAGATATACCCATGGCGTTTGATTGGACGTTTTATTGTGTTAATCAGCTAAAATAAAGTTGAGTAATTGGTTGAAGGATGGCTTTACTTTTTTCAACAAGAAAGTCACTTCTACCGAATGCTTAGGTAGAGATAAAAGACATTTACAAAGTGCGTTTTTCTCAGAATTGATCAAAAAATGTAATGGTAAAGTCCACATACTTGTAGCTAGGTTGTATGGTCACTTATAGAGGAACAGTTCATAAACTAGCTTTACACTTCTTCGATATAGCTTTACTTTAACCCCAGACAACACGGCAGTCCCCCCACATTGTAGTAGACTCTAAATAAGAGTTAATAGAAAGCTACTGGCGTGATTTTACCATTGTTGGAACCGCAGATGTTGGATCTTCGTTTCTCTATTACTTCCCGAAACAGATGCGAGGAAATGTAGGAGAGGCAGGTAAGAGACCTTCGGAGACATTCTGAATATATAGCTGGCAGTCTATTTGGTATCATGGAGAGGAAATTGACTAAACGGTGTTGGTTCTCTATCTTATAGGACTGGAAGATCAACGAGTTCTTTTCACGAATCCTCTACGAATTTTCCGAATCCAGATTAGTCATTTTAGGGGTAGAGAGAGCCTCATGCTTGCCACGGCTTTACTGATACAGGGGATAGTCTAGTCTTCTGTAGTCTAGCCATTAACATAGCCTCGTTAAACTAGACTATAGACTGGGAGACATATTTTCTTTTCTCGATTTCAATTTTGCAGTTCAAAAGCTTGTGATTGTTGCATGTCGTGGAACGGCCCCATGTAAAACATGCATTGTTTGTGCCAAAAAGAACCAGAGCGTTTAGTTTTTGTTGAGCAGATGGTCATGTTACCGAGCGTCTATATATGATAAGAAGGTGGATCAAACAGCTCTGTCTGAATTCTAGGTTATACCGTGATCCGAACAGCGGAGGTAAATTGTATCAGATATCAAACAACTACTACTCAATAGACAAGAGAGTCACAGCAACTACAGTTCGGTAGAGGTACTGATGCACTACATACGGTACTATAATCGTGATCAACGAGTTTTTGCGCCAGAAATGAATTCTGAAAATCTGCTTTTTGTCTCTCAAGATGGCGCGCTTCATAGAGTGATACATTAGGTAATGGTACCAACCAACCCAAAACAGCCCATGATGACAAATTGGAAAAAATAACGCGTCGTGAAAAGTCCTCTTGATCCGTTAAACAGCTACGCAGACTTTCCATAGCCGCTTTGTCTCGGATATGCACAGGGTATACTCCGGAAGTACCCCGGACGTACCACCGGACATATTAGGTTTTTAGGGGTCGATAAATCTCGCCACATGAGAGGTATGGGAAATCTAAAGATTACATGTTGTGTGAAATCCGATTCTAAGCAAGATGATACCAGTTGCAATATCAATAAATGGCTAAAACAGCATTCAGGGAGTGTTGTTTGGACCAGTCTGGAAAGATAAACTCTCGCTTCTTTTTTGCTGCAATAGGACACGGAATATTACCAAATTCTAAATTACGAAGAGAAAATGAAAGTGGTGTTTGTCAGGCGAAAATTACGAAAGAAATGAACTTGCTGCTTCAGACACGCAGCCACCGGGCTTGTTATTTCTTCACTCGACTTTGTGACGCTAGTCTATTTGCACACGCCAAGTCTTTAAAATTATTTCTGCCGAAATAGGCAACCAGGAGGAAGCAAGCAAGTCTGGAAAGAGCAATAATAAGGCAACCAAGACAGCCGTCGCGTCGGACAATGCCTAGAGAAAACTGACGTCATGCCAGGCAGCCAAGTTTCATCTCTCGGACTTACTTCTCTTGGCAACGTGAATATTGGCCATCACTGATGGTATTTGCAAATCTCCACTTGGCACCTGTGCGTTATCATAATCCTACAGTCTGTACGTAGCAACTCCTGCATAAGTTCTAAACTCGACTTTGACAGTGGTCTCCTGAGATTCTATCAGTGTTTTCTGTCATGGCCATCTGCAAATCATTCGTACATCTTACTGTCTTCTTTGACCCATCCTCACCCCCTTTTTTACTTTATTTACATGGCCCCACTTCGGCCGAGAAAGATGGCCCCCCCCCCAGAGATCGCCACGATCTGCAGTATACGCGTATATGGGCTGGTCATGTGGCCACTAGGCTAACACTACACCCTGGCCGCGGCGTCCCGGCTACTGTTGTCTTTGTTTACGGAAATAGTCATCCGCTTTTTTTCCTTTTTTTTCTCTACCCCACAGGAAGCATGGGAAGCCAAGGCATGTACTGTTTTTGTTAATAATGGAACACGCATCAAACATCATCACGAAGTAGCTGAGGTTTTTTTCTTCTTCAATGAATCGCCGTTCCCAGACTTTAATAATTACGGTATTTCCCATAGATCCCCTCCACCTTCCACTCTCCACCCTCCACCCTTGACCGCCTCTCATTGCTACTTCTCCTTGTTAATCCGCAATCACCCTGTAATCTTCCTATGATCTCCAGCTTGCCATTGAAGTTTGCTTTTTCCAGTGTTCTGCGTCTGGTGAGTCTTCGGTGGTTCCCCCCTTGGTTTGTTGACGCTTCACCTTGAACTTTGAGTGAGGGACGTGGGGGGCGATAGAATCGGCTACAGAGGGCGCATCGGAATTCTAAGAAGCACACTCTGTTCAGAGCGACATTTTGAACAGCACCAATGTTGTTTTGAAGCCTAAGAGTAGCGTGAACACCCAGTTACAGTAACCTAGCTTATGGTTTGTCGTTGGGGGTTATTTTTACATTTCTTTTTTTCCGTGATAAGTAAGCTTTACCCCGCCTTTCCAGCTCGCATGACGCAGACCAGAAACAACGTGGGGGTCGTCGCTAGTGCAACGGGAGCCAAGACTTGTGCCTGACTTGTGGATGAGATAGCGGTAAAGGACACGTGTTCCGACTCTTGGAAATCTCGAAATTCCTGGTGAAAGACGAATGTGACGATCCAACTACCCCTTTCCAGAGTGAAAGGAGACGGATTTACATTCTTCAGCCTCTCACGGCTAGTTGAAGTTTGGGCTGAATTGGGATGCGTAAACTGAATCCATGCTGAGAGAGTTTGAAGGGAAAGTTGTAGAGAACGTTATCCAAAAGTATCAAGAAAGTTATCCAACAGAGCGGAAACTATTTCTGAAAGTTATAAGAAAGTAAGCGGAAATTGCTAGGGAGAAAACGAGATCCCTAGCGACATTTACAGGGTGATTTCGGGGGCTATGACGTGAAAACACTTGCATAGCTCGATTAACATAGTACAGCGAAACCTCTCGGATCCAAAATATGACGCTTCCTCCAGTTTTTTTGAAAGAAAAGTCGTCTCTTCAACTTTCTTGAAACCTTCCACTCCTTGCAAGTGCGCATCCCCACACGAGTCAAGCCGCCCTACTTCGGATGTTCGTTACGCGTCACTCATGTATATATAGGTGTGTCAGCGCTCGGTACCGGTTTACTTCCAATCCACGACACTGTCATCCTTTCACACCAACTACAGCACACAGCCTCTACACAACCTGTGATCAACTAATCAGACAACCACATTCTCTCCCCCGCCTGATCACTTCCTAGCCTACCTTCTTTCAAGATGGACATGGAAAACTTTCCCCCTCCGGACCTTCGTCCAGCCTCAATCAGAAGATATCTGGGTTCCCGAATCTCCACTCTCAAACCACCAAAGCTGACTCCCGAGGAGAAGAAACTCCTTAACCCTTTCCCTGCTCTTGGCCTGATCAACAAGAAAACCTGGCTTTTTATCGCCTGTGCCTTTGCTGGTTGGACATGGGACGCTTTCGACTTTTTCTCTGTCGGACTGGTGGCCCCAGAAATCGCTGTTTCTCTGGGAAGATCCGTGGCTGACATCACCTGGGGAATCACGCTCGTTCTCATGCTGCGATCTATCGGTGCCGTCGTCTTTGGTGTTGCTTCAGACAGATATGGTCGAAAGTGGCCGTTTATCATCAACCTGGTGTGCTTCATTGCCCTAGAACTCGGCTCAGGATTCGTCCAGACCTACAAGCAATTTCTGGGAGTCCGAGCCATCTACGGTATCGCAATGGGTGGTCTCTACGGTAACGCAGCAGCCACAGCCCTGGAAGACTGTCCTGCCGAAGCCAGAGGCATCATTTCCGGTGTCATTCAATCGGGATACGCTCTGGGCTACCTTCTCTGTGTCGTTTTCACTCGAGCCATTGCCGACACCTCTCCCTACGGCTGGAGAGCGCTCTTTTGGTTTGGTTCCGGCCCCCCAGTGCTCATTATCATCTTCCGATTCTTCCTTCCCGAAACCGAAACCTACCTGGCGTCCAAGGCCAATGCCGAGGCCCAGGGCATCGAGAAAAAGTTCTGGGGCGGTCTCAAGACGACTTTCAAGTCCTACTGGCTCATGTTCATCTACCTGGTGATTCTTATGGCCGGATTCAACTTCATGTCCCACGGCTCTCAGGACCTCTACCCCACCATGCTCAAGAACCAGCTGCACTTTAGCAAGGACCGAAGCACCGTGACCAACTGTGTGGCCAACTTTGGAGCCATGGCTGGCGGCCTCATCATCGGCCACTTCTCCACCGCCATTGGTCGTCGTCTCTCCATCATCATCTCCTGTATCATTGGAGGCGCGCTCATCTACCCCTGGGCCTTTGTTCGGTCTTCTGCTGGCACCAATGCCGGCGTCTTTTTCCTGCAGTTTTTCGTCCAGGGAGCCTGGGGAGTCATTCCCATCCATCTCTCCGAGCTCTCGCCCCCTGCTCTGCGATCTTCAATGGTTGGAATCGCCTACCAGCTGGGTAACTTGGCCTCATCTGCGTCTTCGACCATTGAGGCCAAGATTGGCGAGCGATTCCCGCTGACCAACGCTCAGGGTAAAACCGAAACGGGTTTCTACGACTACGGAAAGGTTATGGCCATCTTCATGGGCTGTGTCTTTGGATTTGTGCTCATTGTCACGCTGGTTGGTCCCGAAAACCGGTCAGCCAACCTGCTGGGCAACTCTGCTGCTGAGTTCCAGGCCCAAGGCAAGCGAATGGATGAAGACGAGAAGCTCGATTTCGAGAATCTCGAACGGGTCGATTCGTCAGGAAAGGAGGTTTCTGGACACATTGAGGAGGTCCACACTGCCACCGAGGGAGACTACCACCACAACTTGGACACCACCCTGACCTATCCTCCCGAGGTCTATGGCAAGGAATCCAGACCTCCTCATTATGACTAGTCGGGTTAGATTAGATTTGAGACAGTATTTATTAGTAATTTAATTGAGTGTATGTTTAAGAAATAGGCAGCGGATGGTATCATACTGGGTTCTTGCTCTTCCCAACCAACAAAGTGTGTTGCATCAAGTAACTTACAAGGTACACCAACGTGCATGATCCGATTGCAGATTAAGAGGAAAGACATCACTTTTGGAGGAAAGACATCCGAAATGGAGACAAGACAGATCTAGAAATGACACCAGGCTCATCTTTAACACATGAAAACAACATTCTGTAAGTTCTTCCCTTCAAAAACCAATAGAAATAGAACGCGTCATATATACTTTAATTGATATTTTCGTGTAACATCAAACTTTCACGACTACATGACTACATCAAGACACCATGGTATCATTACCGAACGAAATCTGGTGGGTGGTATACAAGCACGTGGATCTGGAGTCTGCAGTTGCTCTTGAACAGACATGTTGTCAGCTGAGGATTCTGAGTCGGGCTATGGAAGACGTGAATCGACAGTTGGTCTCTGCTCGAGTGCCATGGATGCAACCCAACAGCGACCCGAAAAGTTATGAGGCCACTTCATGGATTGGCTGTGCTCGGATTATTGCTTCTAGGCGACAGCGACTGCTGAACTCCGCCAAGTATCAGTCCAGAAAGCGAAACTCCTCGGAATGTCGGCCTGAACTTGGTTTTTTTCACGAACAACGGAATGACAAGGAAACTGAGTGTTTGGAGGTTCACGCATGTGAAACGGACGAGTACCCACACCGTACCAAGATTCTTGCAGGGCTTGCAGAGACAGATGCCGAAGATGCAGTTTCCGATATCAGTGAAAGTGACTATGGGTTTGACGTTGAGTCAGCATTTGGATACCATCTTATCAGTCGAGCTTTGGGTGGAGCAACCTTCCTGCCATACGATAACGGCAAAGAAGTGCTTTTTGTGGGTGCTGTCAATAGATGGAGAAGTTTACACAAATGTGCCCTTGTGCAGAGGTCAACAGATGGAACCTTGGATGTGGCCAATGCCTTTGTCTTTCAACCGAGGAACACGTTTCTCAATTGTCATCAGACTGCAAGCTGCACTTTCATTGACACCTACGGCGACGGAGGTCAACGAGAAACTTTGCTTTTGGACTACACAAATCGCCGTGAAATTACCGTTCTAGAGCGAGATGTTGATGGAGGGACTCGCGATGCAAAAGATCCACTTTTTGACAGAATCCACTTTTTCGAGTATAGCGGGTTGTTCTGGGTTTGGAGAGAACACTCAGTGCTCCCTATTCATATCGATTTTGGAATTATCAACGAAGATGGAAAACCGTACGTCAATCTGAGTGTTCAAGAATCGATCCAATGCAAGGACAAATGGGGTTATCAGGTTTACTACCAAGGGAAAAAACGAGATAGACGGTTCTTGACATCCGAGGAATCGACCGTTGGTGCTTTTGTTGATCTGGGATTGAGAAAGTACTGCATGATTAACTGGGACTGTTCATTGGAGAAAAAAGCTGCCAAATAGAGAACCTGAAGTGAGCAGCTTGTTGATTATGGCACACCAAGAACGATACAGAGACACCACTAAAAGATGATACTGCAGGGGTATCGAACCGAAGCCATACTGATACATCCCAACCAAACATTTCAAATAAATCTTCCACGACTCTTCAACCATCATCCATCAATATCATTTACATGTTCCTATTTGGAGATAGGCATCATCGCTGGGACTTGGAATAAGAATGCAATTTCTAGAGAAAAAAGAAAGGAAAGAGTGTAATCAAAATACATGAGGAGAAAAGAGGAAATCACTAACTAAACAACTACGCACATATCATAGTTTCTCGGAGCGTGTAAGTCTGTGTTAGTTTTATGATTGTTTGTTCTCCCTCTCAAAAAAACTCACTCGGTGCTCCTCGCTTTTCGCAAACCATCATTTTGGTGTTGTAGAGTTCGGCCATTGTAAATGCGGTGATATGATATTTTTCTGGGGAGATTTCTAATGGAATTAATCTTGCCTTATATACTTCTTTACTTCTCTTTTTGAGGCATCATGAAAGTCCCAATTCTCACCACTTGATGTGGGATGTTTCAGATGTGACCCATGACAGGGTGAAATGACATGGCCGGGGAAATTACCTCAGTTTTTGAGCTATCACAAATGTAGATAGGCCGTTTGATTTGTGAAAGAGAGCTGGTTCCGTTTCTTTATCTGGAATAATCATATCTCCACTATTCGTAGAGCTGAGGTTATCAGTTGGTCTCTTGCTGCGCCTCATTATTTAACCTCACGACTACCTTATCTAGGCATGAGGCCAATGTACAGTAACGACAGTAACGACAGTAACGAAATGAAAATAAAAAATGGTGTTATGTTTGTCCTGACAATTTACATTAATTCATTAATTCTAACTGTTTGAGAACTACAGAGAAACAAAAAGCAGTTCATTACCAAGTGTCAGATTCCACAGAAGAGTTTTGCAGATTTGTTGTAGCTCCCTGATTGGAGTCAATATTTACCAAAAATGTGTTTTTAACCTCACCGCGCCATATCGCCGAAGACACATCTTTCAATATACAGCACAATGTTTCCCGTGTTTCATCTGTTTTTCCCAATCTGGCTGTCTCAATTTGGTCGTGTGCGTTTCCCCACTTTTTGGACCGTTTCAATGTCATACCATGGTAGCCTCAACAGAATTGATCGGGCGACAAGTCCAGGGAGATATGAATGGCATCATATGTCTCAGAATACTTCATTTCTAGGGTTTTTATAGCTCGGAGAGACATTTTTTGATGTTCTTACCCTGCTGCATCGCTCGTAGCTCCCTTGTAGAAACTACACACTCTCGAAGAAATGGACTAGCAAAAAAAACTATGGAAAATTACGAAAGTGCTTTCCTCCCAGAAACTCAGAGTTCACTACAGAGTAGCACAATTTCGCCTTGTCAAACCCAGCACTTTCATGGTGTATGCCGTTTGATTCCCCACAACTTACTCTTCAAGTGTGCTGGAGTGGTAAAAGACTTTCGTAAATTCCCGGAGAATGAGATTTGAGGGTTACAAACTGATTCAATAGGCTGGTTTAGAAGTTTCCTGAATAATGCTCTTTTCTCGTTTTACACATCACGACTTGTTAGCTGACGAGATTGGTCGGACTCTCATTCACTCACCCCATGTCATCACTGAGCAACTCCAAAACCACACTTAACAAGAATACCTCGCAAGTCACAAGTATAGTATCATATTCTATTTTGAATCACATCTTCGGACGAACGTACCTTTCAGATTAGCGGTGTAGCAGGCACAGCCCTTCCCCAACAAGGGTTATACGGAAGCTAACACTTGATGGCTCTACGTCAGTCAGCCTAACAAACACTACTCTGTACTAGACTAATAGCCCAAATAGCTTGCGGGGACTGGCCTAGACAATGGTACCATACCACACACATACGGTTCACATTTGGTTACTCATTCAATATCTATTTATCATTAATCAATTACTCACAACCACCAGGATTACATGAGCACGTTAGCAGGTCTGAAAAAAATGGCACTATCAGAGAGAGCCCATCCATGGTAGGCATGGTAGGTTCCTAGAAGCGCGATGGAGTGCAAAATGACACCCAGAACTACGCAGATATGGAAAATCTGGTGCGAAGAACCAATAATGTCAAAAGTTCCAGGACTCCACTTTTCAGGGACTCTCGCGGCGTAGATGGCTGCTCCTCCAATGTAAGCAACAGCCTCAGCAAGAACATAGGGGAGCTGAATTCGCAGGACAGTCTGGCCATAGCCAAATCTGAAGGCAGCATGTAGCACTGGGAATCCTCCAGAGAGTCCAAACAAAACAAACATGAGTGCTCGAAAGGGGCGCCATTCGCTAGTATGGAACTTTTTCATGAGCGAAACACAGGCGCAAGTTGTTCCCAGGGAGAAGGTGAGACCCCAGTAGAGCCACCGCTCGTAGTCGCCGTGCTCGTAGCCATAGTAGATGATGCCAAACATTGAGGTTACAACAAGGGACACAATTCCCAGATAATCGAGTTGGTTTCCCTTTCTAGCAACAACCTCCGAGTGGCATTTGATGCAGTGGAAGGTAGCGCTCATTCCGAGACAGGACACGATTCCGAACATGAAGAAGATGAAAATTCCATGGTCTTTCCACGTGGTGGTGGGGTACTGGGGGAGTCCAATGTTGAGATAGGTACCAAGCCCATAGATGCAGGTACCGGTCAGGAAAGTGATGATTGCAGGGACTAGATGGGAGTAAATGTTGACAGTTTCGTTGTGAACAAATCCCAGAGCCTTGAATGTCTTCTTGAAAGATTTAGTTTCACGAACATATCCACGTCGAATGTAGCAATTGTCTCGCTGCCAGTCGGGGATCTCGTCCCAGATGTGAGTTAATGCGTCGTGGATGGATTCCTTAATGTCATCGTATGTATCTGTGACGGTGTGAGAAGCGTGCTCGAGTAGAGATTCGTTGTCATCACACTCGGGTGTTTCGTTGGCCCGAAATCGAATTTGGCTGTTGTTTGTCTTGGTTCTAGTGGCCGACATTGTTGCTGATTGTGGGGGTGAGGGTGACGGCGTAGATGTGGTAATCTTTCGCTGTGGTGAGTGTCTGTGTTGTGTATGACGGCCTGAGTGCGGCAGTGTGGGGTGTCCTATGGTGAGTGTTTGTGGGATTGTCTGGGAGAGACAGTCGGTTGCTAGTGTATGAGTTCAGAGTGCAGATGTCGGGTTGTAGGTGTCTACTTGTCGTTCTCCATGGGTCCCCCCTTGTCTATATATCAACTGTAGCGCGAAACCCTATTTTTAAGCTTTTTCGGATTTACATCAACGGCCTAACGAGGTGAGACTAACGAGGTGAGCCACTCTGCTAGAACGAGAAGGACAACATTCTCCGAGAGTGATCATTTGGAAGGGCTAGAGAAAGCGGAGAGGGCCCCAGTATCTCACGAGTCGTATTGGGGCCAAGATTCACGCGTCGGTTCCCATCCAGCCTTATCACATCACCTTTAACACTAGCCACACACACCTTCAACAGAACCCTGAGTTTGTCAAACCGACTGAGGTGAATATCACATGGTAAATATTTGTTGAGTGGCGCTGAAAAGACATAAGTGATACCATTGTGTTCAGAATTGAATTTCCCACCCAATGCACTCTTCAAAAATTGCTCTTCTTCCCCACAGCAGCTACTTTTGTTCGTGTAGCTCCAATGTACCCGAGGGCTATGCCAGGTGAGACAAGACAAGAAGATACAAAAAGAGAGTACAAACAAGGTAAGGGTTAGGGGCAGACAATCTCAATTAGGCCATGTTTGTATATCTATCAATCCCACGTGTCCATACGACTGGCCAGCTTTTGTCATACTAGAGATATCGTATAACGTGTGTTGTTGCTGTTCTTGTTTCTTTTTTGTGAGCTGCGATATGCTCACTGAGGAAAAATGTTGTGTTGTGTTTGCATTGCAGTTCATGCATCCCCTAATGTATCAATGGTTGGGGTGCAGTAAGGCTAAGTGGGGGCCTATGCAAAACGAAAAAAAAGATAAAAAAATAAAAATAAAAAATAATTAAATTAAATAAGTTGTAATTCCAGGGATACATGCTACTTCTTAGCAACATTGAAAATTGGCACTTTCACAGATCCTTCCAGAAAAGTGTGGTCTGCTTTTTTTGTAATTTTTTTCTCGATTCTCCCCTGATATATCATGCCTGCGCGATTATGACCCCTACACGGAACATGCACTGGGCTGCATAGTGCGGTATGGTGACGCACTGATATATTCACGGGTTTTTGCAGGCGATGAAAAAGATGATACGGCACCACGGCAGAGACGGAAATTTCAACTTTGTATCTTATCGTTATAACTCTGTCCTTCACCCCAATAGTCACACTGTATTTCGTCCCTAAAAACCACTCTGGTCTAGCTAGAACACTAATATACACCGACCATCGTGATGGGCACAAAATTGCGACCAAAATGACACCCTCGAGCAATATACTAGCCCAGCATGTAATGTGCTAGAGACCTGGGTCTGGTCTTTGGCCTGTAACTTGGCTATGATTTAGCTTTGGGCTGCCGGATGCAGGGAGACGGTCGTAAAACACTCAGTTTTGACGCTGGGGAGATTTTTATTATGCGAACATGTTCTTCTCGAACCGTACATCAAGATGGTGGTTGCCACGTGCCAGCAGTGCTTCTGGGCGTGTTTTAGTGACTGTGTTGTGATTACACTCCCAGACAGGTGCCTGGCATTTCAGTCTAAAACTTTGGGCCAATCCACACTCAATTTCGAAGCATCTGGGCCAGTCGACAGAGGTAATTTGTGGGGGAACAAGAGAGAGAAATATGAGCAACTGACAATAAATCAATATTTTTATAAATTATAATTAAATTCAAATGTGTATGAAAATCTGGAAAAAAAGATCTTGGTGGCAATACGAATATGTAAAAAATTATTAAAATTATCTAGAACTCGAAATAGTGACACAATAGAAGATCCTTCTTATTCACCACTTCCCTTTACACGGCACTGTAGTCATAGTTTGAATTATCGTAAGACATTGAGGCTGATATGAGTCATGTCAAAAGATCAGTGTGTGAGCTGTAGATAATCTGAAAAGTGATACAAGTTGAGAATCCGATTTGGATACGATGATACATGTTATTCCTTACAATTTTAACCGAAGGGAACATACAACATGCTGCTCAAGTTGGCATAGCTCGTCTCATGACCGCATTTACCCCACAAAATACAGTGGAGATGAGAACAAAAAACAAGGAACAAATTGTATAAAATCAGGACATTATTTGGACTGATGACTAAAAATCTCCATAATTACCCCTGATTTTTTTCCGATTTTTTTGTCCGAATTACCTCGGTCTAATAATCCAACTTCTCGTATCCCTCGTCCCTCTCGTTCTTACACCTACTTTGGGCCAAACCCTATTTTATCAGGAAGAGAGTTCACTCAAATGTGACTGTGTGTACGGAACGAGAAATTTGAAGAGTGTATTCGTCTCTAAATTTGGTACTCCTTGCAAGGTAACTGTCAGATTACTCTTAGGTCTCCTTGTGTTATTCCATGGCGAGATGTTGAGTAAAACAAGCGCATCAATATTCAATATATATATGCACAATGCACATGCACGTAAAGCTTGACGTGCTGCGGATAGATGGACTTGCAGTTCAGCACCTTATCATGAGATGCAGCGATTTTTATTCTCAACAACAGCGAAAAAATATATGAAATTTGTGTAAGATAAGAAAAAAATTAGAGGGGAATAGAGAAGGATTATAGATGCATTAGAATTGCCCAGAGGATTACCCCATAATGCCCCCTTGGCAAGATCACTACGCCCCTTGGCAAGATGAGACTGCAATGATATTGACACTTGGCTGACCCTTGCGTATACCTTCAATTAACACCACAGGTCTAATGAATACTTTCAATTGTGCAAAATGACGGGGATGAAATTATAAACAAATAGCTGGTTTCAGATATCAAATAATGGCGTCAACAACTTCAAACCATTCGGTCAGAGTCACACCAACAAAGACATCACCCACAACGGGTAAAACTACACTAGTAGAGATCACGATAAGAGTATTAATGTTGATATTCTAGTATTGTGAGCGCAAGTAGAACCCCGCACTGACTATTTCACAAACGAGTGAGAACGGAAGGTCTGTGAGTGGTTGCAATCAACAGTGCAAGTGTCCCTGTCCCAAATATAAGGAAGAAGTTGCACCATGAATATACCCTGCTATGCTGTAAGATCGGCTTTAAGGGTGATATCGGCAATAAAGGTGATATCGGCAATATCGGTTATAACGGTGATATCGGCAATATCGGTTATAACGGTGATATCGGCAATATCGGTTATAGCGGTGATAACGGCAATATCAGAAAAACAGCTTTACTGGCAATAACGGATTTGAGTGCCCCTTACAGATAAAGTCTCATTTAAAGTGGCATTTACAGTTGTCTTTTTTTCGGTTTCTAATTTTTATTGTCTTTTTTGTTCAATATTTTTGTTGGGACTTCGCTCTCTTGTTGAAAATTAACACATGGCATGATCCCCCTCAAGGTCATGCACAGCGGGGCTTTTTTATAAACGATAATAGAGGGATACGACAACTTTCAAATATTCTTTCCGTGCAGAGTCGGACACTGGATACGGTAGATTTGTCGAACTTAAATAATCCCCAGATCTACAGGATTAGTGCCCACTATATACAGTCGAATTAGAGCGAATTCCTCCGATGAGCCAAACTAGTTGGCAGAACCTCAGTCCAATACATCAAATTGTTAGGCTGTTAATTCGACACGGATTGATAATACAAAATTCTAGACAAACAACTTCTTTTGAGCTCTAGACAGCCAGTTTCTTATTGAGCTTCTCAATGGACTCATGATCCTATGGTTTGGATTCTGGGTACAACCGACAGCACCAGAGTTCAATTAGTCGACTGGGCACAACAGCGCACTGTGGTAAAAAATCCAAGTGACATCAGCGTTTTCACATTATTCCTTCTCTCACTCACAGCTCAGCTTTTTCCACTCTTACAACCGCATCCTTAGAAGTCACTAATGTCGGTGCGCAAAAAGCATCATCACTACCACACAGCTGTTAACTGGTGGGACCCTAATGACAATGCACAAGTTGTTTCCATTTCTTACGTCATATCCATTTAATATCTCCATGTGTAAATTGGGTAAATCTCAGCACGCTCGACTGAACCACGTAAAACATGTAAACACGTTGCTTTGGCCATAGAAACACGGCAGCCTAGTTACGCCTCCACTCATCATCATCAGTTCCAGCTGTGAATCGTCTGAGCAGAGATTGGAGCTGTCTTGATGGGCAAGACAGCACCTCTGGTTCCTCCATTTCTACCCCTCCACTCTAGGGGCTGCACCTCCAACTGCCTGTACACGTCTTAGGCCTGTACCGTAATTCTGGGTTAGTAAGTGATGAATGGAGAAGACCAAGGGTCTACAGGGTGTATCAGCTTGTCAAGAACTCCAGATAATGATCAGATATCTGAAGTGATGACGCGAGGAACAAACAAAATGAAGAAACTGATCAGGGATCTCCACAATGAACGTGTCTCAGCATTGATTTGGTCAATAGAAGCCAGCCCGTGTGAAAGAGGGAAGGGGTTAGATAAATGGCATTATCCATCTGCCAGCTCAGGATACTCACAATCGAAGGGATACTTGATCTGTGGGAAGTCAGTAGTACCAAAATTGATCCAGATCGGCTCAGCCGTGAGCACCGAAGGGTGGCACGATTGTTGGTACAAAAGTGCCTGGGGTAGATTCGCAATCCGCTTTGCCTTAATCAAAAACATGCCAACGATCCAGGGGGATCACTGACAAGGACTCGTGGCCTCGCTTTTCTGGATGCCGAGCAAGTGTGGGAGGGCTGGGGTACTTATAATTGTGAGCTCTGGTTGAACTGTTCCATGACATTCCGCGTGTGGTCTTTAAGGCTCCAATATACGCAGAGATTGTCAAATATTCATCCTTCAGAGGCTTGCATAAGGGAACGCTGCCTATGTGGGTTTGAAAATGTGGGGTGCATGTTGATGCTGCAGGCCGACTACTAAAAATCGAACCAGTTTAAAGCGGATTCGTATACTTCAAAATCTAAGTCTACGGTTGAAAAATACCATCAGGTTTCATTCCTTTATTTCAAAGTCAGTATACCTCTCCTGGTTGTTGAGATACGGGCCAAAGAGGTGGAATATGCTCATATTCTCGATATTTTTTGAGTCAGAAACCAATTATGCAGCCCCAAAAAGCAGACAAAGTACAGCTGTGAACAGTGGAACTTGGACTTAATGGGACTAGTCAAGATATCGAGAGATACACTGCTAATTCAAGACGTGTACTACCAATTATGTCTGGTAGTTAGGCCTATTGGTTCTACTATCTGTCAGTATCGGCGGATTTCAGCATATCTGTCTAAGCTAATGGATTAAAAAGATTGTACTTTTTGTATTCGACTCGGCACTATTGATACGGCACCGTAACTATAGAGGTAACGCCTCTCTTCCAGATATTCGAGAGTTGGCATATTAACAGAGTTGCTTACGACCCCTTGGGAATCACTCTAGGAAGATGAAATCAACATTAAACCGATATCACTACGTTCAAAAACTGCATCTTCTGAACAGCTCATTTCCCCGGTTCATTCAGAACCCATCTTCCCCTTCGTTGCACCTCTTACTAATCAGCATTGCTATCACGTGACCATATCAAACTTTAAATAATGATGCCCTCGCACTTCTATTTGCATATCTCACCTTACATAGTACAACACAAATACATGACGACGTCGATTGAAGACCTACTGGCATCTGTACGGGCCAAGACAGGTTCAACGGTGACTCACGACATTTCCCATGTCACCGAAGAAACAGAAAACGCCCCAGATCACGAGTATGATCCCCAACATGCTAGTTCTTGGATCCGACCCACCCCCACTCCTACCGAGATCAAGGAGCAAGTCAGTGACTCGTTTCTGACGCCACGACCTGAGTTATCACGTGACTGGCTCAAGTACGTCAACTCCGACCTTCATGTGGACAAATTGGCGGAATTCAGTCCCGAACTATTTGGATTACCTGAAGCCAGTGTTCGGACAGATGTGCGATTCAGTCGTTTGGGAATCCAGGGACACATCACCGCCTGCGAGGAGTACACAGTGAGCGGTACAGGTGAGATCAACTCGAAAAACAGCATGTCTGTTAACCGTCAGGCTAGTTCTCGGCTGGACTTTGTTCGTGGCCGATCTGGATTTATGCCCTTTGCTCCTGGAGGAGTTGATCTGGCTGAAAAAGAGGAACAGAGCAGTCTGCTGCACAGAGACAGCAATGGACTGTTTGACGTGGCTCCTGGATTCGATAGAGGGCTCAACACCGAGGCGATGGTTGCCTCAGCAGATGATGAACTTGCACAGCTCTCTCAGAAGGAAGAAAACGAGGAGACAGTTGGAGGAACCGAGTCTGGGCTTATAGGCGAGCTCAGCAGCGATATGTCCAATTTACAGCTTGCCAGCTCGTCAGAAACCCATGATATTGACGATTTGCTGCCCAATGACATTACATTTGGAAGAGCTCAGACGGCTCTTACTGTGAACAAGAAGCAGAGGGACTGGGCCCACGTGGTTAATGTGAACAAGGAGATCACCAACTTTCACGAATTGGTCCCCAAACTGGCCCGTGAATTCCCCTTTGAGCTGGATACTTTTCAGAAAGAAGCTGTTTACCACCTGGAGCAAGGAGACTCCGTCTTCGTTGCTGCCCACACTTCTGCTGGTAAAACTGTTATTGCAGAGTACGCCATTGCAATGGCTCAGCGCAACATGACTAAGGCCATCTACACGTCTCCTATCAAAGCTTTGTCGAACCAGAAGTTCCGAGATTTCAAACACACTTTTGACGATGTTGGAATTCTCACAGGAGATGTTCAGATCAATCCTGAGGCCAGTTCTCTGATTATGACTACCGAAATTCTGCGGTCTATGCTGTACAGGGGAGCCGACATCATTCGAGATGTTGAATTTGTCATTTTTGACGAAGTTCACTATGTCAACGATGCCGATCGAGGTGTCGTGTGGGAGGAGGTTATCATCATGCTTCCTGAGCATGTCAAGTTCATTTTGCTGTCCGCTACTGTTCCCAACACTTTCGAATTTGCCAACTGGGTTGGTCGAACCAAGCAGAAGGACATTTACGTCATCAGTACTCCCAAACGACCTGTTCCACTCGTCAATTACCTTTGGTGTAAGAACCAGATGATTGAGGTCGTCGATGAGTCTAAAAACTTCATTGTTGGAGGATACAACAAGGCCAAGGAGATTATGGAGGGCAAGAAGGAGATTACAGCAGGTGGGGGAGGTCCCCAAGGAGGTAGAGGAGGCGCTCAGGGAGGCCGTGGAGGCCGTGGAGGTGCACAGGGAGGTCGTGGAGGTGCACAGGGAGGTCGTGGCGGACGAGGGGGAGCCCAGGGAGGTCGCGGGGGCCAGCGTGGAGGAGGTGCACCCACTACGACTCGAACCATGCAAAAGCCGTCCAGTATGCCCTCAAAGTCAGATTTTGTGCAAATGGTTAACAAGCTGCACACTCTTAATCTTCACCCAATGTGTGTTTTTGTCTTTTCCAGAAAAATGTGTGAGCAGTTTGCTGGATATCTTCAGGGCCTGGATTTCTGTAACCAGAAGGAAAAATCTGAAATTCACATGTTTTTTGACAAAGCTGTGACTCGACTTTCTCAGGCAGACAGAAGCTTGCCTCAAATTTTGCAAATGCGAGAGTATCTCTCACGAGGTATTGCCGTCCATCATGCCGGTTTATTGCCCATCGTCAAGGAAGTGGTCGAGATTTTGTTTGCGAAGTCTCTGGTGCGTGTCTTGTTTGCTACCGAGACATTTGCCATGGGTCTCAACCTTCCCACACGAACTGTTGTTTTCGCAGGCATCCGAAAGCACGATGGAACCAACTTCCGAACACTGTTGCCTGGAGAGTACACTCAGATGGCTGGTAGAGCTGGTCGTCGAGGTCTAGACAAGACCGGAACGGTCATTATCATGATTCCAGGTGATGTCATGCCCCAAGATCAGCTCAAGGAGATGATGCTCGGACAGCCCACTCGTCTAAAATCGCAATTCCGTCTCACCTACAATATGATTCTGAATCTGTTGCGAATTGAGGCGCTCAAGGTCGAAGAGATGATCAAACGGTCATTCTCCGAAAATGCCAACCAGCTGCTGCTACCCGAGCATGAGGCTAGTGTCAAGACCAACGAAGATCTGCTAAGTAAGCTCCAGAGAGCGCCTTACCCCGATTGTGACGAGTACATGGGTCAGGTTTTGGAGTTGGGTTTGAAGTCGGCAGACTGTCAGCGGTTCCTGATGGAGAATGGTCCCAGACTGGGCAACATGCGAGACATTTTGAAAATTGGAAGAATTGTCATTTACCAGATTTCCGAGCAGAGCCGACGAATTGGATTCATTTCTAGAACAGTTATTGGTGAAACAGTTTCAATTCTGTCTTTCCCTTGTGACACAACATCTGATACGGCTCGAACTCGATCCACTTTGCCGTTGTTCCCGCAGCAGCAGGAGTACAACAAGCTTCTTCTGAGCCCCCTCACTCCTAATTCTGGAAAGTTAGAGCTGTTTTCAGTCAAACTGACCGATATCACTTTTGTGACAAAGTATATTATCAACAACGTCCGAGAAGTGGTGCGGTATGACAAGGAGGCTGTCGATGAGGCGTTCAAGAGCATTTACAAGATCTGTACTCGGTCAGGATCCGTCCCTGAGTGCTCCTGGGATCGATTGAAGAACATGGAGCTGCAGCAAAAGTGCCAAGAGAAGATTTCAATCGTTAAAGAATTTTCCACAATTCCATGCATTGCTCAGCTGAGCAAGAACTTGATTCCGGCATTCCAGCAGGAATTTGACGAGCACCAAATCAAGCAGAAAATCAAGGATCTTCGTCAGACGCTGAGTGACCAAAATCTCGAGCTTTTACCTGACTACGAACAGCGTGTCCAGGTGCTGAAGGACCTCAACTACGTCGATGACAGCAACATCGTGCTGCTCAAGGGACGTGTGGCGTGTGAAATCAACTCTGGGTTTGAGCTCTTCATCTCAGAATTGGTGCTGGACAACTTTTTGGGCGACTACGAGCCCGAAGAAATCGTGGCTTTGCTGTCTGCCTTTGTCTACGACGGATCCAAGGACGTCCCAGAGCCTGAAAATGTCACTCCACGACTGGACAAGGGTCGAGAGAGAATCAAGGAACTTGTCGCCAAGGTCACCGATGTCCTGGAACACCGACAGGTGATTATGACATCTGACGAGCAGCAGTTCCTTGAGAGGGGCAGATTTGGACTCATTGAAGTCGTCTACGAATGGGCTCGAGGAATGAGTTTCCAGTCGATTTCTGAGCTCACTGATGTCCAAGAAGGAATCATTGTGAGGGTTGTTTCTCGTCTAGATGAGGTCTGTCGAGAAGTCAAGTCAGCCGCTCGAATTATCGGCGATGCTAGATTGGAGGAAAAGATGGAAACAGCTCGGGAGAGAATCAAGCGAGACATTATTTTCTGTGCTTCTCTTTATCTGTGAATAGCTAATGATATTAGATTGTACAGTATTACTAAACCAAGCGAGTGTTTGTCGCAGCAAGGCTTCAGATCATCTACAGTATACTCCAACCCTTTTCTTCATGCCCCTAGATAGCTTTAAAGTTACTAGTGACACATATATATGCTCATCCAGAAGGTGCAATTCCTGACCAAAAATACTAGCAATAACACTTGTGAAAGTCTTAAGTTATCCAGAACCATTCCCTGGACATGATGATACCGTTGTTATTACATCAGGTCATCTACAATATGACGTTTTGAAAACTCTCTCATGTTCTATGAAGAATGCAACTGTATCTCTGATTAGAATCACTTCATTTATGGAGCTAAAAAAGGCTTGAAAGAAGCACTAAGACCGCCAATAGCAGTCTCAAGAGGCCCATTTTCATTGCTGCCGCCCGGTAAGTCTTTTGAAACACGAATTTAGGCCGCCTTTGAATCTTTTACCCGGTCTGCACTAATTTCCCCACACTAAGCATCGGCCAAATATTAATTCCACCGAAACAAAAACTTTATCATGGAGGGGCCGAACCTCCGGTGCATAACGCCGTAAAATGGGCCAACAAGTGTGTGAGAGAGTTACCTGGGACTTTGCAATGACAAATCGCGACGAGTAAACGTGAGACATGGTTGCTCCAGCGCAATTCAGCAGCAGAAACGGCTCCGGTTTTTGGGTTATTCATCACCAACCTTCGGCCTCCACATCCAGTGTCTCAGTCCGCCAATCCCTAGACTCTCATCTATCGCTGTTCTCCACAGCTATTGCAGCGATCCGCTTTCACGTGTGAGAGTTCAAACGCTATTTATCTCTCATATAAGACAAATAACCTCCAGGTGCGTCAACCAAGCACCCCCCAGACGACCAGCAGCACTGTGCGATTAAACGCGGTAAACGCCGAAAGCCCGCGGCACTAAACCCCCTCCAAACTCCTCTCGCGCCCCCTAACCTCCTCTCCACTTCACGAGACACGCTCCCCCGTCATGCTCGACGAACTACTAGGACGCCCTTCGGCCAAGTCCAAGCGATTGCAATGTCTGGCTGTAGCCATCGGCTGGTGGCTCATCATCACCCGTGGCAATGCCCATGGACCTCCCGGTGTCAGGTCTCTGTCGCGAGCGCTCACCGCCAAAATCACCGCGTGGCAAATCTACATCTTCACTCTGACGGGCTACTACCTGCTCAAAAACTTTGACAAGCTCGTGGGTCTGGCGCCCCCCATTCCCTTTGAGAACCACTACACGCCTGGCTTCTACCGAGCCACCTGGGTCATGCAGGCCCTGGACGCCGGCTTTTGGACCGCCCAGCCCATCAAAAACAAGACTGGCCGAGACCTGCTCTCCATCCTGCTCACCTTCTACTACCTGGTCTTCTCTGACGCTGCCAACGAAAAGGTGCGACGATTCCGACTCAAGACCACGGTCGAGTCCTGCCGAGTGTCGTGGGAGAAGGGCCGAAACCCATACGCCGCTGCCCTCGGCAAGCTCATGCACCCCAAGGTCGGTGTCTACAAGGACGTGTTCGTTAAGCGTCCCCCTCACTCGGAGTACGAGGAGCCCGTTGAGGCTCTGCTGCTGTTTGACGGAACCCCCGAACAGCTCAAGTCCCAGAAGAAGGTCATCTTCCATCTGCACGGAGGAGGCTTCACCACCATGGAGCCCAAACTGCACGAGGACTACCTGCTTGCGTGGGCCACCCAGCTCAAGGTGCCCATCATGTCCATCAACTACCGAAAGTCGCCAGAGTACCCCTACCCCTACGCTCTGGACGAGGTGTTTGATTCGTACTACGTGCTGATGAAGTCCAAGGGCCAGATTCTGGGCCTCAGTGGCGAGTGTGTGCCCGAGGTAGTAGTTACCGGTGACTCTGCTGGCGGAAACCTGGCTGCTGCTCTGGAGCTCAAGCTCATTGACTCCCCTCGAAGGATCAAGCGACCTGCAGGAATGGTGCTTACCTACCCTGCCCTGGACATGAACTTTGCGTCTGCCCTGACTGAGGACCAGATGAAGCTCATTCGAAAGGAGACCCGGGAGACCGCTACTCCCTTCCTGTACAAGAACAAGAAGGACGTCTACCAGTCGTATGCTGGTGACATCAAAAAGTCCCTCAAGGCTCACAAGTCGTTTGTTGGTCGAGACCAGCTTGCCCATCTTTCTACTCCTCCGTCTTTGGTCGATCCCAAGAAATCTGGAGGTCTGTCAAATGTTGGAGGTGCCTCTTCTTCGGACGAGCTCTCCTCTCCCGCCGAGGGTCCCGGAAACAAGCTGTCTCTTACCTCCAAGGTCCTCTACTCAGGTGACCGAGTTCTGCCCGCCGAAGTTCTCTACACAGCTCTCATGCTGTACGCCGGAGACACCGACGCAGTGGATCTGGCCAGAGACTACCTCATGTCGCCCCTGCTGGCCCCCGAGGAGAAACTCGCCCAGTTCCCCAAGACCTATATCATTTGTGGAGAGGTGGACCCCCTGGTGGACGATACCATTCTGTTTGGAGCTCGTCTGAGACAGGCCTTCCGAAACGCAGGTAGAGCTCATGCCGAGGAGCTTGTCGAGGTCTCTGTCATCAAGGGATACTCGCACGGCTTCCTCAACATGGTGCCCTTCTTCCCCGAGGCCAAGGCCCCCATTGCCAAGCTCGGGTTCTGGATGGAGGAGATTTTCGACAATGTTCTCCCCGAGGAGCGAAACGTGGACATCAACGAAGATGAGTACGATACTGATACCGAAGATGAGGAGGACGACGATGTGTCTGCTGTTGGAGAGTCGTATGCTAATATTGATGCTGACGGTGCTGATGCGGGCAAGGCCAAGCCTAAGAAAAAGTCCAGAAAGCACAAGGAGTGGGACAAGTCTAACATTGTGCAGACCCAAGGACTGTTCGAGAACCGTCACGACAAGACTAAAAACTCAATCATTGGAGATAAGCCTTAGTGTTAAATTTTTTATTATTTGTTTTTACAATGGTGTTCATTTAATTGTAGTGGATTGTTGTGCTACTGTACGGTATCACACCCTGCTGTCGTAGCTAAGTTTATCTAATCATCTCCATTCCGTTATAAACTACTCGTTAAGCTCAGCTCTCAAAAACTTAGGCATGCTTGGCAGAAGAGCCCTTTTCTCTATGCGTGGAAACTGCGGGGATATCTGCGCTGATACGAGTCTCGATGGTATCGAAAGCTCGCAGCTCAAGACGAATCAGAGAGTGCAAGGGAACTTGCATCCATGGGGACTGGTCCTGGGGCACGTTCATGAAGTAGGCATAAAGGCATCGCAACACGGCCTGGTGCGTGACAATCATAATGTTTTCCTGTCTCTCCAGCTCCATGATAATGGGCTCTAATCGAATGACAATGTCTCGGTATGACTCTCCTCCACGGTACCGGTACTCGTACTTGTTGTCGTCTCGGGCCTTGAAGTCCTCGGGGTACTGCTGCTCAATCTCCTCGTAAGTCATACCGTCGCAAACACCGGCATCCAGCTCATCCAGAGCCTTCCACGACCGCTTGGGGTACGAGAGGAATCGTGCTGTCTGGTTGGTTCGCTTGAGAGTGGAGGTCCACACGGTGAGCTCGGGGACCTTGCCGTCAGGGAAGACGGAGTCCTCGAGAGCGCCTTGCAGCAGAGTGGGCAGTTTCTTGGCGTACATTTGGCCCCGTTCCGAGAGGTTGGAATCACCTCCGAGCTGGCCGCCGAGGTTATATTCAGACTCTCCGTGTCGAGACAGCCAGATGTAACGGGGCTTGATGTGAAGGTTCATAATGTAGTAGACGACTCGGGATTCGAGGTAGGACTGGATTCGGTTGATGACGACCTGTGCGCCCACGTTCATGAGCTTGACGTAGGTGAGATCGGTTTCGGCCTCGCCCAACGTCTGGTAGATGTCCTCGTACTTTTTGATTCGGTTCTTAAAGTCCGTGATGGCCTTTTCGGGGTCTGTGCCCACATAGTCCGGCGAGGTGGTCTTGACGTCGATAATGTTGTGCATGATGATGCTGGGGTCGTCGCACCAGCTCTCTACGAACATGGGCTCCACGTCGGCCTCCAGCAGCGTGTCTGCGATCCATTTGCGTCGCTCCACGGTCGAGTTGGTGGCGTCAAACACGCCCACCACGCCGTCGTCTTCCTCGAACCAGCGGATCATATCTTCGAGCGCGGCGGCGGCGGCGTTCTTCCGCAGCCGTTCGCCCACGGGGTTGGAGTTGTCGAAGAACTCGGCTGTGGGGTGGGCGGTTTCTTTGCGCCGGTAGTTGCCCACGTTGAAGCAGCGGGTAGGCACCGATAGCCACGACAGGTAGCGCACGATCTTCTGTGCGATCAGACTCTTTCCCCGGGCGGGGAGGCCCACCATGATAACTCCGATGCGGACATTGTCCACGTTTCGAGCTCCGTGTACTGGCATTGGCGATGTGGGGGGTTATGGCGGGTGCGGTGTCGACTTTTCTTCGGCTTTGTGGCGGTCAGCAGGGTGTTTAGCTGGGTCGATTAGCTATGGATGTCGTGTGCTGGGTACGTAGCGGAAGCGTGTGCGGGTACGTGTGTGGGAGTACTGTTACTAGCTGATTGTGTCACAGGGTGTCGTGTAGTGTGCAGCCTATGATGTGCGCGGTGTATTTCAACGTTTGAGCGTATGCGAGTGTGAAGGTAATTACGATAGATATGTAGAGCCACGTCCGGGACCAAGGGATGTGGGGCCCTTATAAGCCAAAAAAATAAATGAGCGAGAGCTGGGAGTCGTGTGCGAATCTTGTGCGATATACTTCGGGCGAGCCTCGGCTCTGTTTGTCCCCTCCTACCTTGTTTTTTTTTCACGGGCTACCTGTTGCACCTACACGCCATTTACCTCCGCACTTTATCCAGGTCTCGTGCTCACGCCAGAGGCTGCTGCAAAAGAGAGCGCCGTTCTTTTTTTTGCTCTATCTTCTCACACCACTTATCGCCCAGGATGTGTTTCCAAATGGGGCCGACTGATCGCTGCAGGGTAATCTAACTGTCTGTATGTGGGGTGTGTGGGTGTGGGGGGTGGATATTATTACATTTTGCTGTATCCTAGCCGTGTGTGGTCCGGTGAGGCAGCCTTTTTTGCTCGTTTTTTTTTTGCTCTCTGCTGATTGGCCCGCACGAGAGCGTCCCCAGGGTCTTGGTCTGCTGACGCTGGTGCCCCTTGAACCCCTGGTTTAAGACCGCCAACAGCTGCCCTTTTTTTCTCTCTTGGAAACACACCATTTCATTTCCATGTCTCAATGGACCTAAACCTTATTATGCCGGAGATCCGGGGGGGTAGTGACTCGTGACAATAAGTGTGTGGTGCTTCAGGGCGGAAATTGCTCGCAGTGCCGAATACAGGCCGACAGGCCGATCATCGTGGTCAAAAGCGCTCACCGACGGCTTTGTGGGCTTATCGAGCTGTTTTTAGGGACGTTTAGTGGGAAGCGTCGTTCATACCTGAGTCAACTAATGCGTGATGGGTCACGTGACCCGAAGTAATAAAGCAGGGTATTTTGAAAATAAGCGAGTGGAGGCGAATTGAGGCCAAAGGGGCAAATGCGTGATGTTACATATGTAAGATGTTAATCATTTTTGCTATCGCCGTTCAGTGCATCAATTGGAGACGTTTTTGGTGTCAAAAGCGGTAGTTTTCAAGCCATTGAAATTTTGAAAGTTATGTCTGACTCAGAATATTCAACTGATTACAGTGAATTCGTTGCTTTTCTCGCTGGATTGCAGGAATCGGATATTACCATCTACTGTTTCATATTATCGACTTTCTTTAGGTTATAATTGTTCGTTTAAGGTAATGTCGCCTCAACTACTTCTACAGCAAGAGGTCCTTCTTGAAAAGTGTTTTGAGCAGAATATTTGAGGATTCCGAGTTATAATACGGTGCCCGGTGCCGTAGTAAATTCACTATTGTGCACAATAGACGTCTAAGAAATCGCCAAAGTTCAACTACCGACTTTGGCAGGTATCTCGAACTCCAGTCTTAAAGCCGTCTAAAAGCGGTTAAACGCGGTTAAAAGCTTTGGGAGCAGCCTCAAGAAAGAAAAAAAAATTTAAAGAGGATAATGAACTAAATTTAACAAATATCTTTTAGACTTTTGGTGTGCCTCGTGGTCCTGCTTTGTCTGTGAATAATGAGCGTCAACGTATGTATAATGAAAATATCCCGCCCTCGTATGCCTGCCATTGTCAATCCAAAGAGGATGTATTACTCAGATTTTTCCAAAGGTCCATATTCGTCGAGTTGTGCGTGAGTGTGTGTTGTTAGAGTTTTTAGTCTATCATAGCTACAAACTTGGTGACTCTCGAGAGAAACCACATCTATCCAATCAGTGCATTTCATTCAGTATCTCACTGTCAATGTATTGCTGCAAATCTTAGCACAATCCTACTGGAATTATGTTGAGGTTGTTGAAAGAATATCTCTCGTTTAGTGAGAGATGAGTCTTTACTCTAAAGTGCACCCTTCTGAAAAGTATGTCTGAAAAAGAGTCCCGAAAATACTCCCCCTGAATGATCATGAAATGATTAATAAATTATGAATCTGAATCTATCTAAGTGTGAAGACCGTTACCGCCGCTAAAAACGATTCGGTAGGGCTCATCGGTGGTGTCGCTCTGTCCGCCAGACATGGCAGCAAAGGACTGGTCCTGGCTGTTGCTGGGGATCTGGGCGGGGGTGTATCCGAGGCTCTGGATGAGGTCGTGGAGCGCCGTGGCGTAGCCCCAGGGGTCCTGGTTGTTCTGGCTGAAGAGCTTGTCGGCGTTTCCGCTGATGGAGTTGAGCGTGCCAATCTCCTGGAAGGAGGTGGCGGAGCCAGAGGAAGAGGGGTTTCGGTACTGCAGCTTGCCCTTGTTGGCCTGGGCGTCCTCGGAGAAGTAGATGGCGTCGTAGTTGGCGGGAATGTCGTAAGCGTTCGCCAGCGATCGCCAGTACGAGCTGTGGGTGGAGCCAAACGAGTCCTTGCCCATCTGCGAAGTGGAGTTGAGCACCGTCTTTTCGTCGGCAAAGCCGGTCTTGACGCGGTCGTAGCCGGTGATAATGTCGGAGAAGGTGATGGCCGAGTCGCCGCCGCCCTGCACCAGCGTGTTGAGCACGACGGGGTAGAAGTACGACGACTTCCACACGGTCTGGGCGTTGCCGTTGAGCACCACGTCCAGCTGGTCCTGGCCCTTGGTGCTCTGCAGAACCGCCTGCGACGAGCCCGTGTAGTACTGGACGTTGTTGGAGACTCCGTTCTGCGTCCAGGTGACCTGCGCCGTCAGCGGGCCCCGGGGGCTCGTGAACTGCAGCGTCGCCTGGACCTTGACCTCCCGGCTCACGTGCGAGACCTGCACCATGTTGGAGTTGGACAGCTTGTTGTACTCGGGCGAGTACGTGGGCTTGTTCTCGGCCACGTAGAGGTTGCCGGAGCCCTGCATGCCCTGCTCGGTCCAGCCCAGAAGAGCGCCGGTGACGAACCAGTTCTGGTTGACCGTTCGAACGGTGTCAGAGTACTGGGTGTTGAGACGCAGCTCAATGTTGATGCCCTGCCAGAGCCAGGGGAGGAAAGGAGTCACGTCCACGCGGTACGAGGGGCCGTCAAACGCCTGGGGGGACACAATGGGGGTCCAGAAGTACGGGGAAATGCCGCCGGTGTAAACGACAGGGTAGGGGAAGGCAACGCCAGCCAGCTGGCCTCCGATCCACACCTCGACGATTCGCTGGGGACCGCCGTTTCCGTTTCCATCGGAGCCGGACAGCTCGTTGAACATGTTGGTGTACCAGAACTCCTCGTTGGAGTTACCGCTGGCGTGGATCTCCAGAACCGCTCGAGTGGTGTTTCGGGGCAGCTTGATGAACGTCTTGGCGGTGTCGTCGGGGAAAGAGAACGAGTCTCCGTTTCCCTTGGACAGTCCGTGGACAATGTCGGCGGGCCGGAAGTAGTTGCCTCCAGTGCCGTAGTTCCAGGTCAAAGCTCCGCCGATCTGGGTACCGGGATGATCCTCGTCTCCTGACTTGAGAAACTCAATGTAGAAGTTTGTGTCAAACTCGCCCTTGAGGCCGTCGGTCACCACGTTGTTGCACAGGAATGTAATCTGCTGCGGCTCTTTGAACAGCGCCAGGTACTCGCTGACGTCCTTCTCGAAGCCAAACTGGACCAGAGGAGGGCCCACGGGCTCGGCGGTGGAAGATCGCCACACCTCAATGTCGCCCACAAACACCTGGATGAGCCGGTCGTACTGGGTGGCAGTGACGGACGAGTTGTACGAGAGCCGCACTCGGTCAAAGTCGTAGTTTGGAGGAGTGTACTGCGACTTTTGCGGTGTGTAGCTGTTGAAGGTGTGCTGCCACAGATGCTCCTGGCCCACCGACTGGAGCTGGACGTTGGGGCCCGTCTGCTGGAATGTGTTGATGATCTCCTGGTCGCGAGTCTGCAGAGACACGGGGACGGCCAGCGCCACCGAGGCTAGGAAGAGAGGTGAGATACGCATGCTAGGGGGGTGAAAGGGAGATGGGGAGCGCGCACCGCCAACGGGCCAGCCAGCTATATATACCATCTCGCAGAGCGCTGCCCTGTCACTCCTTTTCTTCCCTGCATGGTGGGCCAGCTGCGCAGCGTCGTTCAGCCCGAGCTTAGGTCGGCCAAGGTTGTCCAAGTCGAGCTAGGTTGGAGCTTGAGCTTGAGAGAACCGCACTTCTGACGGTTGCCAAAGACCACTGTTTGGGGACGTTGCGGAGGCGCCAGAAGAAATCTGAAAAGAGAATGGGGCTTGGGGTCGCTAGACCAGTTGAATGGTCAAGTCCACACTTCGATTGCACTCTTGCGCCCTCTGCTCGAGAGGTGTTTCTTTCTGACAAACTTAAGCTTCAAACACTCTAGGCACAGCTAGACCGTGGAGGTTCCACACGGTTCACACAGTTCAAACGGTCCACAGGAGGTGTACAGGACCGCACATGTGGGAGCAGGAGTCTCTTGGATTGAGTACAGTTGTTGCAGCCTCGAAAGCAGAAGTTTAGATATCCAAACGGTGTCTCGGACGGCCCAGACTGAACGAGTAGCTGGCTGGTCTGGCACAGAGCACTTCCCAGCCCAGACCCAGCCTAGAAACTCACCGCGTCATGATCGGCAGATCGACGAGCAAGGAGAAGTCGCGACTCACGTCTCAAAAATAACAAGAGCGCCGCAAGCCACCTTTAGAGTTGGTCCAGGGCCACAGCAGACACCCCTCACAGCCTCTCAGCCAGCAGATCGCCGCGGGATCTTCTTCTCGATCAACACGCCCACTCAAACGGCCTGCCTGTTATCTATTGGGCCTCGGAGCCCGCATAGACCACCACAACAAGGTGAGAATAGCCGGCTAGTGGTTGTATTTAGAGCTGTGGCCATATTCGCGCAACACCCGTGTTTGGCCTATTTTTGAGACTCTGCTCTCTCCAAAACAGTGTTTCAGGTGTGTGGACATTGTGAAACACGTACAGCCCGGAGGTACGTTCTGAACGTAGGGCGAAAAAAAGAAAAGCGGTCGCCAAGGGCTCTCTGAGGCATGGCTGAAACTCTGCCGCGTGTTGGTCAGCCCGCGCGGGTTCTGACAAATACTAAAGAGCAGGACGTGTTCAGGAGAGCGTCAAAGAGTAGCAAGGATGAAGAAGAAAAAAAGAAGAAAAACTGGGGAACTGGAGTGAGAGGGGTTTTGCGCCGTTAGTCACGAAGGGAGTGCACATCCCGCTTGTCAACACACCCACCCTCAGGATGCGCTAGTTATCTCCCTTGCATCAATGTCGACTATCGCTTCCCTGTAGTCCATTCTAATGCACACTTACACGTGGAACATTGCAGGGGCACGTCAACAGGCGTCACCTCTCTCTTCTTTTCTTCTGCAAGGTGCTCACTTCCAAAGCAAAGCAATTATTATAACGGCGCGATTGAAAAAATAATGAAAGCAACCACATGTGCATGAAACAGGGACAGCTGGGAATGAAACCGAACCGCAGGAACGACAGTAAACAGCAGGTACAGCAGGTACAGCAGCAGGGGAACACAAGGGGCAGCCACAGAAACAACACAGAAACAAAAACTCTGGGGCGACGACGTTTGCATTTGCCGTTAGTGTGCTTTTAGTCTGGTGTGGACAAGCCGGAACGGAGAGTGTTACCACTTCGGAGCCGAGCCACAAAGCTAAGCAGAATTTGCATCGTATATTGCGTCTTTGGCGTCAATAACGGCGATCATTAACTCGCTTCTCGCGCTTCCAGAGAACCTCAGGGCCTAGGGATGATGGCTGCCCCCTCTTCCCTCGGTAGGGTGCTAACTCTGGTTTGTTACAAGGCTTAACTTTTTTTTTCTTTTCACGAAACTATAACTTTGCCCGAAAACGGCCAAAGCCCTAACCCTGGGCGATGGCCTCAAATTGATCCAAAAAACCTAAAATGGTGGGAAAATTTGCGTTGGCTTAGCGGCCAACGCAGGGTTACCCTGCCTCTCTCTCTGGCCTCGCGTACCTGGCTACACAAGACTGCTCTGCAGTTCGATTCCAGGTGGGAAATTCGGTGGTTCTCTTCTCTCTACAACGGCTCTCGGGCCGTCTCTCGTAAGAGTGCCATGTGGAAACATGGAACAGCGTCATCAGAAAAACAACTGGGGCTGTTTTAACCGGCAGTCCTGGTATGGAAGTGCGCTGCGGGAGATTGACGTACGTCTTTAGTGCAATGCGTGGCCTGCCATCTGGCAGAACTCGATACCGATCACTGAGGGAGAGGTTTCCTTTTTTGCTGCTTTTAGATTGACATTTGTGAGCGTTCCAAAGTTCAGAACTAAAGAATAGGCGGTATTGTCACTTGAAACAACATCGAAAGACTACTCTGTAGGTAATATTGTTCTTGTTTTTTAACAGAACTCCATTGAAACCTGTTTGAAGAGTTGTAGAAGTCTGCGATATGCTTACAGCATCTGAGCCAGAATTGAGATCTGATTCTTGAGAGACAAGCTACACTTGGCGAAATCACATTATTCAATCAATTACACTAAATACTATATATATTAATCATAGTTTCCAGGTCCCGGTCCAAAGTAACCGACGTCCGGAATAGGCCGAACCATGTCCAACCCTAGGGCATCGACACCAGCGTAGGGAACATTGTTTCCCCACCAGTCGACGTACACAGGGTTGTACTGGACGGCAAAGAAAATGATAATGGCACAGATGGCGATACCTGTAGCCATACCTGCCTCCACAATGTAGGCGTACTTCTTCCACCAAGCCAGGTACCGGCTCTTGAGGTAGTAGTTGAAGAGAACAGCAAGGTAGAGACCTCCGGTTCGGTACGATAGGTTGTAGGGAGCCCAGGACATGAATCCACCGCAGAAAATGATGGGGTTGAAGTACAGAAGCTGACGTCGGACCTTGTCGATAGACTTTGTTCGCTCGGGGTACCGCTTGAGCAGGAAGGCGGGGAGAGTGACCTGCAACAGGTAGAAGAAGACTCCAAGAAGAGCGCCGAGAAGGAACATGTACTTCATGGCAGGGTACTTGTCAAACATCTTCTTGGGGCCGATAACTCCCCAGGCCACACTGGCGGTAAAGAAGGTGGTGTCTCCGGGACAGGTAAACTTGTACTTGTTGGTAGCCTCGCAAATGTCGGGCATGTCAACCTGGAAGCTTAGCACTCCGAGACAGACGAGACCGTTAATGAAAGTAGCCCAGATCTGCAGCCAGAAAATGGATCGAGGAGGCAGATGGGCGTAGTGGGTGAGCTTCTGGTCGGAAGCGTAGTTCTGGGCCTGCATCTGGATGGTGACGGACAGAGCCTTGATATGGTTGAGAGCCATGAAACTTCCGGGAAGAGCGTAACCAATAATGAGCTCGGAAATGACGTTGAGCGACAGAGAGTTGGCGGTGTAGGCGGCAAAGATGGTGAAGGGAATGATAAAGGCCAGAACGAGACCGACAACAAACACCAGAGTCCATACGGGAGTGTCCACGGGCCACACCTGAACCATGACAACAGACAGAACAAACATGAGCACCATGATGATGTAGAACCACCAGTCGGGGACCTCCTTGAAGTCTCGCATGTGTCTGGAAAAGGGATCAACTCGACCCTCGTAGTTGGATCGGTGAATGTGTCGCAGAGCCTTGGCAGTCTCTACAAGAGCCTCCTTTGTAGCGGCCCACTCCATCAGAGTCACGTAGACAAAAGACAGAGGGTAAATGGCGAAAAAGGAAGAGTAGACAACGAGGTTGGCAGCTCCATAGTAAGGTGGGGAGTAGGCCTGGTACTTTTCGTTGTCAAACTTGTTGTTTGTGAGAATGTTCATCACCTTGTACGACTTTCCGGTGTTATCGTAAAGTCGGTTAGTGTTGATGGGGATGTAGGACGACCACGAGTTGTTGGTGTAGTAGAGACCAATGATGATGAGACCAGAGATGAAGACGGCGGAGTAGTCGTTGATGACAGTGTACAGAGGCATAGCTACAGGCGAGTATGCGGCAGTGGCCATGTTCCAGTCCAGCGTGGGGAAGGGGTTGTAGCCCATGCCCTGCTGGGAGCCTGTGATTCGAGCCAGGGTCTGGTTCTCGGGAGAAATCCACGTCATCCAGTTGGTGTAAGAGAGAGCCTCAAACAGGTAGTTGGGCAGCCAGAAGTAGGCAAACGAACAGCCCACGAGAATGAGGAAGAACTTGTACTTTGTGATGCTCCATCCGTTGATAGTTTCCTTTCGGTTGGGAGCCAGAAGAGCCTTGTTAACAGCAAGAGTGGGCAGCAGAGAAGGCCACACCGCCTTGACGGGGTACACGGCACAACGCTTGAGAAGACCAGCCAAACCGAAACCCATCATCTGCGTAGAGAGCATGAAAACAAAGCCAAAGGAGAAGGACCGGGCCCACTCCTGGCCGTAAAAGGTGGGCAGAATCTGAGTCATGAGGTTGTAGGTGATGTAAGGGGTTCCAGAGGCACAGGAGACCATGATGGTGGTCAGCAGCTGCTCCTTCTGACTCCAGACGCCCGGGTTCAGGGTGTAGCGGGTGCCTCGGAAGGTGAAGCCCCAGTCAGGCAGAACGTACTGAAGGAACCGTCCACAGGGGAACAGAAGCAGCTGGATGACGCCGGCGCCGAGACCAATAGAGGGCATACGAGGGGAGAAAAACTGGTTGATGAAGGCGGCGATACAGACCCAAATGGTTCCGAGAAACCACACTCGCCAGGTTTCGGCCGTGGAGGTGGTGTCGTTCTGGGGGTCTGTGACAGCTCTGACTTCGGGGTAGGGCGACCACCAGTGAAAGATGGTGCCCCAGTAGCGGACCATCATGACCTTGTGGGCAGGGTCCTCGTTGTCGAGCTTCTCGTCCTCAAGCCCCATGGCGTCGCAGTACTCCATGAGATCGCGGATTTCTCGTCGGTACTCGTCTCGAAAGTTGTTGTCGTTGTCGTGGTACTTCATGTTCTCACGCACGAGGGTAGCGGCTTCCTCAAACGTCATTTCGTCAAACTTGCTGGCCATAAAGTGCACCTCTGGGGGATACGATCCATCGTCGTCGGCAGGAGGAATCTGGAGCTGTTCGGCCATCCAGGCGAGCGTTGAGGGCTCGACCTCGACCACGGCCGTCTGGAATTCGTCTTTGGTGTCTTTTTCCATTGCTGGGGGGAGTTGTGTGTATGGAACATGTGTGGTGACGTGCTAGTATATGTAGTTTTTTTCCCACCCTCTTGTTTGGGCGGTGACACAACCAGCGTTGGAGCACGTAGTGTATGCTCGACGCTTGCGTTATCGGTGCCGTGCCATGCTCCAGTGTCTCTGGCTCCGTGGTGCCAAGAGTCTAGTGAAATGATAAGGTGACAAGACTGACACATGGCGGGGAGAGACTTGGGTCGCATTGGTCGTGTGTCGTTTCTGGAGTGCTGTGCTAGTTCAGTGCCAATATAAGGGGTATCTGGGATTTCGCAGCGTCTCAAAAGCGAATATAAGGGTATGTGATGGTATCGTTGGTGCCATGGCTTTGGTCCTACGAAAGGAAAGGTATCTTTTTGCATTCTCCACACGGCTGAAAGAAGTTGTGCATTGAAGGGTGTTTGAAAATACAAGTTTAGGCTGGTGCCGTGCATATATAAGGTTTGCGTCTTGGTTGCACTGGCTTCAGTCTGAGAACGCAATTTGCAGTTTGTGACACTTTAAAGGGTATATTCTTCATCGCCGAGACTCGCTGGCTGCAATGGGCTGGTTTTTTCGTCTGTGGCTCCACTATTGGGCGTTCTGGAGTGTCCAACCCTGCCAACTTCAAACTGCCAACCGCCAAACCTACGTTTCCGTAGTCCCTAATTACGTGCTAATTTATGCGGACCGAATGTGTTTAATTGTGGCCTTTATCACCCCTTGATCCAGCTGACGGGGTTTGCCGGCAAGGCGGGGACGAGGTGTGGGGTATCGGCTGGCGAGCCGTGGTTTTCGGGGCAAAACGCACTCTGGATTATTATCTGGGCCAACAATGAGTTCTTTGAGCTTCAGGGAGTGTAAGGGATGAGAAAAGAAGATGCCATTCAGACAAGTTACAGTGTCTTAACAGATATCATTATACTGTACCTGCTGTGGAAGACCAGTGCTAGTGCTAGTGCTGCAGTGCTTTTGACACTGAATCCACCGATATCAACTCTCAAAGACATGCACCCTCAAACCCTGAACCAGACCCTGGTCGTATTTATCGGCGCTTGTTCAGGGCGATTACAATGGAAACGGCCATGTTGGTCCGTGTGGCTTTATCCACTTATCATGTCATCCTTCACATATTACGCACGGCTCTGGTCTTTCTGTTTCCCCACATACTCGATCCATGCATAGACGGGGGAGGGGTGCTCCACGGGACGCAGTAGTTTGAGAGCTCGATAAAAATACGAGCTCCAATCCGATATTTTGTTGAGAAAAGTAGATGTGCTCATGTTTCGATGGAGATGTCCACATCAAAGTCTGCAGATCAATTGCTCTTGATCATGGCCAGTTAGTGTGGTCTTTCAGAGCTGTCTGATGATGAATGTTACAGCTCTCCGTGGACTTGAACAGGTGATGGTTTGTGCCATAATTTGGCCTTATCTGGGAAAAAGGAGCATCTAAACTTGCAATTGAGCTTCTGCTATAGGTGTGTGGCTTCAGTCCTGGTTCTCAATTAGTAAATATCTCACATGACAGATTTCAGCGACAAAGAACCCACATCCACTAGATCATATTTAAAGTGTGAAATAACCATCTGGCTGATAAGTAAAGTGTAAATATCGCACTATCTACAACGTCACAGGTGTCAAAAATGTGGTGATATGACATGGCTAGGTTGTCTTTTTTCAGTCTAATTTAGCGCTGCCAAAAGTCGACAGTTGTGTGTGCGGGGGTTTGTGCCCTTCTTTCAGAACTCCCTCTTGGCACGGCATCATCTAGGGTGGATGGTTTTCTAGCAGGTTTGATTTTGAAGATACTGAAATTCTGAAAAGTGCATTGTAATCCTTGATTTAGCACGAGCTCAATGGGGTTAGTCTTGTAAATGGGGCGCTACTATTAGATGATGTTGTTATTGAAGCTGGGACTCTATGGCCGGGTAACTTAAAGTTGGGAGACGTTTGGTCGAAAATGTATCAAAAGTGACACAACTCGGGAAATATCCATCACATTTTGGTAAAACCACAAACATTCTGTCGGGAATGTTTTCCTGAAAAATCCTGTCTTGTCGCCGTTTTTCCTAGCTGTCTTTCTGAGCTCTAAAATACAAAAACGTTGGAAAACCACCAAAAATGAAAACTCCTTTCTGAAAACGCTCAAAAATCGGCTTCTAATAATAATGTACATGTCTTCTTTGCTCCACATGTTCTGGTTCAAGAGTTACGGCTGATCTACTAATTCCACCCACTTGCATTCCAGTCAGGAGAGAGAATGTCACAAGATCAAGAAAGAGTTGGAACTCAATAGAGCGGCAAAAGCCTAAAAAAAAGCCAACTGAAAACGTTTATGTAGCAATAGTTGTGTTTGAGCTGCGACCAAACCGGCCAAACCACCAGCTTCAGAATTCCGTTCTCATCTAATTTTGCTACCTTTCGAAGGTGCTCTTCCAAGAATTCAAAATTTTCTCGCCTAAAATAAGATTTCGGATAAGCACAGTTTAAGGTTTGTTACAAGATTTGGAAGACCTACAAAAACAAAAACGCGTGGATTCGCGCCGAGAGAGAGAAAGAGATATTACATCAAAAAACTTCATTAATCATTAAATAATAGTGTGTGCACGTGAAATAAAAACGCGCGGTAATTAGACGGCGTGAGTCACGGGCTCGTCAGCGGGGACAGCAGAGGGCTCGTTGGAGGCGCTGTTGGCATAGTCCTCCACGTGAGAGGGCTCCTCAGCAAGCTCATCCAGCGGCTTTTCGTCCATGCCGTTGCCCTCCTTGTTGTAGTGCGAGGGCATGTAGTCGGGGACCCAGTTGGCGGTCTTCCAGGCGGGCACGTTGGCGGCCCACATGATGTCAATCTCCTCCAGGGACTTGCCCTTGGTCTCGGGGAACATGAGGAAGACGTGGATCATCATCACCACGCAGAAGACGCCGAAGATGATGTACGTCTTCCAGTTGATGTTCTTGAAGGCGGTGGGCACAAACATGGCCAGCGCAAAGTTGAAGGCCCAGTTGGCGCCGGCGGTCAGCGAGTTGGCCATGGCTCGCTGCTTGTTGGGGAAGATCTCCGAGCAGTACAGCCAGATGCCGGGGCCCCACGTGGGCGCAAACGACGCCACAAAGAGGTACGAGCACGCGATGATGGCCTTGCCGGCGGTCTTGTTGTGGGGCTCGATCAGGATGGTCGTGTACTTGTCGGCGGCAATGTTGAGGGCGGGGTCGGCAGGGAGACCGTCGGGCATCTGCTTTCCGTAGGTGGCGAGCAGGCCGGCGACGGCAAAGAGCCAGGTCATCATGAACAGACAGCCGCCAATGAGCAGGGGCCGTCGGCCAATCTTGTCGATCCACAGCAGCGCGGGGATGGTCATGACCATGTTGATAATGTACTGGATGGAGGACGCCACGAGGTTGGCGCTCTTGCCCTGGTAGCCGGCCATCTTGAAGATGATGACCACGTAGTACATCATGACGTTCATGCCCGTGAGCTGCTGCCAGATCTGGGCCCAGATGCCGACCATGGTTCGGTTGATGGAGTCCTTTCGGAACAGGTCCCAGAGCATGACCGTCTTGGACTCGTGGTCCACGCGCACGACTTCCCGCAGGTCCTCAATCTCCTGCAGGATGTCCTCCTCGTTGCCGTGGTTGCCGTTGATCTGCCGGATGATCTGGATGGCCTCCTCCCACCGGTCCTTGGACGCGAGCCATCGGGGGGACTCCTCGAGGAACATCATGCCGATGGCCAGCAGGATGCCCGGGATCATCTGGATGCCCCAGGCGACTCGGAACGAGGCCACGCCGTTGATGTACGAGCAGCCAAACGAAATGTAGAACATGATGAGAATACCCCAGGTGACGGCCCACTGGAAGCAGCCGACGAGCCGACCTCGAATGTTCTTGGGGGCCAGCTCGGAGATGAAAACGGGAATCTGCGACGAGCCGATACCGATGCCGATGCCGGAGATGACTCGGCCGGCAATCAGCTGGCCCATGTTCTGCGACGAGCACTGGATGGCAGCGCCGACAATCCACCAAAAGGCGGCGATCTGGATGGCGGGCTTTCGGCCGATTCGGTCTGAGATCATACCGGCAAAGGCGCACGAAAGCAGCGAGCCACCGGCCATGGAGGCGGTGATTCCTCCCTGCTGGATGGAGGTGGGGTGGTTGAAGTACTCCATGTAGTGCTCCTGGCCAATAAAGGCCGACACCGAGGAGATATCGAAACCAAAGAGCATACCACCGATGGTGGCTACTCCCGCCGTGAGGTAGGGGTTGTGGACCTTGTACATTGTGTGCGAGGTCGTCGAAAGTGAGACTTTTTCTTGTTTGGATGGCTCTCCCAAAACCTGGGGAAACCGGTATTTATATCCTCCCCGGAGCCCGGTAGTAAGGGTCTCCCCCCATGTTTTGCTTCTCACAAGGGGCAACTGGGCTTTAACTCTCCGTTGCCGCAGCTCAAAGCTAGTCCGGCTCATGGTTCCGGTGGTGAAGAGCATGTTGGAGCATGTTTTGGAGCGTGTTAGAGCTAATAGTAGGGTTGCACCCGGGGGTGGCTCGCTGTCGTGTCTGAACGGAAAAAAGCCAGAACAAAAGGAAGAAGAAGCAGCCATCAGACCGTTGTGCAGGGTGGAAGATGAGCTTGGCACGTCATACAGCCGGTTCTCAACGGCGCTTGGCGATGGCCCACCGCGCTATATCCCCAGCTATACCCCGGCTAATGGTTCTGGGCACGGCTCAAGTGAGTGGCGGGGGAAAGAGCTTGATGCCTAAAAGAGAGCGCAAATCAAGTTAAATGTGTGCTGAAAGTGTGAGCCAAAAAACGAAAAAGAGTCTGCAACAAAAATGCCGTGTGAGCGTGGTGGAAAAATCATGTGAGCTGGAAAGCCGAGTTTTTACTTGCACTCCCCCCACTAGTCTGCGCCTACCCCCTTTGATAGCCCAAACCGTTATTCCTGCCAGTCTCATCGAGCTACTGGTGGACTAGTGACATCTCGTGTTGGTCGAGTTTATGGGCCCTAAAAAAAAACACAACTTTGTCCCACAACAACACGTCTCACAGCCCCGTGTGCCCATATTCGAGGTAGCTACATGGTACCATTGTACTCGCAATCGCCTTTCTAACCGGATGCGCTCCTTGGGTTTTTCCCTTTTCTACCGTATAGCTCTCCACAGATGCCATTACTGCTTGCCCAAAGTAGCGCGTCATCTTGGTCTAAAATTAAAATTTAGAATTTTTGCGTTTTTGCTTTTTTGTTTTTTTACCTTAGTTACCCCAACGCACACTACACATACGGAAAGGAAAAAAAAAATGTGGGGCTATTAATCCGCCCTTGAATGTCTCGGATGAGTAAAAGTGAGAGAGCGAGGCCATCTACGGATCAATAGCTCGCCTCTATAGTCGTCAGACGTGTCTATATAGTTCTGCCGGTCATTTGACAGTCGTTTATTTCTGCGTGTATCTGAATAGTGTCCTGAGTATATGGACATGACATATTCTGTAGCATCAGCAATGTTGGAGTGCGCCCCATATTTCACAGCCCCCCGGAACTAGCGGATCCAGACTATATCCCGACCGCCTGGCAAATGCGTGTTTTTTTTTTTGGTTCTCCGTTTTTTTTTTTTTTTCCTGACCAAACTCGAACATGAATATGACGATGCAAGTTGCGTACATACAAAGTGGTACAGTAGTTTGCCACCAGAGTATCTCCGGTTAAAAACGGCCCCGCTGGGGTTGAAGAGAATCTGAAAAGTGCGTTTGGTTCAGAATTTTCTCCTTATCCGAATGGTACCAATCACTTCCCCCAAATCCCCTTTCTTTGCCATTGTCTCCACAATGTTTGGCTGCTTACAAGTCCTGTAGCAACGTCGCTCAGCTGTTCGTAGAAAGAAGGTTGTTGTACAAGGTTACTAAAAAGCTTAATTTTGTGACAAAAATTTCTCCGGGGAAATAAGGTCCGGCTCAAATGGGGTGTTGACCCGGAAAAGAATTTTTTATATCGAAAAATGAAGGAATCCAAAAACGAAAAAAGTCAGTGTGAAAAAAAGTGTGCTTCCCCGCAAAGACCCCACAAACCAGCTCGCCAGCCCTTCCCCCCCCCACGTATCCCCACGTATCCCCCCGCGTATAGCTGTTTGGTCATCTGACGGATTTTTTAGATTTCTCTCAGATTCACATTTCTCCACTTTGGTCCTTCCAAAAGACACAACATTATCCAAAGTAAGACCCCTCTCGACGTCAGACGGCATCTTGCAGCCGACTTGTGCTATTTCTCTGCATCCCGTGTCTCTCCGAAGAGTTAATCCGTCGGAAAAACGCGGCCATCTAAGCGTGTCTTGGCATGCACAAAGGAAGGGCAAAGCGAGGGGCTAGCAAAGTCTGGAGTAGCTGAGATCTGGCTAGCATCGTGTGAGGGTCTGCTGCATCAGTATTTAGCTGGTTGGAGGGTCTCTGTGTCGCTTTTGGCACGTTGTTTTCCCCGCCCAAGGGTTGATGATCTGGGTGCTACAAGATCAACAACCAAACCAAACCAAACGAAAAAAAAAGAAGAAAAAAAGTTCATCCCTTTTTCCGTTTGTATAAACTCGTGGATTTTTTTCAATCTTCTGTCGCGTGACATCTTTCCTGCTGGAAATAACCTGCTCATCCAGTGCTTTTGGTGTGCTGTTTCTTGTCCAGCAACAAAAAACGTCGTATCTACAATTCCACTCATATCTCTTATACTGATCTCATCAACCACACATCTGGTGAAAACAGATTGCCAGTGTCACCTAAGCGGCGTATCAACCCAAACTAAAAAGTCCCCGACACTCTAGAGTGAAAAAGAAGACCACCTTTGATGCTTGGACGGCACGTTGTCATGTAGCTTTTCTGGGCGCTAGTGGAGCTGAGGATGGCACCAGTGGCATCGAAATTGGATTCTGAGCTGAATGCACTCTTCAGAACTTTTGTAGAGCCCTTCAAAACTGCTTCTGAACGATTAATCTGCACAAGATTGCTTTCCACCCCCCACTCTTCATCTCCAGTTGTGAGATCTGCGCTCGGGTAGACTAGGGGCAAACTGCGAATAACTTTGTCCGATTGACTCTTACGAATTTTGGTATCATCACTAGACTATCGTGTCTTGATCTTGTTCAAGTTTGGCATTTTTTCTCACTTGTGCAAATGGCAGAAGAAGCATCTCAGATAATACTCACCGAGATCTAGATCAATTCCAAGTCAAAGGAAAGACTGTGAATGAAGTATATACACTGCTTAGTCACCTGGCGCTGCTTAGTCACCTGCCGAACCTACATTGAATGACGTCACGTTGAAACTCAGGTGAGATACTCAGAAGAAAGCAAGGTGATTCACATGACGTCAAATGGACAGATGTCAGCAAACAGAAAGTCTGTGTTTCAGTAGAGTACGTGAATGTGGTTATATTTGGACTGGTGCAGTACATGGCGTGTTGTAGCAGTCTCAGCATCACCTTCGATGAACCAGGGTCAAAATGTTCAAAAGAGACATAAGAAGCGACGTAGTATGAGTGGTTTCCCAGTCTTATTAAATTTTGCTCTTGGGATGATAGGTCTAGAGTGGATTAGAGCGGTTTTAGCACACGTTGATAATTAGTGAAGCGTATCTACTGTTTTTACTCTGTAGTCTAGTCTAGTTGGGCAAGTACCACGAAGAGTAATGATCAAGTGGAACCACTAAAGTCAGAATTCAATTTCAAAAGGAATACGCTCTTCGATATTTCCCATTTTTTTATTTTGAACTGTTGTAGTGGCTTTACTACAAAGTGTCGAGTTGGTCAGTTGGTTCCAAATTCATTCTGATGATAACCTGCTAGGAATCTGAAGTGACTTGATAGATTTAGAAAGCCATGCTGATCTTCTCTTCAAGTAGCTCACCCATTTATGACTTCAAAATAACACCACATCACTGAAGATTATAAAGCTAATTAACCGTACCCTTCTTTGAAGATTGATTGTGGGGAAGAAACGAGCCACTCGATGGACATATAGATCCCACTTATGGCTTCAGGGGGTTTAATAGAATGTATAATCTTACTCTGAAGGGTAAAACGAATACAGTAATGGCTGTCAAAAGCCGTCGTTCTAGATATGGTGTCCAACTCTCTTCTCAAACAGCTCACCATAAACAATTCAGTATCTCTTACCGAAGCTAGTCGAGTCCACCATCAAATGCGGCATTTTCACCCGATCAGTATGAACTAGCTTCCTTCTTCGTGTCTCGCCAATTTCATGTTTCACACTCGAAAAACAACATTTGACCCCACACAAACCCCCACACACCCAACCCCCCAATGATCCACCCAACAACAAGACAAGAACCGGATTAATTGTTTTCAGATTGTGGCGTCCCTGAAACTAATTCTTAGCTCATGTCTTGAAGGTTGCTCGTATTCCAATATATACCCCATGTGACGTGAAAGTTCCGTGGAATCTTACCAACTCTGTAATCTAGTCTAACTCATCTTGTGGTGGGATTGGAGAAAATCTAAAGAGATGATTTTGTTCGGAATTAAAATGTGTACACGTTGCCGCGCAGTAGCAATATTCAAACATCTTGTTTTTGCTCTGAGAGTGTTTTTTAAGTGACCTAATTGCTTCATCCCTTTCTACACTTTTAATCAATGTAGCCTTTCTTGCCCCACATTTCGAAGTGTAAATTCATAAATTTTGGTAATGGTCTCAACGCTGATATTCTCTATAAAACGGGCTGAATGTGAAAATTAATGGCATCAGCTTGCTATTCGTGTCAGTCCACCCGAGTTGTGCTTTCAAAAATACCCATAGCTCCAAAACTGAGGCCTTAATGTTCCATTCAAAATCAAAGACGCGTCATATTTCAAAAAATCACCTTGTTATGTCCATGGAGATTCTGAAAAGTGCATTCTTTCAAAACTGAAATTATGAGCCTAGACTAGACTGGTGGTGCTCTTTAATAGTCGTAGAGTTGAGAAAAGGAACTTTGTATACTGTTTGATTGGAGAGATGACCAATGTGACCAGTGCCGTACGCTATAATAATGTATGACTCATGTGAAAGACCTTGTGAGAGGAATAAGAGATATCTGAAAAGTGCATCTTGGTTTAATTTCGAATCTCTTCACAATGGTATTCTTCATGTTGTTCTAGAGTAATGGAATATTCTTCTGTCGTACCTTTGATAGACGATGAGTTTGTAGGCCCTTCTAAGAGAATCGATAGCTCATCAATAGGTGATTGATAACTTCAGAAATCAGACGTGTATGCTCTTCACATTTTTCTATTGAATTGGTCTCTCCACTCTTCACCACCATTTCGAGTCTGCAACTTCTAGTTCCTCTCCAGCCACATGAATTAATCATTTAGCTGTAAGGAAACATGACAAGTTGATATCTGGACAATTTGGATAAATGAATTTTG
Source organism: Yarrowia alimentaria (assembly GCA_900518985.1). Lineage (NCBI taxonomy): Eukaryota > Fungi > Ascomycota > Dipodascomycetes > Dipodascales > Yarrowia > Yarrowia alimentaria. The sequence continues at coordinate 1,560,725 of ULGN01000001.1, forward strand.
TTCAGAATTTGATTTCAAATCTAATGGTCAACTCCAGTTATTGTTTGAGTGACAGTACAGACCTGTAAATTGGATGTTTATACATTGTCTTAAGAATGACACCATCAGACACTGCTGAAACTGTTGTAAACCAGTCATGAACAGTGAATGCAATCTTAATTCATTCATCCATACACTTGTTCGGCCAGTTATTTCCCAAAGATGTCTTGTACTAATCACAGCTGGGTTCTACGTGTACCGAATCGGTCAATGAATGAATGAACTCATCTCATCTTGCACTACCTCTTTTCACGAAATTCAACAACAATCATATCTCAGACAATCATCCTCAGAATTCATCAATTGTCACTTCCTCCAATTCAAGCAAATGATTCCACATCAACAAACTCGCCCTCGGCGCTACATTCGTACACATCCTACTTGTACTCATCTCAGCTACACCCCCTCAATGCCCCTCCAATTCCTAAATGCATCCTATTACCATTACATTCCACACTGTCTCTCCCCCAGTGTCTTCCCCATGTCCCTTCTAGTCGGTCTAGAACTGGTCTACCTCCTCTTGGGCCGACACTTGACCTCCTCTTCCTTGGTGGCATGGAACTTGACAGTGTTTGGCAGATCCTTGTTGTTGTACTGGTGGCCCTTGCTCCACTCGTACGACTGAGCGTAGGCGAATATAGAGCCGTCACGGTTAAAGGCCGTGCACGAGATGGGTGAGCCCAACGGCGGGTAGCCCTTGAGTCTGTGTCGGGAGTCCTTGTCCCAAAACGTCAGCGCGCCGTCCGCGCCGGCTGTGCAAAAGGTGCCCTGCTGCGGGTGAAACGAGATGGCGTTAACGGCGTAGATGTCCGTCTCGTTCTTGGCGGGGTTGGGCGTCTGTCGGTGGCACTTGAACGAAAAGTTCTTCACCTTGGCGATGTTGTCGTCCACGTACTGAATGCCGCACCGGCCCTCAATGGATCCCACGGCGAATCCGTCGCCGGACGGCCAGCACGACACCACCCGCGTCTGGAACTTGAGCGACGAGACCAGCGTCTTGGCCACCGTGCCTGGGTTTGTGAGGTTGATGGCAAGGATGTGCCGGTCGGCGGTGCCCACCACCAGCAGCTGCTTGCTCGTGTCCATGGTGTACGCGCGCTCGGGCAGGTTGATGGTGGACACGGGGTTGGGGGTTCGCAGGTCCCAGTAGTGCAGCTTTTTGTCCCAGCCCGCGGACGCCAGGATTGGCGTGTCTGAGGGCCCGGCCTGCACGAACCGCACGCTGCGCACCGACGACTCGTGCTGGCCCACCTGCGCGGCCTGCTGCGACTGCAGGTCAAACACCCGCACGGCGTTATCGCAGCCTCCGGACGCTACCTTTGTGCCGTCCATGGACCAGTGTGTGGACAGCACCGGCGCCTGGTGCTCCCACAGCGCCTGGCCTCGCGTCTCTCCGTTGGGCGACACCTCGTAGATGCGCACCTTTTTGTCCCACGACGCCACAGAAATGAGCTCGGCCTGGGGACTGAAACACATGTCCGACACAGAGTCCTCGGGGGGGCTGGTCAATGCGGGGTCGTTGGCCATGTCCGCGGCTGTTCCGGCGGACGCAGGCTGGGCCAGGCCGCCGAATCCAGTTGTCGTGCGCGAGTTTCCAAACACTCCAGACATTTTGACGTGTGTGTGGTTGTGTGTGTGGACTGTGTCTGTAGCTTGTGTGGTGATGGAGGTGGGAAAATAATAAACCTTGCATAGATTATGAGCTTGGGAGGGGGTTTTGGGGTGCGGCCAAAGCGGGCTGTTTTGGCCCGATTTGGACCGTTTTTGAACCGTTCAGCGCTCAATTGGCGTTCTTGGACCGTTTCAGCAGCTTTTAAATTTGAAAAATGACCATTTTGCCGTGTTTCATTCCGCCTTATTTTGCGATCGCAAGCTACATATAAACTCAAGACATGCATGAGGTTTGGGTGTAGATTACTAAGCTTCTCACAGACATAACATTGCATTTTGCAAGTGATCTTGGGGAGCGTAGAGAAGCTATTGTTGGGGGTGTTTTGGGTGTTTTGGGTGTTGGATTTCAATTTTGGAACGGATGCACTCTTTGGATTTTCTATATCATGCGTATCAATGGATTTAGACCGAGCATATTGTGCTTCATGTTATACTCCTAAAGTTGAATGCGTATAGCCAAAGACAAGGTGATTAGAAAATAAAAAACAGTAATTTCTTTTCATGAACGATCAGATTGCGGCAACAGCAACAGCAAAAGCACCCCAGTAACCCCAGTAACCCCAGTAACCCCAGTAACCCCATTTAATCACATGATGATTGAGTGCTGAGAAAAGTATGAAGTCACGTGACAAAAATACACGTGACTAGATATTTGAATATCCCTTAAAAGCGGTTAAACCCGTTTAAAAGCGGTTAAGGCCGGAGACAAATCTTGGTTGCAGATATAATATTTGCATTCTTGACTTGTCAGATGGATATACTTCGGGGGGTATCACCGGCAACGCAATGTGTGTTGATGTATGTGTTTGTATCGTAAGCAACACCCCCAACTTGAGAAGTACAAGATCTGATAGATTTTCGAGCTGAGCAGTGTGTAGAGTGTGGTTCATTTGATCGTTTGACTAGTTGAAATGGCAGAAATGAATGGATGTACCAAAAAAATGTCGTTCTTGACAGCCTAGTTCACAATGGCCTACTTGTCGAAATACAAGACCTTTCAAGTGAACTGGACAACAGGAAGAGAAGCCATATTGAGAGCCTGGTGCTGACAAGAGGTTACCTTTCAGAATTTCAACTGCATCCCTATCCCTTATTTCATGGGAAGACACTGGTGATAAAGTCGGGGCCATGATATCTGCAGCACATGAGAGCCGTTCGAGGTCTGCTTATAACGCACTGCGACTGAGAAATAGAAATTTGAAGAGTGCATTCTGTTCAAAATGGCGAGATTAGTCGGACACTTTGCTTGGTGTTTCAATATTTCTCGTTTCAAACCGCTTATCCACGAGATGTCACCACCCAGCTCAACATCGAACACCAACAACTACTACAAGCGGTTCAAAATACAAAATTAATTAGTGATAGTGTACAGAGTACAAAGGGTAAAAAAAAGAAGAAAGCGCGGACAAAGCGGAGTCCCCCTAATGATTGTTGTTGAGACCAACACCCAGACCGACACCGAGCGCGATACCCAGCACGACAATAATAATAAGCAGACACCACCACTTCTTTTTCCGCAGAGCCCGCGCCTTGATCACGGCCTTGTTGGTGTGGCCGAGACCCTGCTCAATGTCCGTCTGCACCGCCTGCGTCTGGTTGTCAATGTGCTGCACGGGCGCCTCCTGCTCCGCCACCAGCAGCTCCATGTCGTGGAACAGCTGCGCGAGCTGCGCCATGGTCTGCTCAATCTTCTGGATCTCCCGGTGTCGGTTCTGCACCTCTGAGAGCGCGGTCTGGGCCTCGCCGCGTCGGTTGGACGTCATGAGCGCCTGCGAGAAGATCTGCTCGCCCTGGGCGTCGTCGATGGCGGCCTTGACCTCGGAGTCGGTGGCCTCGGGCTGCACGATGCGGTACTGCCGCTCGGCCTGCTCGCGGTACTTCTGTCGGTACGTGGCCTCCACGGTCTGGTACCGCTGGATGGCGGCCATGAACTGCCGCTTGAGGTTCTCGGCCTGCGTCTTTTTCGTCGAGTCGGCCGCCGAGGTGCGCTGCAGCGTCTTGATGCGGTCCTTGAGCGACTGCGCCAGCGACTGCGACTCGTCGTTGAGGCTGGCAATCTGCTGCTGCGTGTACGCGTCCTGCTCCTCGGAGATTTCGTTGAGCGAGCGCTTGTGCAGCGCCTCCACCGAGTCAATGTTCTCCTCGTAGCGCACCAGCGACTTTTTCACGTCGTCCACCTCCTCAAAGAAGGCGCCCATGTCCGAGCCGCCGCGGTAGGGCTGTTTGGCGGTGCCAGCAGCGTCCACCATGGACGGCTTGGCTGCTGCGGAGTAGGCCGGAGCTGAGGCCGCAGACGCAGACGCTCCGGTGGGGGCGTAGGCCGAGGTGGCACTGTACTCAGTGGTGGTGGGGGCCACGCCGTAGGACGAGTCTGGCTGGACGGGGTCCGTCAGGGTGCGAGGCGCTGGGTTGCGGCCCTGGGTGCCAAGAATGCCCGAGCTGGTGCCGTCCAGCACCGAGTCGCGGGACTCGCCGTAGGGGTTGGCGCCCACAGTCTCGAGCTCGTACGAGTTGGCGGCCTCGGGGACCTCGTACGGGTTGTGGGGGGCCTGGGTGCCCTGGGGGTCGCCGTAGGGGTTCTGGGCGTCTCCGTAGTTGTAGTTGGACATGTACGGGGATGGGTGGGGTGGGAGTATTTTGTTTCAGGGTGCGATGCTAGTCTAGGTCCGCCTACACAGAGTAGCTTGCCAAACTTTACCCTTCGCTTCATGCACACATGTTCCCATATGGGCAGCGTACCTGAGGGGTTTATGTGGAGTGGTGCGGGACTTTTGGCTGCGGCAGACGCCGGGATGGGCACTTCGGCGTGTGCTCCGCCAAGTCCGAGCGAGGCTGGGGCCCGTGCGGCACTTGCAGACCAAGTCCGGGAGCTGTTGTTTATACGCGGTAGCACCCCCTTTTTTTTTTGCCCTTTTCTCGCTTGTTGACATGAATTTAGCTCTCACCGGGAATTTGCGCGCCCCCAAAAGAAGGCCATTCGGCCCAACTGGGACCACCTCAGCCAACTCTGTCGCACTGTAGGGTTCTCGTTCCGGCCCAGAAGCGGAAATAAGCGTTGGGCGATGGGTGCGATTTTTGCGGTATAAAGGGACATGGGGTGTGCGTACTGAAATTGAAGGACGATTCTTTTGCACAATGGGAGAGGTTTTCTTCTGCTGCGGCACTTTCGTCTTCCCTGCATCGCTTCCCTGGAGGTGCCAAGCTGCCAAGTGCCAAAGTAAAATTACCCGAGCTGTCAAAATATCCGCATCTGACGTATCGAGAGCTGTTTTTTATTTTATTTTCTTCTTTTTTATTCTGAGCCGTTGGCAGGTGAAAAAGACCAAAAAGCGGATTTTGAGAAAACCAAAGAGTGTGTTTGGTTCGGATCGACGAGCTGGGGTCAATGGTGCTTTTTTTTCGACCTCTATTTCCTTTTTATGTCAAGTAAATGTGTTCTTCTGAGAGAGCTCTCAACAGAGTGTGCAGTCTAGTCTTTTTTAGCACAGTTCCCTAACAGGGTATAAATGTTACCTTAAAGGAAAAAATAAGCAGTTCCGAGTATTCTGAGCTGAGTTGAAAAAATTAAGACTTTTTGTTGAACGCAATTCCTTGATAAAAATTAAAACTGCACATGACTCACAGCTGAATAGGCGAATTTCATGGGCAAATTTGGTATCAGTGTACTCGGAATTCAATTTGAGAACGAATGCACTCTCTCAATTTTTTATAGCAGCTCTGCAGAAGAATTTAAATGGGGGTTCAAGAGACGGGATAGAGTCTACACTCTCCGTCTTGAAAGTTGGGGACATGTCTGCTATATACTACCGTTTAAATGGAATAGAAACTTCATAAACCATGTACTTTTCCGAATCTCATATATCCAGTGGATGAGCAATAGCTTTGTGAGTGAGTCATCAATGGATGCTCTAAAACTTGTTGTTATGCGATTTATCAACAGGTGAATGGTATGGGTGGAATCAGCATTAGAATCAGGGCCGAATGCACTTTTCAGATTCCCCATATTCTCATTTTATGCTGTTGTGCATCCAGCACAGTATTTTCTGTACAGATGTACCTAAGGATCCAGAATACTCCTTTGAAGCACGCTACAAGACTGTTTTCGGTAGTTCTGAAGATTACATTCATGGTAGATATGGCATGTGGCACGATAAGGCTCTTTAGATCTCCAGATATGCTCTGTTGTTCTTGTGAGTTGATTGTAGGGGTTGGAGTGATTGATGGCAAGTTGATCTTGGTTCGAATGATGAATAATAAAATAAAATAAAATAAAATAAAATAAAGAAATATATAAAGAAATTTTAAATTAAATTTTAAATTGAAAAATAGATAATCAAAATAAAATAAAATAAAATAAATAGAAATAAAAAAGAAATAAAGAAAACAAAAATATAGAAATTCAAATTAATTTTAGAATAAAAAAATAGATAATAAAAATAAAATAAAATAAAATAAAATAAAATAAAATAAAATAAAATAAAATGAAATAAAATAAAATAAAATAAAATAAAATGAAATAAAGAAATTTAAAGAAATTTAAATCAATTGTTTAAATATATATACAAATAAATTAAAAATAAAGATAAATTAAAAATAAATTATATTAAATTAGAATAAATAAAAATGAAATATAAAGAAAATCAAGCAATTAAAACTAATTAGTTAATTGCAAATAAATAATTAAATTAAATTAAAAGAATAAATCATAAGAAAATTGGATTAAATATATTTTTAATGTATTTTTAAAATATTAGAAATGAAAATAACCAAATCAAATCAAATCAAATTAAATTAAATTAAATTAAATAAAAAAGAAAAGAAAAACTAAAGACAAGGCTTAGTAAAGTACAGAGTACTGTACAGTACCGTCAGGTACAGTACTGTATCATACCGGGATATGCTACGCTCTTTACTTGCTGCACCATGTGATGTGTTGTGTCAACGAATACGGCACGCCGATGGTTGGAATGGCAGTGGGTACCGCAAACAAACTAGTACCATGAGGTCAACTGGTATCACGTTACTTGGTATGAGGGTATCATTTCATTTCGTTAATTCAAAAGCATCCAGTTACTGGGGGTTGGATGGGGTTGTTGAATAGTTGTTGATCCTTTTCTTGGATCATAGATCCATCAGTCAAAAGAGGAGCGCCAGTCTCCCACATTTCGAGTCGTAATTCTTGAGTCTCCCAGTTGGTCTTGTTGGCGTTTAATCCCAGTTTCTTTCGGTAGAAGGGATGCACAACAACCAGTGCTTTCTCAGCCACCAGTGTCTTTCTCAGGTGTGTGTTGGAGCTGACTCTTCACGTGGCCAGTGATGGATGGGGCTTGATGAAGATAAGCTGTCCATTGCCCTGACTACTCTGGATCCTGGTGAAGCCATCACAATCTTGACAGTTAGCTTCCAAGGCCATGTTTATGAATGGATTCACTGGCAGGCGAAGGAGAAGGCCCAGAGCCAAATGCCTATGAGAACAGTCGCAGGCTTCGAAGACTTTCGTGAATTGTAAGGCGTGACCACCAACATACCACTAGAGGCCAATAAATATCTCAAAGCGGTGTTGCAGCAGGCAAAGCGGTGTTACCAGAAAGTCCTCAGACAAGTGGCCTAGGGCAGATCTGCCAGGGAGTCTGGTATCTCAACGATGGGAAATACACTGATGGGCTCAGCGAAAAACCACTAGAGTCAACCTTGAGCCCAGAACCTGTCCGCAAATATCGAGATGGGATACCATGTCAGCGAGGAAAAGGCAAGACTTTCGTCATGGCAGAGGGTGATATGTGCCTGAGCAAGTAGTAGTGTCTGCAGGAGTGGCTCGGTGACTCTTGAAGAGAACACCCGGAACTTGACGACAACCATCTTGGCGAACACTCTCGTTCTTTTCCTCCAGCGATGATGCAGAACATTGTAGGTGAGCTGATGGTTGTAAGCCAGCTTTCCTCAGTGTTGCTCTTGATAGATTGGGTCTCGTGATGAACTTTAAGCCTAGACTGTGAGAAGTATCCAGGCAAGGTAATGGCGGGAGGACGTCGAGAAGAGCGTGTAAGGAAGTGAAAGATCTTTTGAGGAAACCGACTAGGTAATCGAAGAGATTGCCCGATTAGGACATAACCTTAACCTTAAATTATCGGAGAAACACGATAATGCCCTCGGAAAAAGAAGTTTCCGGGGGCATTCTGATGTTTCATGGCGACCTGAGGGGGTTAAAAGAAAAGTTTTTGCCAGCAGACTAGTATCGCTCTTTGGTGGTATCACCAAAGACTTGAAGCTCCTGCAGATGGGCTGCAGGCCATGCTTCTCGGGTTGAGCCGTCCCACCAATTTTTTTTGGATTTTTTCCTTTTTCGAGTTTTATTGTGTTTTCTGAGTTAGTAAAGAAGACGAAGTTGCGGGTGAAGACAGTGTCAATCGAGAGAAGAACGTGAACTGTGTGGCTGGCACCTGGCCTGGATATCAATCACACAATGTGTCACGACAACTTGGATGAAACCTAGCCTGGGTTTCAACCTAACTGTCATTCGACATGTCACAGAGGGACCACAGGGACAGTGTAGTTGACGCCTGGCCTGGACATCAACCGCACCGTGACTGTGGTAGCTCTTGTAACCTGGTTCTGCTCCTGTCTTTCCTTGTCGTCTGTGGTTGTGTACTCACTAGTGTCCTTTGGGTGGCAGCCAGCCAAGGCACGTTCATGGGAACGGGAGGCTGGCTTCCGGGGCGAGAGAGATGACCAAAGTTAACCTAGGAACGTCGCTTCTGACGTCGACGTCTTCGGCTACCGGAGTCGATGACCATCTGCTCTCGGAGGGCGCGGAGGTCGGCCGCTTCGCAGAGCTCGAGGTACTCTTCGAATGTGAGGGTGAGGGGGAGAGTGGAGAAGTTGGTAGTGATAGCAGTCATTGAGAAATCTGGGGGAGAAGAAGAACTGAGGTTGGGCGTGTTTCAAGGTGTTATATACTGGGGGCCGTTGGGAAGTTACACAAACCCGAATTCGTATAGTTGAACAAGTAAAGGAAATGTTACTCTTAATTATTGGATGAATCTATTGAGGTTGGACATAGGAGACATTTGTTGTGTCTGACAATGTATTGCTATATCGGTGGTATTGAGAGAGCCTGGGAGGATTTCTCTTTTTGTGGACTTGTCTCGTTAACAGGAGCAACGCTTTCGTGACTGTGTATGTGTCGAGTTTACCTTATGTAGAGGCTGTCAAGGGTATATACATGAAGTAAAGATAATAAATATTCATAACAGAGCACATATATCTGTTTTCTCTTCTGGTCGCTTATCCAAAAAGAGGCTGATTTCGTATGTGCAATCATCAAATCGGTCCATGATCCTGTAATTACACTCTAAGCGTCATTGGCTGCAATATCTGGAGTAAATATCAGGAAAACTGGAACAAAGAAAGCTGCCAGACTACTCTCCAATAGCCAGCTTGTAGCTTTGATCGTGCCCAATCTCCCGATGCCTTCAATGGTGTGTCAAGGATGTGCCCGATTTGACAGCATGGCTCACTCAGAACTAAACCAAAACCAATTCTGAAAGTACGACAGCATTCCTGAGATCTTTTCGTCTTAGATGGTATTACTCACGTCTCCATTTGGCCCGATTTGGAAGCGCCAATTTTTTTCCCAATTTTTTCCTCTTAATTTATAAAAATATAAAATATAATTCAGACAAAAATAGATGCAAATCATAAAATAAATAGCCGCTGCCAAATGTAAAACCACCTCCCGAACACACCTCCGTATACCATAGATTTTTTCTACAAAAAAAAAGAGAAAAAAAAAGACCACGAAAACGAATAAAAACACATTCTCAACACCCCCCGAACACCTCTCGCCGCCTCCCGAATACTTGCGACACCACAACCACCTGTCCACCCCGCCCAACCCATCTGCGTAACTACGGTAACTCCGCTTTCCAAAATAAGATTTAGATGCATGAGTGGACAGACTCTGCTGCCGCTGTTGATTCTTCCCACCACACACAGTCCGTCACAACCCCCCAACCCCCTCGCAGCCCCACCATGACGTCCATAGAGCGCCCCTGCGACTACTACCCCTTTTGCCACCAGTTTGACCAGGTCGACCGGGCCATCGAGAATCTCGTCAAGAGCGGCCAGCTGTACAACCCCAGCAACCACTACTCGTCGTCCTCGTCCTCGTCCTCTGGGCGGTACTCGCAGCAGCAGCAGCAGCAGCCCAGCCCGTCACACAAGTTCCGCAACAAGTCGCCGCAGACGCAGTACTACTACGACAAGGGCAAGGGCCAGCAGCAGGGCCAGCAGGGACAGCATCAGCAGCAGGGACAGCATCAGCATCAGCATCAGCATCAGCAGCAGCAACAGCAGCAGCAGCAGCAGCAGCAGCAGCAGCAGCAGCAGGGCCAGGTTCAGCAAGGCCACTACATCCATCCTGTTGTGCCCCAACAGGTAGCCCAGCAGCAGCAACAGCAGCAGCAGCAGCAGCAGCACTACAGAAAGTACTACTACAGCCCCAACCCTGTTGCCAACGGCGGGCCTGTGTCGCCCTCGGTCTCGGGATCCATCCAGATCCCCCAGGGACCCCAGGTTCAGTACCGGTCTCAGCCCTACAACTTCCAGGGCCCGGGCCAGGGTCAGATCCAGGGCCAGGTGCAGACCCAGGGCCAAATGCAGGCCCAGGGCCACTCACGACTTGGATCCGTGGGCTCGGTGGGATCTACGACTTCTCCCGCTCTGAGAGCCACCTCCCATGGCTCTTTCACCAAGGCCCACCGGACCAGAGGATCGGTGTCGGACTTTGATGAGGTGGACTGCGCCATCAAGGGCCTTGGAGACATGAGTCTGGATCTCGAACACGACAAGTCGTTTGAGAAGCCTGCTTTTGAGAAACCGTTCGAGTCCTCAGCTACGTCTTCGCCCATCTCATTCACCTTTGACCCCTTTGCCGGTCTGGGAATCGGGGCAAGCAGCAACGGTAACTCTAACGCTGGCCACAGCTCTATCGATGGACAGTCGCCGGACAAGGACAACAACTCTCCCCCGTCTGTCTTTGCTCCTATTGGAACTCGACCCACAGACATGGCCCTTGCATCTTCCCAGAGACCGTGGCCCAAGAAGAGTTCTCTTGGAATGTCCACCACGGTCTGGGGTTGAACGAACGAACATTTTATTACATATGGTATGGTATGGTGTGGTGGATGGTTTAGGAACTTTGGAACTTTGGAACTTTTGGAACTTTGGAAGCGCTATGTACATTGGAGTTAATGCATTGGGTATTAGGTATTGAGGGGATCAAGGAGGTTGGTGAATGTAGTGATGGGTGATGTGGTGTTGGTGTAGATAGCTGCAACTGCAGCAGTGGCAGCAGAGGCAGTAGCTGCTATTACGCAGTGTAATAAGGGTTCGGTACACTACAGCACTATATTACCAGCAAGGTAGTATCTGTATATGTCGTACTGTGCAACCCCCACCTGAGTCATTTACCCCATGACGTTTCAGGTTATTATTTTAAACACAATTTAAGGTTCACTATCCTGAACGACAAATCGGTTTCTGAAGTCACCACACTGAATATTCAAGCAAATAAACTTTTGACCGACGGGATTGATCCGGGCTACTATTTTTTCTCCGGTGATTTGCAAATACCAAACTTTTGCGGTCATTATTTGCTCATCTCAAGTGTGGTTATTTCGCACGTGGTCAAACCTTGTTTTTCAACGAGAGTTTTAAGCTTTCAAAATGATGACTAAGCGAAATCATGACCACCCGCACAACTATTTTTTTATTCTTCTAATTCATGGGAAGATACCTCGAACGGAGACAATGGAGATAGTTGATAGGTGTGCTTGTATGTTTCGTTTTCTAGATTTCTATTTTGGTCGAATTTGGAGGGATCCAAGACGCATCAGTAGGTCGGATACTGGTTCGAATGCTTTCTTCAGGATTTCTACATTGTTTCTGTAGTTAAGGTGGATGTGAATGTGTTTTAGTATCTAGGGTATCACATCAATGATATATTATCGCGTGATTGAATGCTCTCTGTAGTACCATTTGCAATAATAGAAATCCAAGTTGTGTGTGATGAGTATAGTGGTACTACTCAGACTCATGACCTCTCTCTCAGCTTTAAGAAACTCAAGAAACTCAAGAAACTCAAGAAACTCAAGAAAGGATACTGTAACATGTGAGAAGTTCAATGCCCACGTTCTGTTCAGAACTCCCTATTCCCCACTGCAATTCTCTTACCATCACCAACTGAGATCAACCAAAACTCCTCTCCATAGATCAAACTATCCATTCATACTATATACATTTGCAAGGTCTAGTAACCCCGCTGCTTGGCCCGTCGAACCTGGTAAAAGATCTGGTTGACTCCGGCGTCAAACTTTCGCTGAGATCGCTCAGTCTTGATTCGCCACGCCTTTTTGCACGGACGCTCGTAGTTCTTCTGTCGGAACCAGTGTGACTTGACGTTCTGGTTGGTGGCCGATGCGAGACGTCGCATGGCCGTCAGCACGCCTCCCTCCTTGACGTCCACGGCAGATCGCTGGGCCATTCCTGTGTGGGGGATGGACTGGAACTGCGTGTGGAGCCGGTCCCGCATGTTGTGGGGATTCATGAGGCCCTGGAGCCGCTTGGAGTCGTTGGACAGAGCGCCGAGCCGGTTGAGCAGGTCACGAGACGAGTTCTTTCGCTCGGGCACAGACTCCTCGGTCTTGGCCTCCTCGTTCAGGGCCTTGTTGACCAGCGAGTCAAAGCTGTCGCTGAGAGACGCGGGCTTGGGGGCGTCCCGGGAAGACAGCAGCCGTCGCGCTACGCTGAAGTGTCGCGTGGTGATTCGGCTCATGGTGGTTGTGTGGATTTTGTGAGCTGGACCGTTCCAAAGTGTGGTGATAAGATTTGCAGGTGCACGCATCGCCATGTCGCGGGAGGCCGGGTAACTCCCAACGACGAAACCAGAAGGGGGATTGTGGGGACGGAGCGGGAAGTTGGGGGGTATTGCGCGGTGTGGTTGCGCGGAGAAAAGAATTACGAGCTGAATGCACTTTTCAGAATTGGATTTGGGTGTCTGGAGAGAGTGTTACTTGGGTTCATTTTGGACTGGATGAGTTGATATGGGGATGATTGGGAGTGTGTGTAAACTGAACAGTGATGCAAGTAGGAGCGGTATTAGGACTTGCGAGCGTTTATACTGTAGTTCAAAGGAACGTGAGCGAGCTTAGTCAGACACTTACTGTTCTTGTTGGTCTTTTTGGTAGGGAAAGACGGTGCTAGACGCTGTAGAGGAGCTATGAATTTTTTTAGTAGTAGATTTCATTCACATGACTCAGGCGGTCAGAATGGTACCATCTAACCCTCCTCTCCACAACATACAGGGTCTATTGTGTGGTGTTGAGTGTCGTGTCTGTAGTCTTACTGTGAGAAAAAAGAAAAAAAAAAGAAATTCTTAAAACCGGTTAAAGCCGAATTTCTGAGAAATACTAATTTTTTTTCTCCCCGACTCTTCGTACAGTCGATTTATCGACATTTTCCATATTTTCGACACAAGCCACATTGCACGATAAGTCGGATACACAGGGAATAAGGGGTATGTGATTTTAAGGTTTGTAAGATTTAGACTCCTTCAGGGAACACCGAGATCGGCTTCTATGGAATATCGACATTTTTATTAATCTAAGAAAAGGTCTTTTAAGCAATCCACTTTGAGCAGCCGTTGATTTCTGACATACTGGCTTTTTTCAGAATTAATTTCAGTGGCGTCAACACAGCGACTCAGGTGCTGCAGTGAATACCTCAACTGCACCAATAAACGAGCAGTGTCCTTATGAACAAAGAGAACGCAATCAGTGTAACATTTGAGCAAAATATGTGCCCTTCTGTTCTAAAGTCTTACGAACCTGCGACTTTACATTCTAAGATTTTGAACATGCTGAACACTGGCTGCCATCCAAGAGCATGAACCCTACTGTATGGTTTGGGATCGTTTTTGGGATTCAGAAGAGTGCTTTTTGCGCAGAGTTGCATCTGGAGTATAGACTGCATTTCCGCCGTAGTCCACGGCTCTGGCACAGTTCAGTTCCGGTACGATTAGTTACCGTTCCAGGTTTAGTCTAGTTGTGCTTTTGTAGCGTTGAATTTTGTCTGCTAGCGCCAAAAACCGGGTTTCGACGTAATCTGCGCAGAGACATGTACATATTGCTTCAAAATCTCGGCACAACATGTATACACCGACTCGGGGTAGACTGATGATCGCATGACCAAAGAGAGCACTTGCACACAGATCGTACATATGTGCATACACTCATTGAGAACGACACATGATTCTAGTAGGGCAGATGTACACGAGAGACGCATCCGAGACCAATCTCAGCTCAATGGGGTATACTTTTGAGGAGTGAAGATTACTACTGTGTCAGAAGCAAAAGTTTGTCTCCGACTGGACGGTTATGGGCGAGTCAAGGGAGTCGGCTGGAGACAAACCAATGGTACCAGTGGACTCAGAATCCAATTCTGAAAGCAATGCACTTCTCAGAGTCCTTCTATTCTAAAAACTGCGTGTCTGAAATGGGTACTCATACTGCCAAAAAAAAAAGTGAGGTTACTCCATGATCTCTCATTAAGGGAAAAAAGGTTTAGAGATGAGACTAAAAAAAAAAGCCAAACAAACACAGTGCAGGCACCTGGTGGGATAAAAAAGCCGCAAGTCTCAAGGCATCAACTAATTAATAGAAAGCTACCTAAGAGAGAAATTAACGGGTGGAGGTTGCTTTGGCAGGGGCTTGCTGGTGTTTGCTCCGAGAAAATCTCCCGCAAGTGGCCAAAAAGACCATCATCTACTCTTTCCACACTCATTCTACAACATGGCATCTTCCTAACCACCCTAAATGACCTTAGACACCCACCACAACTACTCTGTACTGCACAGAGTCTCAACCACCTCAGCAGAGCACAGGAGCAAGCTTCAGCCCTGTGCGGCTCCTCGGGAGCACCCGTTGCACCATACTCGGTGGATGTAGCGATTTTTGCTGTTGCTCCTTTCTTTTCTCGGATGTCTAACATGCGCGTAAAAGAGCCCTATGCGCGAGACATGCGGGGATCAAAGCATATCTGGCACACTAGCGGCGCTGGCACGGGGACACTCTGGTCCTATAGGACTGTTGTGGAGGTCTAATCCGAGTGCGATCGTTTCGGGGCTCGTTGGGGGTCTTTTTGTGCTGCTAAACCACCGATATCCAGCCGCACACGCCCCAGACACTCCCCATACGGTTAGGATTATGATCCGCCGCAACGACGCTCTATTCTCTATTTGGGAAACTGGGTTCAATGAGGTTCAATGGTTCAATGAGGTGACTGGGTTGAGGACGGAACTGTGGGGTCCCGCCAAAACCGCCAAAAGGGGCAAATTGAAGCGGTTTTTGCGGCAAATCGAGACTACAGACCCCGTGCCAGACATCCGAGCGGGTCCACGTGGCCCCAGAGGCCCCGGTTCGCCCTGTATTTGCCCCCAGTGCAGTCCCCCGCTCAGGTGCCTAGAAGCAACTCTAACTTAGGCTATATGAAAATAACGCAAATTGCTTCAGAAAACTACCAGAGGCTAAACAGCGCACTTATAATGCCGGTGAGTATATCAAGAGTCCGTAGCCCCGTCTGTGGACCTCTCCTGTAGCCAGAGAAACACCCACACCCTCATCCATCCACGCACACAACATGTCTCCTTCCATCGCACACCCCGCACACGCATCTCACGAATCCAACCCCTACGATCTCATCTCCAAGCAGGATGTGGTTCCAGCATCCGAGGGCCAGAGCCAGCGGTGGTTCTACATCTACTCTGTGCACTCGTCGCACGCGCTCATGACCGACGTGGAGAAACAGATTTTCAACGTGGTGGTGCTGGCGTTTGCTCTCATGTTTTCGCTCGCCATCTTTGCCTACATCCCCAAGAACACGGCTTTTGTCATCCGGCGGCTGGTCTACCTTCTGACGGGCACCGAGTCCCATGTTTTGCATATGCCCAACATGTGGAAGGATCTTCTGCGGAACTAGAGGCGATTTAGCCCCCCCTCCCCAGACTCCTGTTATTTATTGCCCCTAGGGCTCCTCCACATAGCCCCTAACGGCTCCACAAAGCCTGCAACGGCCCCACCATCTTTAATCACTTCCCCCCCACCACCCCCAAACCCCAATATATCACTTTTGCCACATTTATCTTTGGATCTTGTTTTTTTTTCTCTTCACTCTTCTCTCTTTCCACTTTGTAGATTGGACCTGCATGGCTGCCTGCTCGGATGGGTTATCGGATCGCACGGCCAAAGAGAAGCAACAGCCTCTCAAACGCATGCTGCGAAGATCCACCCAGTGTTGGCGACCCTGTCGCACGAGCACATTCCGGTTCTCACGTGCCACGTTTGCGAAATGCGATTTTTCCGGATCTTTGCGAGTATACCATGGTGGTCTAGCGAGAGCCGAAAAAAACATTTGCTTGAAAGAGGGGGATTTCCACCATTGCATTAGCAAGGGTCCCCCATGTTTTTTGCTAAAGTGGTCAAACTTTGGACTTGCACATGTGTGCTGGTACAGTGTACATGGATGCATATATGCACGTCTAGTCCATTCTTTTGGAGGCAAGTGATTTTCATGTTTTGATAGAAATGAATTGGGGTGATAGTCTAGACTGGTACTATAGTGCTTGAAACAGGGTGCTATAGCTCGTTTACGTCTTCTATAGCTATCATTGGTGGTGTTATCATTCAAAATGGCGATCTTTGTTTTTATGGAAATGACACAACTGCTCATTCAATAAACAGAAGATTGTATACGTCTAGTCTGTACCAACCGAGCAAAGGCCAGCTAAATGTAACGCTAGATACGCTCCCAAATCACAACAAACGCCTCTGAACTACATGTTTCTTTTTTCACCGATCTCTTTCGATCACTTTTGGTGACATTCACTTATTTCTGGCGTGCATCAGGTGAAGAAGAGAAGACGATACATTAAACTCTCGACATACTCTTCTGAACGTCCCTATAAAAACTGCTACAGTGGCCCTACAAGAATTCCAAAGAGATTTTTGCACTTGGAATGGCTCCAGAATAACAACGGCACTTTCAAATTTCTCAAAAAACCCCGGTTTACCTCCCGGCCAAATCTCACCCACATTTATTTCCACCCCCCTAAAAATGTAACCTAAATAAAGTTGTTTCAAAACATGCCAAAAACATGAGCTTTCATTTGGAAACAACCAAACCTACCTATTCAAAACAAATACCTCTTCAAAAAGGCGTTCTAGCCGATATAAAAATTCTGAAAAGTGCGTCTGATTACGACTGCTGCTGTGACTCCAGCAGTGCCATCCAAACACCCCCAAAATACTCGGATCCATCTACACCCTCTGTTTTGTAGCTCAAGTTATTGCGTAATCACTCTAAACAAACACTCCCAAACCATACAAACACGTACCAGCCCAAGTTTCGTGGGGCTAACCTGAGGAGACCAGGGGATATGCACCGAGAATGCACAACGTGCGGATCCGTGCACCGCGAGCAAAAGCAGAATTAAACGCTTGCAATGTAATAATGCTCTATGTAATTGTGACAGTGTCAGTCACAGGTATTGTTACCGAGATTCATGTCCACCATCGGCCTCGGCTTCGGCTTCAGTCTCAACCTCGACCCCAGCCTAACCCAACGATGGATACTTCTCATTAAA
Source organism: Yarrowia alimentaria (assembly GCA_900518985.1). Classification (NCBI taxonomy): domain Eukaryota; kingdom Fungi; phylum Ascomycota; class Dipodascomycetes; order Dipodascales; genus Yarrowia; species Yarrowia alimentaria. The sequence goes on from ULGN01000001.1 coordinate 1,578,132, forward strand.
ACTGGCCTTCCAGTCGTCGTCCTCAGTCATGACTCGAGTGGGCTTGCGAGGAGGAAGGTCCGGCTTGCTTTCATTCGGACCAGTCAGCTTGGGCGACTGCAAATGAGCAGGCTTGGGCGATGGCCGTGGAGGAGCTGTTCGGGCGCTGTCGTCAGTGTTGACCCGAATAGGAGGTGCTGACCGCGTTGGCGCCGTGCTCACCCGAGCGGGGGGCATGTCACCGAGACCCTCGCCTCCTGAGGTGTCCGACTCGGACTCAGTGTACTTGCCGTAGCCAGAGGCCGTCTTGCGAGGCGGCGATGGCCGTCTGTTAATTAGCGCGTGGATGCGGCCCTGTATGGACCCGCTTCGCGAGAACCGCTTGGGCTTGGCAGCGACTTCCCGGGGCTTTCGCTCGTCGTCCACGCGGCTCTCCACGCGGCTCAGATCGAGACTCTTGCGCGGCACCGTGGGGGCAGCAGGCTTTTCGCTAGCAGCAGCTCGAGCGTGTGCACGAAGCTCCTCCTGCTTCTTCTCGAACCGCTGCGCATCCAGCGACTTGCGGCCACCATCACGACTTCGCGATTCGTGCCTCTCCTGGTCCAACGACCGACGAGAGTGTCGGTTGTCCTCGGAAGCACGGTGGGGAGGCTCTACTTCGCCTCCAGATCCACTGGGCTCCTCATGGTGTTGGCCTAGAGACTCAAACGACTTGCTCCATCGGTTGTTGTTGCGAGCGGCGTTGGACGACCGCTTGGGAATGTTCAGATTGAGAGCCATCTCTACAGAGGGCATCTCTTCGCTGCTGGCGTCGTCGTCGTCGTATTCCTCGCTTTCACGTCGATGACGATGCTTGTTGAGCATCTTGTGAATGCTGGGCTTGCGTCGCTGGCTGTGGTGGTGACTATGTGGCTCATGGGAAGAGCCGCTGCTGAGGCTGCGGAACAACTTCCAGCTGTGTCCTCCGGTCTTGTCGTGCTCCTGCAAAAAGTCCACCGACGAATCGATATGGTGGTGGGTTCGATCATCCAGTACTACTGTAGTTTCGTGCTCGGAGAGTCCCGTAAGAATAGCCTGTAGCTCGTCGTGGTCTCCGGGAGCCTGCTTGTTGTTTATGTTGCTGTTGCTGTTATTGTTGTTGGTTGCTGAAGAAAAGTCGCTGTACTGAATCTGGGGCACCTCCGTGTCGTGCTCGGAAATAATACTGGCACGAGACGAGTTTTGTCGCATGTACAGAGACGTTGGTCGCGCAGGCTTCCGTGGTGGCTGCATGGCTGCAGCAGGTGATGCAGACGAGGCTGTGTTCACCACGGGAGCAGCAGGTGCAACTGGAAGCACAGGAAGAGGATGCGTGTTGATCTGGGGGGTGGTGGCCGCAAACTCGTCTCGGTAGCTCCGATCAACTCTAGGCTGGTAGTAGCCACCGTCATCAGAAGACATGGACTCCGAAGAGGCATGGAGGTTATGTGCTGATGATTCGGGACCAGACTGCTCGCCAAGATACGGGTTGTTGGACTTGTACGACTGCACGGGCGGCGATTGGCTCTTAGCCTTGTAAGGAATGGCCATTGGAGCAGTGTGGGCAAGAATGGCGGGGGCAGCCTGGGGGGAGATTTGCGGAGGAGCCTGCGACACGGGGACAGGCATGGCAGGCACGGCTACACGCGATGCTTCATGCGTGGAGTTGTCTCTGGTAGCGTGAGCAGAAGCATGTGCGGACACACCTCTCGAGGGAGGCGCATCCCACAGATTGTTGCTCTCCAGAGAACGGGTGATCTCCTCCACGGTGGGGTAGCGAGCCGCGGCCTCCTCCGGATCAAATGCCTCAATGCTGCTCTGGCTGTGGTTGCGCGAGTGGCCCGACTCGGGCACGTCCAGTTGTCGCCGGTTGGGTGGCGGTGGCTCGAGTCCAGCAAGGTTGGTCTGCGATCCTCTAGCCGAGTCGGACACGGCAGAAGCAGCAGCGGGGGGCACTCTGCCTCTGGCCATGGGCACGATTTCTGGTGGGGGCGTCTCCAACGTCTGTAGCGTGGTAGAGAGGGGCGCCGCATTCTGTGGCACCAGCGGGGGCGAACCCTGCACCTGTGCCTCCAATGCGATCCGTCGCTCCTCCTTGCGCTGAAAGTACATTTTGGTAATGTGGTCGGGAACAGGCACGCCTCTAAGACGTGAGAGCTCCTGGATGGTCTGGTAGATATTAGGGCGGTTGCGAGGGTCTTCCCTCAGCAGCACGCTGATGAGATGCTTGAGGCCGTCCGAGTAGTGGGGCTGGGCCGGGAAGGAGAACTGGGCGTTCAGAATGGCCATCTGGCCCTGCTGCTCAAACGGAGTGATGTAGTAGCACAGCTTGTAGAAGAAGACGCCGAGCGCCCAAATGTCTGACTTTTCGTCAATGGGGAAGCCACGGTAAATGTCTACCATTTCCGGCGACCGGTACTGGACGGTTGTGTGGCGCTGGATGTCGTCGTCGAGGATGCGCAGCTCCATCTGGTTGCGCGGCGGCCGCAGCACCGGCGACACGGAGCCAAAGTCGCACAGCTTGAACTTGCCGTCGCCGGAAATGAGCACGTTTTCGATTTTCAGGTCGCGGTGCAGCAGCGCCTGGTCGAGAAAGTGCATGCAGAATACGGCCTCTGCGATGTTGCTGCCGATGGTGAGCACCTCGGCCTCGCTGAGCCGTTCGCGCAGCCGCTCGTTCATAAAGTCGATCAGGCCGTTGCGGGAGCAGTACTCCATGAGCAGGAACACCTCGTAGCCGGGGCCGTTGGCGTTGCGGGCCGCGTGCGAGTCGATGTACTGCACAATGTATTCGTTTCCCGCCAGTCGTTTCTGTGTTAGTATGGGCGCTTTGAAGCCTCGACGTGTCTTGTCGTGTCGTGTCGGGTCTTTGCGCTGTACTCACCATTGCATCAACCTCGCTTCGCAACAGATTGAGACTGGGCTTGTCCGGGACCGCCACCCGCTTCAGACAGGCCACGGACGAGCCCCGAAAGCCCGGCGTGATGTCGCACGTGTAAACGTGCGCAAATCCTCCCTCGGAAATGTATTTTTTGATGGACACGGCATGCGATCCGACCGTGAGCTGGGTTCCGGGCGCATATGCCCCCGGCGGAGCTTCTCGGTTAGTCATCAGGTCGTTGTGTGTCGTTGGGTGTGTCGTGGGTGCGCCGCCTGCAATTGCTCGCTCGCCAGAGGATGCTGTGTCGTGGTGCGTGTGGTTGCGGAGCGCTGGGCCGACCTGTGGTGCTCTGGTGGTGCGTACAGTCTACGGTACAACTGTAGTTGATGAGCTGTTATGACTGTGGGTTGGGGCTATGCAGGAGGAGTGAGGGTGCATTGGGAGTTGCTGGAGAGCAAACGGTGGTATGGAGTGACAGCGGTTTGGGGTGGTGATGGGGGGGTTTCTCTGCCTCTTTCGCTGTCTGTCTCTGTCTCAGTCTCTGCCTTTGGTTCCGATTTTCCGCTCCTTTCGTTTCATCGAATTTTTCTGTTTTCAATTCTTCCTCTGCCACCACCCCTCCCTCCCAATTGTTGGGTCTTGCTCTGTCGCACACGTTTTACTTCTGACTCCGCCCAAAACACACACCTCGGTAATATCCGGTAATATTCGGGTATCCAGGGCGGTTTTGCGGCCGCAAAAAGTGTTTTCGGACACTAGACAGCCACAGCTACAACGCACACTGCTTTGTTTTCGTCGCAATTGACCCGAACCAGTGATTGTCAAGTCTCGAAAAAAGTCCCAAAGTGTGATTACATAAGCAAACTCACTCTTTTCCGTCTTTTTTTTATCTTTTTTTTTTGAGTTATATGTAATGCCAAGCAGAACGTGGGATTGTAACGTGGGGTGTGGACAAGTAAAAATGGCGAAAATAAAATAATATCGGAAAATATTATTAAATTCGGTAAAAAACGGAAAACACGGGGAAAATGGGAAAAAACGAAAAAACAATATTGGACTCCCCCATCCAGGCTGTTCAAAATGTACAATACAAATGGTACAGTACAGTATGTTTACTGAAGAATGTGATTTGTTAAAAATAGCTATTATTAAGGGCTTCTTTTATGAGAGGTTGGTGTTGCGTTATTAGACGATAATGATAGGATAGCATTGAGAGAGATTATATAAGAGTGTGATTGGGCAAGAGAAAAGAGACGAGATTACAAGGTCCTAAAAAAATGTACTTTTTGGAGGTACTTTTAGTGGATTTGGAGGTATATAAAGGATGAAAACGTCGAGAGAATCCAATGGACACTCAATATAGGCTGAAATTGTTGTCAAAATGGGGTTTAACGACCCTATATCAAAGTGTTTATGCTCAACATATATGGTTCATAACTCCAGTTACAGTATCAGGTTTGACAGTTTGACAGTATACACTCCACAACATGACAGTATATGGGGTTATTGGAGGGACTTGGAAAGATGAAATTAGCTTGGTTAGGTGTATAAATACTTTTAAAGCGAATGCACTCTTCAGATTTCTCGTTGTATTCATCACTTTGTGTTTGAAGTGATTCACCCTCGAATAAGTGTAGCGCAAGATCACTGCATAAAGTGAGAGCTTTTTGGAACAGAAAATTGAGGACGATTGTCAGCTTCAGATCACCGTAATGAAGAGCCAGAAGAAATCCCAAAAGTGCATTTGAATGAGAATCTATTTTCGATTACATCAAACCTGTAAAAGCGTAGATCGGACTAATATTCATTCTACAGATGTGATGTGCGCACGTGCTACCCATAAGCAGTGAAAGAGCAATAGGGCAAGAAAACCAATACTGTCCAAAACCACGAATATGAACCCCAAAGATAAACTGACAAAACCACAGTAGTCAGCTCAGCTTGATGAACAAAGTGATTTTTTCAGAATTGAATTATACACCCCATAACACCTCTTTTATTGGAGTTGTTGTGGGACTAGAAATAGTAGAGTTTCTCGCTCTCTAATGTTTAGGTACACTCTGTACAGAGTACGTAGTGCATATCAATTTGGGGACAGTTTATACACGGGGTCAAACCCACGGTCTGGATAGCTAGAGACTTACAAACAGCTCCGTTAGAATCAGCTCGTCATTTGGACTTCAATGGTATAATCAAAAGACCAAAACACTCCCCAAAATCCCCATTAACAAGGACTGTCCCTGGGCTGACAAAGACACACTTCCTGCTCTCTAATTAGGTTGCACACTTGCAGTTGGGACACTGCATGATACTCACTACTCACTTCGGAAACATCTCCATCCCCAATCCTTCCTCTTCACCATCTTCGCAAATAATCCCCAAACAACCCCCCACAACTAATGCCGTCAACGCCGTTTTCGTCGCCCACAACACAAAATGCCGTGCTAGCCGCCACGCCGTTTGAAAACATTCCCCTGGCCGTTTCGGGGCTGGCTCGAAACCCGGCCCATATGCACCGCACCAGCATTGTGGAGGAGCTGGAGCGACACGAGCAGGAGCAAAAGGAGAAGCACGAGAAGCAGCAGCAGCAGGGGCAGCAGGGGCAGCAGGGGCAGCAGCAGCAACAGGATGCGTCCAGCCAGCAATCGCAGCAGCAGCAGTCCGAACCGCCATCATCAAGTCAGCAGAATGACAGCTCCAACATCTCCAAAACAACCATCAAAATCAACGACCAGCCCCAGTCCGAGGAGCCCAGCCCACGCATGAAAACAATCGCAAAGCCGCCGGCAGTCAAGGTCGTGCCCCCTCTCAACTTTGGACCGGTGGAGAGAAACCTGTACAGATCCGGACAACCCGAGCCGATTTCTTTCCCTTTTCTGGAGAAATTGAGACTCAAAACCATTCTGTGGCTGGCCGTGGAGGACCCTAGCGACAACTTTCTGGCGTTTGCCGACGACCACGAAATCATTGTCCACCACCTGGGTCTTGTCACCGAGGGAACCAACCCCTGGGACCAGCTGACGGAGACGTCCATCGTGGCTGCTCTGCAGATCATCATGGACCGCGACTCGTATCCGCTGCTCGTGTGCTGCGGCATGGGTCGACACAGAACGGGCACCATTGTGGGGTGTCTGCGGCGTCTCCAGGGCTGGAATCTGGCCAGCGTGAGCGAAGAATACAGACGATATGCCGGATCCAGGGGAGGACGAGCTCTGATTGAACTGCATATCGAGGCTTTTGACACGTCGCGGATCTTGGTGTATCCCGACAGTGCCCCTGAGTGGTGTTCCACTTAGTGCAGCCAACTGGAGCCAGCTTGTCCGTCAAGGGTACTGGTACCTTTACAAGCAAGTTTCTTTGGTTCCTGGATTGCTACTGTAACGTAGCCTATCTGTTATAAATACAAGTGACTTGGTTTATCAAGTGGCTTGTACAATCACCTTTCTGACCAATAATCAATATGATTGCTTCAAAAAGCAGTTTAAAGTGGTACGGCCACTTTGCTCGTTCCCATCTCACGATCAGTGATGAGTACAACTCGATAACGTAGAACGAAAGCTGAACTTGACAAATATAATTGTAAAGACAAGATAATACATACATACATAAATATGGATTGATGCGAAACAATATCCAAGTCAAACAGTGCCCTTGAACGTTCTCCGATTACAGTACCAGGTTTCCCAACACTCCACACACTCTAATAATGATATATATTTTAACCTGTAATGCTATGTGGACCACGTCCATTGTTATCCTACTTCTGGCCATACTCCAGAGTATCAATCCTCCCATTTATCCTTGATTCACCTTAATCTGTCCCACCTCTGGTCACCTCTCAGTCCTCACTCAGTTCACTTTCGTCGCCGTTCACTGAACAACGTGGATGTTGAAGTAAACAACAGGAAGCTGGGTGGTCTCAAAGGTGACGTCGGCCTGGACGCCGAGAGCAGCGAGAACGCCGCGAATCACGCCCACGGGGAACCACAGATACGGTGTGGCCCCCTTCATGGTCTCGACCACCCCGCCCCGGGCACTCATGCGCTGGCAGCCGCGAAACTGGTTTTCAACAAACACAAACGTGCCACGGTGGTTCGTTTTCAGATGGTCCACCTGCTTGTTGTACAAAAGCAGCCAGATGTCCTTGCAGATGAACTTCATCATGTCCAGCGTGTCTGTGAAGTGCGGGCGGTCGTTGGAGAACACCTCGGCCATGCCGCGGCCCACCCGATACCCGTACCCCTCCACGCGCAGGTAGACATTGTCGAGGTGCGTTTCTGAGTCGACCACGGGCCCAAACAGCGCCGGTTTGCTGCCCTCCTCGGGTTCTGTCACCTCCTGCGACACTCTGAGTGCCGCGGGCACGACTTCCGCGAGCAGCAGCTCCAGGCTCGTGAGCGCCACCATGCCCTCGTCCGCAGATATCGATTGTCGCGGTGTAGCCATTGTTTGTGGGTGTTGTGGTCGCGGAGCTCTTCTGTTTCAGCTGGTGTGCAATAGCCGCCAGATTAGGCTACGTCAATGGTGGGAGTAATTGAATTGAACTGGGGGGGCAGACTAAGGTTTTGGCAGACGCGCATTAAAAAACAATCAGCGTTTGTTAATTATGGATTCTGCCAAAAAGCTAGCTTTGCATTGAGAAAGCTGGATCAGGAAACCCCTCCCCCCCCCCACAGATCCGCATATATAGACATGCCATGGCCGGATCCGCGCCCCCCGCCTCTGGTACCACCAACTTCGACATGATTCCGCCGCCCTCGCAGCCGCAAATCGACTCCACCCTTTATGACGGTGATATCTGGGACTCGCTCAGGACACCGGACCAGCCAAACCGACATTTCAGCGAAGTCAGCGGAGATCTCGATGGAAAGGCGCCGCTGCTCCACCACACGCCGCTGCCGCTGTCCGAACCCGAGTCACAGTCCGAACTCGGCTCCCTCTCAGACGATACTGTGGAGGAGCGATTCAGGGTGTATAGACACACTCTTCGCCAGGAGGACTCGGGACCCGAGGAGTTCCCAACCGACAACCCGCTCGACTGGGTGGCGCTGTCAGCCATGATTCTGGGCGTGGTGATGGGCTTCTCGTTTCTCGCGGCCTGTCTGGTCGACTTCTACCAGCTGCCGTTTTACATAGGCTCGCTGGCGCTCTTCCACTTCCTGGAGTACTTTATCACGGCCCGCTACAACGCGCCCAAGGTGTCGCACGAGAGCTTTCTGTTTCGCAACGGCTATGCCTACCACGCCGCCCATGTCGTGTCGCTGACAGAGTCGCTGGTCGAGTTCTACTTCTACCCAAACCTCCAGAACCGGCCGCAGATTCGCCTCGTCAGTATCTGTGGCATTGCCGTCATGGTGGTCGGACAGCTGGCCCGCTCGCTGGCCATGATCCACGGAGCAACCAACTTTTCGCATCGAATCGTCCAGCAAAAGACGCAGACACACACGCTGGTGACCACGGGCATCTACTCGTGGCTGCGTCATCCGTCGTACTTTGGCTTCTTTTACTGGGCTCTGGGCACGCAAATGCTGCTGTTCAACCCCGTTGGCTTTGCCGCCTTCTTGGCCGCTCTTTGGACGTTTTTCAACGAGCGAATCACCTTTGAGGAGCGCTTTTTGGTCTCGTTCTTCGGAAAAGATTACGAGGAGTACAGGAACCGAGTGGGCACTGGCATTGTTGGAATTTAGCATAGTAGGAAGAATGTAACATAGGTAATAGTGCGGTACGCTGCAATTGAAGAAGAATTCACTCTTCAGATTTTTGTCATACTAAATCTTGAAGACATTCTAGCCATGATGATTGGCAATTGGCGAAACTGGACATTTTCACCAGAACAATTTCATTACTCTTCATTCTTGCATTATCTGAGTCGTTCGTTTCAACTCCCCAAATCTGCCCACTCCATCCATAATATAATAAATTTATTCTCTACATATCCTCCATATAATACAATCTCGACTAAACTACTCCTCCATGGCATCCTTGTCCTTGTAGTTCTGGCTGTCCTTGGCATCACCTCCCTCGAGATTCTCGTCGTCGTAAAACTCGTTGGGGTGCTCAATGGCCTCGTCGATGGCCATTTGCGAGCCGCCCTTGGTGTCCTTGGCCTCGGCAGTGTCCTCGTCCTCGTCTCCGTCGTCCGGTGCGTCTCGAGGCACGTCTGTCATCTGCACCGAAGGAGCAAACTTGGTTCGGCCCAGGTTGACCAGCACTTGCGTGAGAATCTTGTCCAGGTACTCGGGCGAGTTTGCGTTCTGCATGTTGGACGGCCGCACCTCCAGCTTGTAGTCGGGCCCGTAGTACTCGTAGTAGTCGTTGTAGGGGATGTCGGGGCCCACCATTTTGTTGAGCAGCAGACCGGTCTCGAAAGTCCACGTCCTCGACACGTTACGCATTGTGTAGCCGCCGCCGCCCACCACAAGAACAGGCAGGCCGAAGGACTTGACGTAGTTGACGCAGTTGGCGTGGCCCTGCATGGACAGGTTGAAGCAGCCCAGCCGGTCGCCGGACAGCGAGTCGCCGCCGCACTGCAGCACCACCACCGTGGGCTGGTACCACTCCATGATGGCCTTGATGACGGGCTGGAACACGTTCTTGTAGTTTGTGTCGTCGATACCGTCTCGCAGGGGGAAGTTGACCGCGTAGTTTTTGCCCTTGCCGGCGCCAATGTCTCGCAGCTCGCCGGTACCGGGGAAGAACTCGCCGTACTTGTGGAACGAGCACGTCATGACACGGTCCGTGGTGTAGAACGCCTCCTCCACACCGTCGCCGTGGTGCACGTCAATGTCGATGTAGAGGACACGCGGGTGGTACCGCAGCAGCTCGATGATGCCCAGCACAATGTCGTTGAGGTAGCAGAAGCCCGAGGCCTCTGATTTTTTCGCGTGATGGAGACCGCCGGCCCAGTTGATGGCAATGTCGCACTTGCCTCGGTTGAGCCGCGCGGCGCCCTCCATGGAGCCGCCGCCGGAGATGCCGCAGAACTCAAAGAGGCCGTCAAAGACGGGGCAATCGTCGCCGACGTTGAACTTGGCCTGCTCCTTGCCAAAGTGCTCCATGTTGTCCGGGGTGACGCGGGACAGAAAGTCCACGTACTCGTCCGTGTGGAACTGGCACATTTCCTGCTTGGTGGCGGGCTTGGCCCGGTAGATCTCCATGTGTTTGTACAGCCCGTAGTTCATGATGAGCGAGTGCGCCATTCGTATTCGGTGGGGCTTCATGGGGTGGCCGGCGCCGTAGGCGTAGTTGCCCACGTCCGAGTCGTAAAAGTACGCCACCCGTTTCTTTTCGTTCGGCTTGACCGTGATGGGGTCGAACGGTTCCTGAGTGAAGACCATGGTCGGGGTGCTGGTGCGGGGATCGGGTCCGATGGGGTGATGGTCAAGTGGATGGTCTTGGAGAAGCAGCGAAGCAGCGAAGCCCAGTTACAGAAAATATGCAAGCCGAAGCCTAAACCGCCAGTTATGGGAGTGTGTGAGGCCGCTACTAGCGGTGCGTCACGTCAAGATTTATGGGGGGGGGGGAGCGGGTTTGGGGGCAATGCGGTGGCGAAAGCTGGGGGCTGGCTTTTGTGTCCGAAACGCTGGTTTTTTGTGTCCTGGGAATGTGCGCAGGTCGTTTGCAAGCAGTGTAGAGATGGGTGTGTTTTCGACACAAATGCTTCAGGATGAATCCCTCAATAACCTCTCTCTCCCAACTCAAGAGCTTGTGTTGAAAGGGAAAGTGAAAGTGATGAAAGTGTGCCAAGTGCTAAAAGTGAAAGTGTTAAAGTGGGGTTGATGTGAGTTATGGGTGAGTGCGTTTGATGGGGAGTTTGGGGAAACGGAATTGAGCGGTTTGGGGAAATGAAGGCGAGAAATGGGCGTGAAACTCGATTCGGAGAAGAATGCTGTTTTCAGAATCGACATTCGAGAAATATTGGGCGGTTTTCAGGTGGCCATTTGGTTGCATGTAATAGGAGCTGAGTTGCTGCTTAGAGCTAGCAGTGAAAATAACGTCCTCTCTAAACATGATGTAACTGAATGGAAGCTGAGACTTGTTGGAAACAAAAAAGGGGCACAGTCGAATTTGCAGTCGAATTTGGAGAACAAATATCTCTCCAGAATTTCAATATTCCGTCTACAGCGTGTTTTCTGGATGGTGATTCAAGGTCAAGTCGCACGCATATATTTCTCTGCAGGCTTTCCATGTAAAGCCATAGTGGCGCAAGACACACACAAGAAAGAACCCAATAGAGCAGCTAAACGTCTGTTTGGAATCCCAATGTGCATAAAACTCCTAGCTGAGCGAACTGGTGTTTTTGGATTTTTCATAGCTCAATTGTCAAGAGTTTCACACATTCCTCAAGTCACTCAGTTGTATCTTCCCTTCGCCAAGCACCAGAACGAAAAATGTCAGTTTTTTCCAGTTTCCAGAATTTGAACCGCTTCAAATTTTTTTCCGGTTCTTGAAACACTAGTAGAACACGGTAAAGTACTTTGTATCACACCATATGATACCAATCACTACCAGTATTAGGGGTATTGCACCTTCCCATATCTTACATTATAGATCTAGCCAAGTGCCAAAAAGCAAACAGAAAGCGTTCATCACATGGAGCACTCAAAACGTTCCTTCTGAATTTTCTGAAAAATCCAAAGAGGCCATCTTGTTGAGGATCTCCAGCTGATTCCAAAACTACCCTCTGATCCACTACAACCTCCACACAGCCCACCCGAATCCCATTTGAAACTTTTCCTAAACCACACCTCATCTCCCATCTTCACACTCTCTATACTTAACGCCCAAAATGAGTAATTCTTCAAATGAAAACACACATTAACAACTGCCTCTACCAAACATTAGGAGCAACTTCTAGGACTATCACTTGTTCAACTGCATGAAAAAATTCCCCACGTGCTACTCCACCTTCCTCACCGGGGTCACGTGATCCTTCCCTATTAGGCCTTGATCGGTGATATGCACCCTTCTGCAGGACCTGATGCAGGACACGTACCCCGGTCCCCAACCCATTACACGTCTCTTGTAACCGCAAAACTGCCGCAAATGTCACTGAGACAACGAAACCAGCCGTCGAAACCCGCCACGGGGACCCCCGCGGAGATCGCACAGCCCCTCGACGTGAAACAGACCCAGCCATCGGCACCTGTGAAATCCACAAAGGGCCACATTCTCGACCTCATCATTTGTGTCTCAGGAATCTACGCGTCGTTTCTCACGTGGGCAGTGCTCCAGGAACGCATTGCTACCACACCCTACGGCCCCGATAACAAGATTTTCCGAGCCTCTCTTGTGATCAACACCGTCCAGTCTCTGCTCGGAGCTCTGGTGGGCTACCTCTACTTGCAGTACAAGCAGAGCCGTCGGGCCGCCAAGGGCCTGCCCAAGAACACAACCGTGTTTGACAGTCTGTACACGCTCAAGCAGCTGTCTCTGGTGGCGCTCAGCCAGTCCCTGGCCTCCCCTCTGTCTTACACCGCTCTCAAGTACGTGGACTACCTGACATCGATTCTCGCCAAGAGCTGCAAGCTGATCCCGCTCATGGCCATTCAGGTGACGCTCTACCGGCGACGATTCCCTGCCTACAAGTACGCCGTGGTTGTTCTGGTGACCCTGGGTGTGTCTATCTTCACCATCTTCCACGCTGCCCCCAAGAAGGCGTCTGCCGCTGGATCCGAGCACCAGCTGTACGGCCTGGGTCTGCTGGGCATCAGCATGCTGCTTGACGGTCTCACCAATTCCACGCAGGACCACATCTTCGCCAAAAACAAGGACATTACCGGTCCCCACGTCATGTGTGGTCTCAACATTCTCACCGCCGTCTTCACCGCCGTGTCTCTGGTCACATTTTCGCGGCCCCAGCTCGACACTGCCATGGCTTTTATTCGGGTACATCCCGAGATTATGAGAGACATTGTCCTGTTTGGTCTCTGCGGAGCTATTGGACAGGTGTTTATTTTCCAGACTTTGGAGAAGTTTGGGTCTGTGGTCTTGGTTACTGTCAATGTCACGCGAAAAATGTTCTCCATGCTGCTGTCGGTGGTGTGGTTCAACCATCGGCTGACTCTGGGACAGTGGGTCGGCGTGGCTGCTGTGTTTGGAGGCATTGGCTTCGAGGCGTGGATGAAGATGAAAAAGTAAATAGCAGGGTGTGACAGCCCCATTAGATTATATAATTATTGTACATTACTCATTTGAGGAGGAGACGGGTAGAGGGGGTGGAAAGGGGAAACTAGATAGCACCATGTAAGTGCAGCACTCCATGGCCACTTGAATAGATGGAGTGGATGTATCGAACACATGTAGTATTAACACTACAACGAATCCAAAGAGTGCGTTCAGTTTGGAATCATACTGGGAATCCAACGAGACCACTTTCATTTATATACCACTCTTGGTTTCCATTCCAGGTTGGATTACGTTTAGCAACTCTGTGACCAAAATGTATATGTAAGATATTGGAGCTGTAGAAATTATAAAGAGCTCTTCAGTCTAAAAAACGAAATGAACGGCTTATTGCAAAGGTATTGCTAGATTCTTCCTCGGGAGTGATTTGAATTTTTTGTTGAAATTCATGTTTCTTCCAACTAGTTCATACTTTCAATGCATGCTACTTGAACATCATATACCCATTAAAAAAAGAGTAGAAAACAATGAAACTAGAGATATCCCTTCAAGAACTGCAAACAAAATCCAATCAATCATCTATTACAACATTACATCATCTTCTCATTCTATTACTCCACTATCCTGCTGTCTACTGGAAAGGCTCGATATCAAACTCAATGCTGGAGGAAGCATAGGGGATCTCAAACTTGGCCAGGACATCGGGATGCAGAATGCCCATCTCGCCAATGACCTTGGCCTCGTCGCCGTCGTTGATTCGGAAGTGGATGGTGGCGCCTCGGCCGGGGAAGAAGGTCTCGGACTTGGACTCCTCGATCCAGTAGCCCCGGGTGTTGGACTCCTTGGGGTTCTCGAGCCACGAAACTCGCAGCATCTTCATGAGTCGGCCGAGCAGACCGTGGACGGTCTCAAAGCCGGAGGTCTTGCCGGAGAAGACGGCGCCAAAGTGCCGCTGGTTGTAGGACTTTCGCTCCAGGGCCTCGTTCTTGAACACCACGTCGCCGGTCTCGAAGACCTTGATGGGCAGCGAGTGCTTCTTGTTCTCTCGGATGGTCTTGAGCACGCCGGGCAGCAGCGACGTTCGGATCACCTGGTACTCCTGTGTCTTGGGGTTGGCGAGATGCACGGCCTGGCCCTCGTCCTTGCGGTTGAGGAAGGCAAAGTTTTCGTCGTGCGAGCACAGCGTCAGCGGCATGACCTCGGCCCAGCCGCTCATGGCCACCTCGCGCCGCACAATGTCCGACACCTTGTTGATGAGCTGGGGCTTGCCCACGGTGGCAGACTTCATGGGCAGCGTCTTGGGCAGCGCGTTGAAGCCGTAGCCAATGGCCGCGTCCTCCATGATGTCGCACTGATGCAGAATGTCCGACCGCGTGGGGGGGATGGCCACGTCGATGATGTCGGGGTTGCTGGTCTTGGACGCCTGCAGCGACATCTTGGCCAGCAGCTTGATGATGTCGTCGGCAGACAGGTCCAGACCCAGACACGACTTGATGTAGGGGACCTCGGCCTGCATGACTCGGGGAGCCATCTCGGGGGTGACTCGGGTCTCGCCGTTGTGCTCGCTGGTCACCTGCAGAGGCTCCACGGTGAAGGGCTCGGCGCAGTACTCAGAGAAGGACGCGATGATCTGGGCCAGAACAATCTCCAGCCGGGTCTTGTCGGTTCCGGTGACCTCGATGAAGATGTTCTTGGTCTCGGGCGACACCTTGGTCTTGTCGGAGTTGATGATGGGGGGCAGAGAACACACGGTGTCGTTGTCGCCCATGACAATGTACGGGTACACGGGCGAGTCCTTGATGATGTACAGGAACTTGCCGAGGTTCTTGTCCTTGTCGTAGAACTCCATGACGCCCTCGCCGGTGAGCTCCTTGGTCTGGTTGAGGGGCACAAACGCCACCTTGGGCTCCGACGGCTTGAACGCCTTGTAGGCGTAGGGTCCGTCCTGCACCATCTTGTCAAAGTCGTGGGTGCCAATGGCCACCAGCTGGCGTCCTCGACAAATGTTGGAGTGCAGCTTCTCCTGCAGACCAATGAAGGACTCGTACTTTCGCTGGTCCAGCGTCACGTTTCGCAGGATTGCGGCAGCGGCATAGGGTCGCACCTCGGCAGTCTCGGGGTGGATGGTGAGCTCGAGCATCTTGGCGGGCTTAGTCAGCTTGATCTCGGGCACAGAGGTGCGGCCCAGGAAGACATTGAGCGCCTGGGCAATGCCCTCGATGCACAGCATGTCGTACCGGTTGGCGGGGATCTCAATTTTGAGCTGGGGTCGCTCATCTCCAACACACTCGTCGGTGGTGTCCTCGTCGAGCTCGATGCCAAACTCGAAGCAGAGCTCGTCAAACTCCTCGGTGGTGTAAGTCTTTCCAATGGACTTGTAGAGGTCCTCTTTGTCCACAGAGATGGTAGGCATTGTTGATAGTGTTGCGGGTCGAAACTGATCTGGCAGTGTGTGATGCAGAGTTGAAATGACTCCTAATTTTTCGTTACCCGGCCGTGGAGTCGCCGTTTGGAGTTGGTAACTTTACCCATGAGTCGGGGGTTTTTTTTATGGTTTCAACTGGAACGAGTCAGAAGCTGCAATAATGGCGCTGGAGAAATTCCAAAGAGTGCGTTCGATCTGGAAGAGTGTCTAGATTCTAATTCTGGTTTCAGAACGACCGCAGGTCGTCTGGCTGGAATTTTAGTATCCCCATCTGGGGCGCCATCTAGCTTGTAGGTTATGACCATAGCCATAGAGTGCATGTTGGGAGAGTCATTGTTGCACCTGATGAAAGTAAAACCTCATAAGAGCCAGTTTAGGTCCAGTGGTCGGGGGTTACAAGAGTGATGTGACTAAACGAACAGCACCAGCGAGCTCATAACGACATTCCAAGACGAATGCACTTTTCAGAAGTCTCACTACGCCAAAATTTTTTTCAGCCTTTTCACTTGGACTCGTTTTAGCGCCGTGGTTATACTTGCATGTCTAACTTTAGCCAGAGAACCCCCATGGGCCGTGTCAAAATCCGCAATATTGAAGCTGCGGCAATTCTGAGCACTGCATTCGCTTCAGCGAGAGTCCACAAGCAGAATCGTACCAATAAACTGTCCACAAACCCACCACACCCGTCTCTACAACTCTTCGCACTTTCCCCTCATTCGCGACAAAGTTATCGTTCCAGATAATTGTCGTGTGTGTATGCCCCTTCCCCATTATCTGGTATTAATAGAATGGAAAAACGAGCAAGAAAAAAAACTATAGGTCCTGGCAAAACGACACTATTCGGAAAACAAGTAGAAAAAAACAACAAGACTCATGACGTCACGGTGGCTGCTACTAGTGTAGCGTCCCCGACTTATTGCCGACCGGATATATATACGTGTTTATTCAGCTGCGCCTCAAACGGTTGAAAGTGACGTTTTTTTTCAAAGTAAAAATATTATTTGCAGCGCCCAGCCAAGGTCGATGTTTTTGCACAACCATATCTTCATCTTACTCGGCCAGAGATGCATCAGGGATACATGATAGAGGCTTTTTCGCACGAGGAAAAGGATGGAGAGCAGAGACCTGCGAGGGAAGCAGCGCTAAAAACATGTGCACGTAGCAGAGATCTAGTTTGCAATCTCCAACGCCCAGTTTAGCCGCCCCCAACACACTTTTCTGACCTTGCAGGAGAATACAGTGCCGAGTGTTTACCTCACAAACCAACACACAGCAGCCCGCCTATCTATGTACGGAATACGGTATCTACACCCCACACCCCCATACCAAACACTCTGACCATCCATTCTTATATCAATAAACTAGTGCTCGACGCAAACTAAATAAACGCGTCTACAAAATCACGCACTTCTTCTTCTTGCCGGAAGATGGCTCTCGGCCCTTGGGTCCAAGAAGAGCAGCTCGGGTGGCGTGCTCGAAAATCTCCCGGACTCCGTCGTGGGTTCGGGCGGAACACTCGAGGTATTTGAGCGCTCCAATCTTCTGCGCCACGGCGTTGCCCTCCTCCATGGTCACGGGCCGCTGCGAGGTTCGGCGCAGCTCTTCAATGGTCTTGGGGTCGTTTCGCAGATCCACCTTGCAGCCGACCAGCAGAATGGGGGTGCCCTGGCAAAAGTGCAGCACCTCGGAAATCCACTTCTCCTGCACGTTATCGAGCGAGTCGGGCGAGTCGATGGCAAAGCAGATAATGATGACGTTGGAGTCGGGGTACGACAGGGGTCGCAGTCGGTCGTAGTCCTCCTGGCCGGCGGTATCCCACAGGGCCAGCTCCACTCGTCGGCCGTCAATCTCCACGTCGGTCACGTAGTTGTCGAACACGGTGGGGACGTACACCTCTGGGAAGGTGCCCTTGGCAAAGACAATGAGGAGACAGGTTTTTCCGCAGGCTCCGTCGCCTACAATGACGAGTTTTCGTCGCAAATCGGCGGGCTGTGCTGGCATGATGATTGGCGGGTGTGTGGGTAGCGTTCGTGTGTCGCTTGCTGTTGCTGTTGTTTTTTTTTTCTCCCTAAAAGGCCCCTTACAAACTTGTGTCGTTGTGCAAGTGTAGGTGTTGTGAGTGTGTGTGAGTGTGTGTGTGTGTGCGTGTGTGTGCGTGAGAGAGTCTACACCCTACGTGTAAAGAGTCTATCTGGCAGCCGCACAGTGATAGGGGAGCAAGGGCATGACGGGGGATGGTTTCAGGGAAAGGGGTTTCTGAGACTGGGCAAGGGGGGCTTTGCAGAGGATGCACCCACGTTTTAACGTGTATTGGTGCTCTACGGTCCTACTGCTGGCTTCACCCGCGGTTTTTGGCCTGTTACCAGACCCGTGTCACCTCCCTCCACCCCCTGGGTCTACATATATAGCCCCTCATTCCCCCCCCTCCTGGCACCATTCCATCTTGTCCCAACGTAAAAAAAGTTACGTCTCGCCCTTTTTTTTTTCTTTCTTTTTTTTGCGTGGTGCCAGCTTTGGGAGAAGAGAGAGGGAAGAAAAAAATAATCTACTCCCAAACCCAAAAGCCACACACACACACACACACACACACACAACAAACATGCCGGCGACAGGCGACATGTGCACGTGCCGATAGTATCATCCGTGGACAGCAGACGTCTGACGTCCTGCACCTCGGTTGGGCTGGAAAATGCCCAATTCTACTACAGCGCGATTCTTGTCATCACCAGATTCGTGATGCTGTTGACTTTTTCTTTCTTTCTGTGGACTTCTTTCGGGTTCACGCACTTTATTGCTGTACTCTCTCTGATCTTGAAGGTCATGCCTCACTCGTCTCACTCGCTTCAATAACCTCTGTCGGCCTTTGCCGTCCGCCGATCCGGTGAAAGACGCGTGTGGGACGCACAGTGTCGTCAGAGCACCACTGCGGGTCAAACACGGCTGACCACTTGAGCTCGGGGGCGAATGGACCTTCCTCCAATTGTCGTTTCATTTGACGACGGCGTTCCCAGGGAGATATTTCCAGCTGGAATGCGGGCGACGACTTTTTCAGCGTCTCCAACTTATCGCGTACCCGGTGCCCCAGATGGAGCATTCGTAGCTGGTCGGTTCCGTTGTTCCGTGATAGGATTCGTATAGAGTGTGCAGCAGGTGGGCTGGTGGTATCACGGTCGTCGAGATCCGGCCCATCTCGTCTCTGCCTAATGCCATGGCCATTGGGGTTCACATCCTGGTCGATCTGACCTCCCCCCAAGTGGTTCACTGGATCAATGACACTCACACGACTCTCAGAGGTGGTGATTTGCAGACAAAAGCTCTGCTCAGTGACCACCTCGTTCATCTGGCAGAAAACAGAGCTGTAGAGACTCTCCAGGCCCAGAGCGCTGACCCATAGATGTGCAAACTCGTCGAAGAAACGAGCCGACTGAACCAGGGCCGCCCTAGCGATCCCAGACGTCCCGGGACTGTTGCTTACTTCTCGCAGTCTTTCTTTGCATTTCTGGGCGGCTCCGGGGTATCTAACACGGTCGCTTTTCTTCGTTTCTTCCTTTTTCTCATCCACAGCAGGCTCATCTACCGTCTTGAAGATCAACGCCAGTAGCGGGTCTCGGGTCCCTATCATGTCCAGAAACAACGGCAATCGGCACTTGCGGGCGTTGATTTCCTTGATGACCAGGTCTGGCGAAAAGGCAAACGGCTGGGTGTAGTTTGCTGGGACCAACAGGAAGTAGTCCACCAGAACGTGGTATTGGGGCAAACCAAATGGCACAGACGTTTGCATGAACTTGGACATGATTCCAATGTTGTTGTCGTTGCCGTTGTTGCCGTTGGAGCTGCCGCCGTTTGTGTTGCCGCATCCAGGTGACAAGTATCTTGTGCTATTGAAAACAAACAGCAGGGTGGTGTTGAGAGGGATATCGACTTTGGTTCCAGCCAAATCCAGCGTGCGACAGTGCTCAGAGAGTTCCGGAGAGATGCCCGCAAAGGTATCTGCGTTCATAGCCTGGGGTAAGATTTTGTAGAACGGGTGTGATTCGGTATTTGAGCTCTGTTCAGATCCCTCAAATAACAGTTGTGGTGGCTGAGACAGCATTGATAGCTGTTGGTCCATTCCTAGAATCACGTCTCCGGGGGTATATCTGAGTGCGACAGCAACGGTTGGTGATAGCAACAGAGGTATTGTGGTTGTCAGATGTATTTTCATTTTTGAAGGTAGGTATTGGTGGAGGTATCAGGTTGAGAGAATCTAGGTGGAAAAGATGGTGTGTTTTCTGCATCTTTTTATTAAGAATTTGTACACATTTAAAGACATTCCTTAGAGTACAGAGTACAGAGTAGGGTGTTTATTGAGTTGAAGTTGATAGCTCTGCCAGCTGATTATAAAATGACGAATCCTTGCCAAATAAAAAATGTGAAGAGTGCATTCGCCAGGGAATTTTGTTCTGAATACATTGGTCTTTGCCAGATATCTATAGCTATCTCGAATGCTGAGTTGTAGTGTTTCTATTTGACAATCATGATGGCTCTATCTGAGGGTGCATATCTAGTCTTCAACACATACACTGAAATCACGCCAAAAGATATTTCAAAACATGAAAACAATACCATTCGAACGAGCCCGTCATTTCAAATCTGATGCACTCTTCAGAATCGCCATACGACGAACCCACCTCGTTCTGCAGTCAGAAAACAAGGTAAACACTACATTAACTACAATCAATACATACTACAGTACATTCCACCGCAACACGAAGCGATATCGTATTGAATTACCAATCCCGAGTACCAACATGGTTACCCATCGGTACCGCGTAACACAAGCATCTCAGTAGAATCATTGTTGCTAGCACAACCTATATACAACTAGTAAAAGAAAGAGCCGAAAAAGCCCTTGCTCTTTCGCTCTCTCACAGCCTTGGGCTCCCAGTTCTTGATATCGTCCTGGATCTTGGCCACAGCCTCCTCGGCGGTCAGGTTTCGGCCCAACACGTCCAGGAACTGGCCTTCGGGGTCCATCAGGTAGAAGAAGATGGAGTGGTCGACCAAATAGTCCTGGCCAGGCTTGACGTTGGGAGGAGTGGAAAAGTAGACTCGGTAGGCCTTGCAAACATGCTTGATCTCGTCGTAAGTGCCGGTGAGACCGACAATGGCGGGGTGGAACTCGGACAGGTACTCCTCCAGCACCTGGGGCGAGTCTCGGGCAGGGTCACAGGTGATGAAAAGCGGCTGCAGCTGGTCGGGGTTGCTCTTGTTGACCTCGTCGATCATGATGGCCATCTTGTCAAGCTCGTCAGGGCAGATATCCGGGCACATGGAGAAGCCAAAGTAGAGCAGCGAAAACTTGCCCTTGAGGTCCTCGCTGCTGAAGATGCCGCCCTTGTGGTCCTGGAGCACAAACGGTCCGCCCACCAGCGGCTTGCCGTAGCCTCGGTTGGCCTCGGCCTCTCGTCTCTGTGTCACCTTTTTCTTTTCGCTCTGGAAGAAGAGGTAGATGCCCACTCCTGACGCTACAAAGAGCGCAAAGACTCGAAAGTCAAAGATACCCTTGTACTGGCGTCGCTGCATTTCGCCCGGTGAGGCGCCCTTGGACACTGTGATTCGCGACAGGGGCTTTTTCTGGGAGGTTTCTGCCGCCTCCTGGTCGGGCTTGGGCTGTGTGGAGTTCCATCGCTGCTGCTGGAGGAGAGCGGGCTGGGCCGCCAGGCGTGACACGCGGAGTGTCGTGGCAGCGTGCTGCAGCGGTTGCAGACGCAATCGGGTCAGAGTTCGCATCATTGTGTGCTGTTGAAGATGTGGAGATCGAACGAAATAGACTGCTCTCGTAAGATGTGCATGGTGGGTAGGGCGATAAGGTTTGTTACCCGGCCGTGGGTGTGGCTAGGGCGGATTGGGAGTGTGGCGGTGGCTGGGGGGCGGGTTGACAGTGTGGTGTAAGTGGGCGAATACGAACGCTACAAAGATGAGAGTAGTACCAGAAGAATTAGCATATCATTCGAAAGAAAAGGGGGGTTTCAGAATTGTCACAGCTTGCATTTTGCGTGTTTTAGCCTGACCCATGTTCTCCTGTAATTTGCTCTACACTACAGCCTAGAAGCAGATGCTGATCGTCTAAACGGTTCTCTTGAACTTCGGTTTGAAGAGTTGTTGAGAGCAGCTATACAGATATAAAAGATACCATCAGGTTTAGAATTTGATTCTGAGCAAAACGTGATTTTCAGAATTCGCATAGCTTCTCTGGGACGTGATTTAGCTGGATGGTATCTGTTTTGTTTCATCCACCGTAACTTGCTCTATAACATGCAGTCAGGAAGCAAGAGAAGCGGCTTCCAAAAGTTGACTAAAAGCTGCTTTTTCTTCCTTTCTAGGAGTGGGTCACGATTGATTTTTCCAGTTGCAATTCAGTGAGCGTACAAACCCAGAAACTGCTATAAATCTCGTTTACATACAGCAAGTACATCTGTCTCTAACGGCTCTAACGGCTCTTTCATATAGCCAACAGAGTTAACAGAAGGTGATTGAGAATATGTATAGACACTCCTAGGCATTAAAAACAACTTCACTGTACTCAAAATTCCAGTCTAAATAGAAGGCACTTTTCAGAATCACCAAAAAACCTCCACAGCATGTTTTACAGACCCCATCTACACTCTACCCACACCCGATTACATAATCCACCCTATAGTTAGATTTTCAGGGCTAAAAGAAAAAAAAACTGGGTTGATGAGAATAAAAGTAAAAAGTGTGAAAAATAAGGAACAGAGAAATATGAAAGAAGAAAAACCCCTCCAAATCCGCTAAAAAAAACACGGGGGTAGGGTGACTGGAGACTGGCAATCGCCCAAATACGGCGAAAATGGGGAAAATGACCAAAGTTGAACGGCCAACATCGGAAATTGGACCAGTTGTGACAGCCATTGTGTATGCAGGGGTGGGAGCAAATATCCATAATAATTTTAGGACATGTACTGTCACGCAGTTTTCCCGTCAAATATTATTTCTATCAACTGCTGTTTCTTTTATTTCTTTGGTTTCGTTTCTTTCTTCTCCTTCCTCTCTTTGATTTTTCTTTCATTTTAACCGTAGTCTAAACTAGGCCCCCTTCACTTGAGTGCAGTCGGCCCACATTGAAAGTGAAAGTGCACCATGCCCCCCTTTCCGCGGAGATGGATAACGGAGTTAGCACCGCTAGCCCCGGCATCACAGGGCCTCAGTCACAGTACACGCGGCTGAAAAGAAGCACATCTGGGCGCTCCGGGCACCTGCGGCTCTACGCCGAGAAAAAAAAAAACGTGAGTTCGGAAACGGACGCCATTGAACTGAATTGAACCATAGCTCCTGCAAACTAACTCACTCTCGCCACTCGTGACGTAGCAAAAAATGCAGGCATAGCCGCCCAGTTGGGACATTGGGACATTGGGCTGTGAGCGAAGTGAGGTGTTTGGGCTGTGAGGAAGCAGGGCTGGGATATTAGGGCCGCGGATTGGAGACGCAAACGGCGAGATATCGGCGGCAAAAACGCGATATTCGGAACCAGCCGCGCGCGCCGCGTCCGAATCTGCCCTCAAACCCGCACAAACCCGGCCCCCTTGCGCCCCTTTTGCCACATCCCACCGCTCGCACATCTCCCCCCCAACCCCTGCTAATAGAGTTCACAATCACAGGGAGATACACGGAAACACCCAGCAGTGCACCTCACAACAGCTCACAGCACACTACACTCTCACCCGTCTGTTCCGCCAAATAACCCCCCCAGACACCCACCAACCACCCCCACCATGTCGCACTCCCAGAGAACATACGACCTCCTCATCAAGCTCCTGCTCATAGGAGACTCCGGCGTGGGCAAGTCGTGTCTGCTGCTGCGGTTCTGCGAGGACCAGTTCACGCCGTCGTTCATCACCACCATCGGCATCGACTTCAAGATCCGAACCATCGACATCGGTGGCAAGCGCGTCAAGCTGCAGGTGTGGGACACGGCCGGCCAGGAGCGGTTCCGAACCATCACCACGGCCTACTACCGCGGCGCCATGGGCATTCTGCTCGTCTACGACGTGACCGACGAAAAGTCGTTCAACAACATTGAAAACTGGTACCAGAACGTGCAGAGCTACGCCAACGAGGGCGTGGAGCTGATCCTGGTCGGCAACAAGTGCGACCTCGAGGACAAGCGTGTGATTTCCACAGAACAGGGCCAGGCGCTGGCAGACAAGTTTGGCATTCCGTTCCTGGAGGCCTCGTCCAAGAACAACATCAACGTGGAGGAGTGCTTCTACTCGGTCGCCACCCGAATCAAGGACACGGTGGCCAAGACCAAGGGCAGCGAATCCGGCAGCGGCGGCGTCAACATTGCCGAGGGCGATGACAACTCCTCTAGCAAGTGTTGTTAGTGGGGATATAGTATAATTAATTGCGTTATGAGTAATTGGCAGACCTCTGTCGTTTTGCGGGGCAGAGAAAGGGTAGTTTTCTTCTCACTCACGTGCCAGCACCAGTGCTGTATGGTTATCCCAGTTGAGATGAACGAAATTAACATGTTTTATGGGGTTGTGTGATAAATAATTATTGAGACATGTCTGAGAGAAGTGAAGTGCGCCGATACACTGGCAATGTGATTCTGAGAACAGTGCACTCTTCAGAATTTTTACATCTCAAAAATTGGTGCATTTATGGAAGACTCATTAGGGGGTGCTTTAGTCGAGCAGAATCTAGAGTTGAGAGAAGATCATTGCATCAGCAGTACATTAGGAAAGACATGTGCAAGCATGTTAGAAAGGTGTGTGTGGCACCAGTGTGTTTAAAATCGCATTCTGAAGACATTGCACTCTTCAGAATTTTATAATATCTAACATTGGGGCTTTTATAAGGAATCTAATAGGGGTCATTTCAGGTAGAGTTGCATCTCATGTTGATCATGATAATAACCAATACCTAGTTTCCAAGTACTTTCTTAGACAGTTCCTTGTTCAACTAATAAAGAGCCCTAAAAGATAGGAGCAAAACCAAAATATTCTCAGAAGAATTTCAAACCAAACGCACTCTTCAGAATTCTCATATTACGACTACGGCCCGTTTTATAGGGGCAACTGCAGACTTGCATCTACAATCACAGCTCTTAATAAACTTGCAACGGTGATGCAAAAAAGAAAACAGAAACGTGAACCTGCAAAATTATTTATGGACGTTATAATAATTCTGAAAAGTGAGATATTCTCAGACTACGAACATGAATGTTTTAGTTCAGTTTGGGGGTTCTCAGGTATTCAGAACAATTATTTGTAGTGTATTGTTTTGGATGATCCAACACTGCAGTAGGCTTCGGAGAATAACTGTGAGGGAGTGGGCAAATATCGTTCATTAAAAGCCTCAGAAGAGAGCTATCAAAATTCTGAAAAGAGCATCTTTCTTAGAATGTCTACAAGTGTCTAGAAGTACTTTCAAATCACTAAACAGACTTCTTTAACAGTTTCTGTATAGGTCCAAGTGAGGTCATTTAACTTGAACTGCAGTCAATCAGGGGTTTGAACATGTACGGTAGGACAGAAATTGGATTACTGAAGGATCCAAAAGAAAAAGTATTCGAGATGGAAAAACTTGAAGAAGGGCATCATTGATATGCGTGATTCGTGTTTGTATTCGAAACATGTAAACGTCTTTAGAAGAACCATCCACCCTGAATCATCCACTTAATTCGATAGTCATCCGTCTACTGAACAACATCCTCTCAGACACCCCCATACACATCCTCAATCTCTGATAATGATCCGAACTCAACCACCAGACAACTACAACACAAAGCAGTCCTCAAACAACCTCAAATAATCACTCAAAACACGTCTACAACAAGGCGCAGTGCACTGAAAGTACACCTCACCCCCACACAATCCAATCCTGTTATGCTATGTCCTCTACTCCATTCCCTTCTTGTTGAAGTAAACCCACTGGTCCTCGAGAGGCTTCTCCTCAAGCTCCTCCCAGGGCTTCCACTCGCTCATTTTCTTGGCAAGCTCGAGCTCCTCGTAGGCCTGGATGACAACCTCCTCAATGAGGCCGCCTCCAATCTTGTTCTCAATCACCTCGGAAACCTCGTTGTCCTCCACAATCTGCTTTCGGTGGGCGGTCAGGTTCTCCACAGACTGTCGGTACACACTGTCCTTGGGGTGCTTGTCCTGCAGCTCCTTGAGGGTGGCCTCGTAGAGGGCAATCAGTGCTGGTCTGGGGTTGGGATGCTGGTAGATACCGGTGAGACCGATGGGGGCTGTGTTAGTTGCTGGAAGTGGAGGCACCTGGTGGTGTTCCAAGTGGTGTACCTCGTGGTGTGCCGAGTGGTGGTGTCTGGGGAGAGAAATAACTGGTGTATAAGAGATATGAGTGCCAAACGCTTTTTGTGTTCGCTCTTTGCGCGTAGCCACAATCAGAAAACGTGTCTTCTCCCAACATGATCCACTGGCTTTGTGACATTGTCTCAACAGCCGTGTTCATCGAGAAAGTGATTGATATCCCCCCAAAATCCACCGCTCAAAAAGCCCTCAGTACTCACTTCCTTCTCGCATCTGGACGAGGACGCTCTGGCCACTCTTCTGGACTCCCTTGGAGACGTTTCGCAGCAGCTGTGTGTATCGCATTGTGTGGCGGGTAAATCAATATCTGGACCTCTTTCCGATAGCTGAACCGTGATCTTGACGCTTGGTGGATATTTTACCCTTCGTTTGGTTGGCCAGAACCTTGTTTTGGGGTTAGGGTGTCACGTGGGCTTACTCCCAACTCCCAAAGGATGTGAGTTAGGAGAGTGAAGTGTTCTTAGTGGTCGGTGAATACAGCTTTTGAGAGGAGCTGGAGATTTGAAAGTGTCTCAGTTGGAATCGGCGTGTAATTTCATGGAGAATTCTCTATTTGACCTTCTTGATCGAGTGACTTTTGCATGTTTTACAGTGACTTTATGACCATATGATGTTGTCTGTAAGTTTGTCTAACGGCTTTTTAACTGATGGAATTGAACAAGATACTGTGAAGGGGCTTTTCAAGAGCTGTATTGACTTGAAAATGGTACCATTCGATCCAGAACAAAAATCCAGGACGGGTGCACACTTGAAGTTCTCAATTATCGTGACTATAGCGTCTTTTCTTCTGACATAGGTGTTCCATATAGACGTCTAAATTGAACAGAAACAGAAGACAGACAAGAAACGGACAGCAAAAAACAACTAGAAAGCAGATGAAACAATAGAAAACAGAAAGCAGATAAACAACAAAAGAGCAGACAACTACAATTTCAATCCATCAACCTGAACACTCAACTCGTTCATTTTCCCATCTCATTCCAAATCAAATCTGATGTTACCAATGTTTACCTTCTCCTCTCCTCATTAACCAATTTAAGCCAACTGTAAGCAGTCAAAGACTAGTATCCATCAAGTCAAAACATTACATCCAAACACCACAGATAAACACACCCTTGGAGAGCAGCAATTAACATACAACCAAAACAGCTGTGCTCAGAAACAAATTCTGAACAAGATGCACTCTTCAGATTCCCTCAAAACCAACTACAGAACATTTCAAGAACCAATGTCCCGAAACTAAACCTCCCCCAAATAAAGTTTGCAGGTGCATCATCTCCACATTTTAATCCTACAGCAGCCAACTTCAGTCTCCAGAAGCCCACAACCACAGGTAGAGCAGAATCAGCAAACATGGGCGTCTTGCTATCTTGCTTGCGAGGACCTGTTGAGGAGGATCCTCCAGGAGTGAGTACCACCGGCCGAGCGAGAGTCACTCCTCTGGGAACTATCAGCACATTCGACCTCATGGCAACAGTCAACAGTCAACATGATGGTATCATGAAATGATGAGAAGAGCCCAGAACTCGGCCAAAACTGCCACCGTGGCATAAACTGCACCCAGCTCCACCCTCTCCCAACACTAACACAGATTGCTGAAACAGAACCTCTGCTGGGAAACAACACGGTGGACACGAACGATGACGGTGCCGTGGACCCCTCCGATCGACAGAAACGAATGTCAAACCTGCACCACATTGTCACAAGCACAGGATCCAACCTGATCGACGTGGGAGCCGTGGCCCAGGTGGAGTCGCCCAACGGCATTACACAGAAACGAAGTGCATCGGACTTTAAGCGGCAGCTGGATCCCGAAACCGGAGCCGTGGCTTTTCCTAGCGACTTGCCGCTGGTAAAGGTGTCGGCGCTGAACGAAAAGGACCGTCTGGTGGTCTCGAAACACGTGGGCAGGTTCAGCAAGCTGGTTTCCAACGAGTCGCAGGTCAAGCCAGTCGGCCAGTTGGTCCAGAACTTTTCTGATATCTAACGAGTCATATCTAGAGAGTCATAACAACAATGTATTTATTTCTGGGGAGGATTGTTCACCAGCTGGACGTGGCAGAAATGTGATCACAGAGTATCAATAAACGGTGCATTTTTTACTGTAGCACTATTCTTGACGAGAGACTAGACATCTGTCTCAGAAGAAGCTCTTTACAGTGATGCTACCTTGACTCAACACTCATCTGATCGTTGAGAATGAAAAGCCACAAACAAACAAGACAACTGGAATCAGCTCGTCATTTAGAACCGAATGCACTTCTCAGAATTTCAATATCGACCATATAACTAGCAATAGAGAGAGAGAGTCTGGTTGGTGACTTCAATGAGATACAGCTACTACAACTCAGTCTGTAGACGATGCGATACTGACGTTGGCTGAAATCCAAAGAGTACGTTCTTCTCCAAACAGATCACTGAAACCAATGGTACCGCTCACTCCGCTACAGCTCACCTTCTAGCCAAAACCACCTCCACCTTTATCACCTGCTACAACCCCAACTGACCATAATACAAATAAAATACATTCTAAACTAAACATCCTTCATGACCTTGTCTTCTCCGCCAGCTGCTGCTCCCGCGCTCTCTCCCTCCCCCTCCATGTCCTCGTCTTCCTCATCCACGTCCCACTCCTTGGCAGTGAGACAGTACTTCTCCGGCGGAAGCCGCAGACCGTAGCCTGGCTGGACCTGTGGGAGCGCTCGGCGATTTCGCTCTTGTGCCATCTCCAGCAGCAGCTCCTTTGGTGGCGCAGGCTTAAACTGGTAGTTGACCCGCGCAGCAATCGCCAGTCGCACGTCCTCCACCGACAGAGCTGATGTGGACACGGCAGCAGCAGCGGCGTTGGCGTTGCCTCCACTGCCTCCGGAAACCGGCCCGGCCTTGTCGTTGTGAGCGTTGTTGGCGGCAGCAGCATGATCTGAGTACAAAAGCGCATCGTGCAACACGCCCTGGGTGAATCTGTACGCAAAGTCCATGAGCTGGAGCGGCACGCGTTCCTGGTACGACGTGACGCCCATGGACGCGAGAATCAGATGCAGCAGCCGCACGTCTCGCGGCGTCGCAGTGTTTGGCAAGTCGTCTGATTCCATTCAGGGTGTGGTTGAATCGTCTATCTGGTGGTGGAGTGACGATAGAGTTGCATGTTGGTGGGTGTAAAATAAGGTTCACAGATTATGAGCTTGATTTTGACGTCAAGGCGTATGTGGTTTTGTTTTAATCAATGGGAAATTTTATAAACGGTGGTGTGGTTTTTATTGAAATCGGAGTAGATTTGAGCCTTTTTGTATCTTGTGTGTGTGGTGAGATACCACGTTCTTCAAAGAAGAGACGCTGAAATTTGATATGGGGATGAAAAGAGAAATCTGAAAAGTGCGTCTCGTTTGGAGAGTCGTTTAGAATAGGATGGTGGTGTTTAGATTCTGTTTGGATACTTTCTGAGCTACCTATAATAGGAACGTTTGAGAATAGACACCCTCTACAAGCTTCTCTGGTTGTTGAACCGTAAAAGGGACTGTTGACACTGGAAGATTGGATATGAATAGTTTTATAAGATTGAGATATCTATTTGGAACCAAATGCACTTTTCGGATTTACTCTAGCTTCGATACTGACTCGATTACAAGGATGCACTTGAGGTATGCATCTCCTGGAGTGGGTAGAGTTGGATATATCGTGAGTTTTGATCAAGATGGTTGTGGATATAGTAGCAGAAATAAGGAGAGTACAGATTTCTTAACTGTTTAGTAGTTATTTATAGAATTAGTGAGGTTAACATGTAGTTCCACTTCACTTGAGAAACGTGTAGTTCACAGAATAAGGCATTAAATTTGGAGGAAAAAGAAAACGAAAAACCCCATTCAAATCAAAATCAATTTTAATGATGAATGCACTCTTCAGATCTTCTATACTATTCCAGTGGAGTCATTTAGAAATCACTTGGCTCATATTAACTCGACTCTCTCTGATACTGTTCAGACTGCATACGCTATTTACACTACTAATACCTATAACGTACCAAAAACCACTTTGGAAAGGGCGTACTACAGACCGAACCCAGCTATGAATCACTCCTATGGCATCGCTACGGTCAAACCAAGTTTATAACAGAGGTTCTTGTGCTTACATAAGCCGCTTACGTAAGCTGTCCAATATGAACGCTAGATGAACTTTGAAAAAAGATTTGGTTCGATAGAAGCCATCAAGTCATAGCTAAGTTTTCAAACTTCTCTGAATCTCACAAATAACACCGTCCAGAAATTTCGACTGAACGCCCGGGTAATGAGGCCGTCCGAACTATAATTGAATGACGAAATCGAGCCAGAGGAGGCGACCAAGTGGGTGAATATAGACCGGATAGCTATAGTTTTTTGACCATTGTCTTAGTTGAAGCTTTCTGCACACGAATCCGTTTTCAAATTGGCCATTTCTCGAAAACTGCGTTTCCTACACTTGTCAGTTTGGTAGCACTCCTTTGCCACACCAAAATCAAAAGTGCAGTTAGTTGTGTGTGCCTTCGCTCAAGGCTCATTAAGGGAAAGTTACCCCACGAACTAAAGAACATAACGACACATTTCAAGTCACGCAATTGACAAGCTGCAGGAAATCCAAAGAGTGCGTTTTGTGTACCTCACTCTGCCCATTATAACAGTACGACTTAATACCTCCAGCACACCCCCACTCGCCCAAATGATCGCCCCTTTGCTCGCTACCCCAACCCCCAGAAACCAAACTATCCCTGCCCCGATAACGTTCGACACGTACATGTTCCAAACCTTGGCCACGTAGCTCCTCCCATTTACGACACCTTTCTCTCTCTCACACTCACACACAACACACCACATGATGAAACTGTTTGCAACAATCGGTGTGCTTCTCGTGGCTCTCATTGCCTTCTTTGCCAACCCCGCCGTGGCCGAGCCCGACGCTGAAATCACCCACAAGGTGTTCTTTGACATCCAGCGTGGCGACGAGTTTCTCGGCAAAATCGTCATTGGTCTCTACGGCGATGTGGTCCCCAAGACCGCCGAAAACTTCCGAGCTCTCTGCACCGGCGAGACCGGCAAGGGCTACAAGGGCTCCAAGTTCCACCGAATCATCAAGAACTTCATGATCCAGGGTGGCGACTTCACCCGAGGCGACGGAACCGGCGGAGAGTCCATCTACGGCCGAAAGTTCCCCGACGAGAACTTCAAGCTCAAGCACACCAAGCCCTACAAGCTGTCCATGGCCAACGCCGGCCGAGACACCAACGGATCGCAGTTTTTCATCACCACCGTGGTCACCAGCTGGCTCGACGGCCGACACGTGGTCTTTGGCGAGGTCATTGAGGGCCAGGACGTGGTCGACGCCATTGAGAACTCCCCCACCGGCGGCCGAGACGCCCCCAAGAAGCCCATCACCATCATTGATGCCGGTGAGATCAAGGACTCTGCCAAGGGTGCCGTCAAGGAGGCTGCCAAGGAGGCTGTTGAGGCCGCTGAGGACGTCAAGGAGACCGTCAAGGAGGCCGTCAAGGAGGCCGTCAAGGAGCCCAAGGCCAAGGCCAAGGCTGTCAAGGATGAGCTCTGACTATATGGTCCCTATACTAAAAAGGCCCAGGAGCTCTACGGTCATCTGCGTCAGCGAACCATGGACGTGTACCAGCGCGAGAAGCACAATGCCTCTTGTTTTTTTGTCTTTGTCTTTACTATTGGTTCTGCTCTGGCCATCAAGTCTCAGCGATCTCGTATTTCCAAGCAGCGAGCAGAGTAATGTATTCTTAGTGTTCTAATTACCGCGGTGTAGTTGTTACTGTAGTAGGTGAATTGTAGACCAAGAGTGATATCTGTAGCATGAACCTGATGAGTGTCATAATACGGTTGTCTCTTGTTCTTCTCTACACTCTTGAGAATTCCCTCTTCCATCGTGCTCTAATGCAATTGGTTATTTTAAATATATACTATTGGACTGTCTATATGCAATGTGTCCTATCCATCACTTTCCCTAATCCCTCTTTGCATTTGTAGTCATGTGAATCAAAGGAATGTCATCGCCCGAATCATCATCATCGTTGGGCACGGCCATGCTGCCGTTAGTATCTTGCTCCTCCAAAGGCGGCTGCAAATGCTGCGGAAGGTCGTACTGCGACCGCTGCCGCTGCTGCCGCCTTTGCTGCTGAATGTACACCTGGTTGCGCTCGCGCGTCTGCACCTCCTTGGCGGCTGTTTCGCGGATCTTGTGCAGCACTTCACGGTTGAGCGGGAACACGGTGCCGTTGCCACGCACCTGCTCGCTGGGCTGCACGGGGAGCACCCACATCCACCACCGGTCGCCCATGACGAGCTGCCAGTTGCGGCGCCACCCGACGTCAAAAACGTTGCCCACAGTCTTGGAAGACGGCGCAAACGTGTAGCGGTACGAGTTGGTGGGCACGATAGATCGGTACTGCGTGCTCTCAAGAAACTCCACCGTGCTCTGGTTGGTGAGAATCAGGAAGAGTGTGAAGCACGAAAACGTGCCAACAGCCACGGCAAATACCAGGGCCAGAACCATGAGAATCATGACGTTGACAGAGATGGCGCCCACGTAGTCCGCCGAGTCGTCTGTGCCCCTTCGAGCACCGATCTCCATGATGTGGTTGTAGAACACGAAGCCCGTAGAGCCCAGGCAGAGGAAACACAGCAGTGTCACGTAGCACAGGAAGAGCGCGAAGAACTTGTGGTTGTGAAAGCCGATGGCGGTGGCGAACCAGGGGCAGAAGTGGTCAAACTTGAGGACGCACCGTTTGTAGCTGGAGCAGTGATGCGATCTGTCCGGCTTCCAGCCGATGCATTTGGTGCAAAAGCGCAGCCCGCCGTTTTCCTTTGCGCACACGCTGTTGGCCATCTCTCTTGGGGGCGTCAGATGCGTTCCGTCGCGCGTGCAGGCGTCCTGGTACTCCACTAGCGGCACGGAGAAGTTGGGGATGTTGGTGGGGCTGCCAGGACCGACCTTGCACACCTTGAGGTACAGAATGTTGCACATGACGCCGACAGCCACGCCCACCATGCCGTAGATGCGCCAGAAGGAAAAGCCGGACTCAAACAGCTGGGGAGACCAGCACACGAGCCACGCGTGCACCCAGCAGGCCCAGACGATGAGCACGTTGACCACCAGCGGCAGAAACGCCGTGAGGCCGAAGAAACACCATTTCTCGCACGCAAAGCAGCATTTGCGGCATTGCATGGTAGTATCAAAAGAAGTATGAGGTGTGTGGTGTGGAGAGGTGTAGGTGTGAGATGGGTAGCCAGTTCGCGTCTCGAGGCAAAGTTAGATGCGAGTCTAAGTTAGATACGGGCTGTGGGGCATGTTTGTGATCGTTTGTGTTTTTCGGTGAGTATGAGGTGTAGAAGAGTGAGGGTAGCATGGTTGGATAGAGAATCGGATTCTGAGTCGAATGCACGCTTTGGATTTTCGACTTGAGCTCTTATCGAAGAGATATAAGTGTGTCATGTGGGTGGCTGAGTGAAGTGTAAGTGTACATCATGCGAGGTGGCTGTATAACTAAAGCAAGGCGCTTTTAACGGGATAATATCGGTCCATATGGTAACTGATACGTCTAGTTCGTACCATGCGACCCTATATATACTTATTATACAGATGGGGGCTTGCTGCGATCGTTCGTTTTTGTGCCACTACTCATCATGAGTCCCGTCATATGACGCCACAGTCACGTGTCCTCAGCAAATACCACTGTTGGGTACTGTAGGGGCATTCTCTGAAGGCCTACACTGCGCCAGCTCAATTAAACATATCTTATCTAACTAGACACTCTAGTTGTACTTCTCGGCCAGAGACTTGACAAGAGCAATGTACTCCTGCTCGGCGTCCTCCTGGGACTTGCCCTTGAGCTTATCCCAAGAGTCCCACTTGTACTTGGCCTTGAAGTTGAAGGCGCTGGGTCGCTCGGTGTCGTTGTCACCAACGGTGGCCTGCTTGTACAGTCCGTACAGCTGTGTTAGTGGTGCTTGCGAGGAGAGGGGTGGCGATGTTGCCGGGGCGGCATTTCAGTGGAAGCCATTGGGTTTCCGTGGGAATGTCATTGTCAATCGGACACAAACACAATTGCATCACTGATTGATTGTGATCATATTCCCGTGATCACAATCATCTCGCGACTTTCGACATGTCGTGGTACTCACCTCGAGGAGCTCGTCGTCGGCAGGGGTCTTGGAAAGTTCCTGCACAGATTTGGCCTGGGTTAGTATGGGTTCGGGTCATTGGTTACACAGACGCAATGACACTTACAGCGGCGGTGAATTCGGCAGAAGGCATGATGGTGATGTGTTGTGTGGAGAAGAATCAGCCACCGATGCTCTGGTTTAAGTATGGCTTTGGGCTGCGGCGGGACCTTAGGGTTAGGGCTGTTCGGACCGAGGCTAAGTTGACTTTTGGTGAAGTGGAACGTCTTTCGAGCGGCATCGTGTTGGGGAGAGATGCGGTTGAGCCAGAGATATTCGGGCAAAAGCGTTGGATTTGCGGGCTCATTTTGCGCAAAACGCACTTTCCAGAATGTCTATATTTTGCTTATTGGCGTTTTAAGAGGGACTATATTGTGGCAGTTGTAGCCTGTGGTATGACTTAGAACACTCTTGATTTATTTGTAGTTTGTTGAGGTGTATCTGAATTCCAAAAAGCAAAAAAAAAACGTTGAATGAAATTAAAAAAGAGAGGATAAGCAAGAACTGAAATAAAATAAAACAGGAAAAATAGCAACAGAATTATTATCAGGGGAATAGCGGGGGAGAGGGAGGTACAACAGAGCACGTGTCAGCTCACTTAGTTAGCAACAAAGAAAGTAGTTACAGTAAAGAAGTACCCCAACATTCGAAACTGAACATGGCTCCACCTGATTACAGTGTGATGCTGCACAACTTTGTTTCGTTTGGAAGAGATAATTTGAAGACAGAAATATTGGTTTATCTGAAATTCTGAAAACTGCGTTCGACTGAGGCAATGAATATAAATACAACTATCTTAGTTTTGTGTCTATAGCCATACGTTATGGCCATATTCAAGAGTTTTGTTTAAACATTCTAAAAACTACTTCATGCACCCTTGCGTAATTAGTGTGTGATGTTAGCATCAAGTAGGCAGGGATAACTGGCCAAGATGACCCCTCAAAAAGAAAGATTACGGTGACGTAAAATCAAATCTGAAGAGTGCGTTCGTCTCAGAATTCGTTTCTGAACACACTGGTTTTCTTTTCTTTTTTCCAAGGCTATGCAGCATTTGCTGAATGACATGTGTGTTCAGCTGTAGATTTACCACTGGCTATTTAATTTGGTGTCGTTTTTAAAATTAACGATTAGTAGATTGTATTGTATCATAACAGTGATGAGTGTGAAACCATTGAACCAGATAACTCTGCCAATCAGCAAGCCACAACGTTTCTGAAAGTCTCACCGTACTCACCCGCGATTTCTGAACCAGATGGTGGCCCCAGATTGGCAACAGCCCACTGACTTCCCCAACAAATCACCCCATCTTGGGTAAGTAGGGGGGTGTTGGGCAAGTGCATCGAACCACTCGGTGAAAAACGTCATGATGGTGCCATGCTGATTTTGAAGGTACGGGGGCGCTCAGTAACACCTGCAGATTGCAATTATCAATCTCATTTCCCCGTATCATTTATTTCCTCGCAATTATCGTCAGCATGAACACTTGTGCTATCAGAAACTCATATACCATTCTCAGTCAATTCATATTGTATCTTACAACTGTTCAAATCTTGATATTTTCACAAACAGTTCACCTTGTCGACAATTACGTTATATCTCCAGTCTTTTCAGCCACTTTGAAATATCCTGAAGCGAGATCCAGTAGTTGAAGTGAGATTAGAGAGAAGGAGAAGGGGTAACTATGTACGAACACAGTAATGTGAAAAATACTGTTTTCAGAGATGCGGTCCTACTATTGAATGATGCGGTCCTACCAATGAAAGATCTCAAGAATAGTCCACGGTTAAATTAATTTCTTTCATCTTCTCTTTAAAAACCACAAGATATCCAAGCCCTCACCATACATCAAGCTACTCAAAACAACGATACCTCTCCGAGTGCTGTAGAAACCTGAATGACAGCAATCTACTCCCGCTCTTCGTAACCATTAAAATATCATAAATAAAAATACACTCCTCGTCCACCCATCCTACTCGTCCACATTACCAAGATAAATAACGTTGTCGCCCTGGGCCCCTGACGACACCTCAACGGGAGCCTGGGTACCGTGAACACCCACCTGATACACGCAGGTGAACTGCTCATGGCCCCAGTTCTCCACAAATTCGAAAATTGCCTCGTTTGTCTGAACATCCAGCTGCCGAACAATCAGAGGAACAGGGTACCAGCCTCCAGCCGGCCCAGCAGCAGCTGGATCGAACTCAAACTGACCCAGAGACACAAACTCAGCGGGAATGGTCGATGCGCGGGCTTGTGGGCTTGTCGTGGTGCTGTTGACTGACCTTGAGACGGAAACTCTCATTTGAGGGTCGTCGATGCGGATCCAAAAGTTGAAAAAACGAGGTGCCGACTGTACCGAGTCTGTAGCAGCAACATGCTTGATGGAAAGTGCCGAGGGCAGCATCGGAGCCGCCAGTTTGACTGCCAGCTGGCCCTTTCGGCCATTGAAAGGCCAACAGCTGCCCACAGACATGTCTGAGATCAGAGCCACCCAGGGCCGTCTAACCATGGGTTTTCCGAGCCCAAAAGTCGACAGAGTGTTGCGGAACAGGCAGTAGGGCGACGAGCGGCCCTTCCAGGGGTCGTAGAGCGCCGTGGTGAGTTCTGGGTCGATTTTTGCGCCGTGAATCAAAGATGCAAAATTAATCACTTTTTGAGAAAACTCAGAACCGTCCTTACTTGGCCGCGGTTTATCCGATTCAGACGAGGAGTTCAGCTTTGAGTCCACGTAGCCCTTGATAGCCTCGTGCAGCTCATCCTTTCGCAAAAACTCTTCCAGATCAATCTCTGAGATTTTGTGCTGAATTGCTCTCTCAATCATTTCGTCAGCTTCAGAGTCAATTTCGATAGAAGAAACCACATCTACCAAATCAGACTTGATCTGCGATATGCTTGAGGTAATGTATGCATCGAGTTTCTGCTTTGCTTCTTCGAAATCTGTCGAAAACGACTTTTCAGACATATAGTCGGACAAAAGTTGCGGTAAAATGTCGTCTAGAGCAGCTGAGACCATGTCTGAAAGATGCGCGGCATCCAGGGACTGCCGTTTATCCAAATCTGAAGTCAGACGCGCGATATCTCCGTCGATTCGTTCCACAGTGCTTCCTAAAAGCGCAAAGGCGGGACTGCTGTCCATTTCACTGGCCTTGATTGTGCTGATGGCTTCTCTCTGCGCAATGAGCTGGTGCTTGAGCGACTCGAGTTCGCTGACCCACTTTCTCTGTGTGTTTGCAATTGCAGAGTTGTCTCCCATGAGCAAGTGGGTATCCTTGGCCAGCCGTTCCATGGCGGCTCCCAGACGCACTGTTTGCTTGTCAATTGCGCCAAGCGCTCCCTCGACGGCCTCGATCTTGGCGCCGAGGCCGCCGACCAGCTTTCGGTTCGCGGAAATCCACTCGGAGCTGGTTTCCGACTCCGATCCCAGTCGCGTCATTTCGGATTCCAGACGCTTCAAACGGCTCGAAAGCTGTCCGAAATCCTTCGGAACTTCGGCTGGCGCACTGTAGCGGGCCGGAAGCCCCTGCCACGACGAAAAGTCGGGAATTGAGAGTCTTGTAAAGACCATATAGAGCACACAGGTGGTGACAGCCAGGGACAGAGCAGGCACAGTCAGTGACACTCCAACAGTCCACACTTTCCGCAAATAGACTGCGATTTGGACGACTCCCTGAACAGACAGCTCCTTCAGGTCTTCTATTGGCGACGTGTCCAGTTCCAGCGATTTGTCTGCCTCTAGCTCTTGTTCTTGTTCTTCATCCTCCTCGTCCTCTTCATCCTCTGATAACATCATTTGGGTGACCTTTTCAGGCTCGTTTTCCATCATGTGAATAAAGGCGGCCTCCTCATTGTAGTCGTAGGACTCATTGTGTCGAAAAGACCCGTCTGAGGGGATATCATTGGGGTAATTGGCAGTCGTTTTTTGACTCGAAAAGTGGTTGTTCTCCTGGTTGAAATTCGGTGTAGGAACCCACGTGACGTTGCTGCCGGCTCGCTTGGACACGCTCTTTCGTCTTCTCTGAACAACGGGAGTGTTGGAAAACATGTCAGAACATTTGCTGGCTGAGAAAGCCGTTTTTTTGGGTGTTGGAGGTGTTACGCGTTGCAATAAAACGCGTTGCAGTGCATTGGGACGGTTAATCAAGGGTGAACTTAATTTGAGTCGAAAAAGACGATTTGGTGGTGATTGGCGGGTCTGAGGGAAAATCTGAAAAGTGCGTTAGTCGGGAATTTGCGGATTTAGTTGGGAGAAGATTTCAAAGTAGTTGAAGGTGAAATTTGAGTGGGTTTTGTATGGACCTCAACGTGATGTGATTATGATGAGGTAAGTCAAACCTTAATTCAACATGGTCAAAATGGTGTTTCTAGTCCATCGAAAAGGAGATTTATGCACACAACGAACCTGATTATTGGAGTTTGTTGAGAGTATTTGAGTGAAAATTAGTGAAAGCAAATATAAAATTGAATTCTAAGACTGATGCACTCTTCAGAATTTCTGAATGTCCACTTCGACATCTCCAAATATAGACCTTGGTATGACATTTCCAGATAACCAGAGTTCACTTCCCATAGACTGCTCCTCAGGTGGAAATGTACAAAAAACGGTACCGTTACGATCCTTGTCAAATTTTAAGAACAGTTGTGTCCTTGAAAATACTCCAGTATCTATACCGTTTCCACAATACTGAATTGCGTTCTTCTCGAATCAAGTGGGAACTCACAACATCTACCACTTTGAGAAATGCAATTCAAGAGCCGAAGTGGAGTTATTGATTCTGCTCAGAGATTTCCAGGTCACTTTCTTTCCAATGATTACACCCAATATCCACACCCATTCTCCTAGCATTCTCTCTAGAGATAATCTTCAAACAGAAATGTTGCTTACTAAGCACCAAAATTTCAACATGCTTACTAAGCAGTATTCATCATGTGCCTAAAATCAGATGCAGTAACTCATGCACAATAGCTTATCTAAGTCTATATTTAATTGCTCCCATATCATCTGATACGTCAATTCCATGTGAATATATATATATCCGCCTTTTCCGCTATTAGGAACCTTGTCTCTTGAGAGAACCACTCAACTGTCGCTTTCCGTCGTCCTACTGCGATTCTTAAAAGTGCGTTCAGCTCCAAATTGTCTTCTCATTCTGTCGACACCATTTTCACGCCAATAAACCCCCTATGAAGACCACAGTCAACCCCCCGTGGGTGCCCTATCAAAACCCACTGTATGCAAATTAGCTACAGGGTGTATTACATTCTCCCAACTACCCGGGTCAGTTCCTGAGTCAAAAAAAGTCACTCCCACAGAGGCTATCACGTCCAAACAGAGTTCAAAGGGAACTGCAGCTGTGCGCAACAAAGCTTCTTGCTTCGACATTATTGTGGTGGTGGTGGTCCCTTCGTTTCCCCCCAAAGCACAAAAGCACAAAAGCCACACCCACGCGAGCAAGAGGAAGTATGGCTTTTAGTGAGACTGGCGTGGGGAGAGGGGGCGAATTTGGGGCTAGTCGAAGGTGAGAGGCCACGACACAGCCGGTGCCGTGCTCCAGCGCCCGCCCGCTCGCCTATCGCAGTAATTACTAGCACCTCCCCTGACGACGTCCCTCGCCTACCGCCTACATACAGCATGTAAGCGGCTGCACATTTTGCCAGAGTGCATCTCATTTTAAAAGTCTTGTAACGTGACCTAACATCATCGTTTTTTCCTCTTTGGGAACTCAAATTTTAGCCAAAGATAGCGGTTGATAAGACGTGACCCTCCCGCCCCACACCTGCGCAGTAGATGAAATTGTGATCCACCACACTCGCCCCACAATACCATGATACAGGAGACCCACCCTTCACCCAACTACAGCAGTATGGGCTCCCACAGTCGGCGACAGTCTCAAAACGAGGTGGCTGAAGGGGTGCTGGAGCTACGGCCCACCCTGTCACAGACCTCACAGACCTCAACAACCATGGAACACGACAACGACATGGACCGTGTCACACCCTACAAACGCATCTCCAAGAGCCGTGAGCTGCGCAGACGACGATGGCGCGTTGGTCTCATCCTGCTGGGCCTGGTGGTGCTGCTCTGGGTCGCCTCGGGCTTCCTGGTCAACTCCATCTTCTCCACAGGCGAGTACGCCAAGCCCTACTTTCTCACATACATGAACACGGCCGTGTTCAGCGTCTACCTGATCCCCACAGCGTTCCGAAAGGTCCGTGGAACCGCCTCGAAGAAGGCCCAGTCGGCCGAGTACTCTGTCGTGGAGGACGACATCCCCAAGGACGCGACCCTGACCCTGACGCGATTCAAGTCCGTCGAGCAGCTGACCGGCCAGGACGAGGACGAGCTGCTGTCCACCAAGCAGACAGCCATTCTCTCGCTGCAGTTTTGCATTCTCTGGTTCTTTTCCAACTTTCTCACAAACGCCAGTCTCAAGTACACCAGTGTCAGCTCCCAGACGATCCTCTCGTGCACCAGCTCTTTTTTCACGCTGGTCATCGGATCGGCCTTTGGAGTGGAGGCCTTTACTTCCACAAAGCTGCTGGCGCTCGTTTTCAGCATGTGCGGCGTCTTCCTCGTGTCTCGAGCCGACTCCATCGCCACTCAGACCAGCGTGGGCGTCCAGGCTAGCGATATCGTCTTTGGCGACCTGCTGGCGCTGGCCGGAGCCGTTGTCTACGGCTTCTACATGACTCTGCTCAAGGTCAAGGTTGGCGATGAGTCGCGAATCAACACGAAAATGTTCCTGGGCTTTGTGGGGCTTTTCAACATTCTGCTGCTGTGGCCCACCATCCCGCTACTAGATTACCTGGGGGTAGAGAAGTTTGGGCTGCCAGATTCCGAAAAGGTGTGGCTTATCGTCATTGTCAACGCCGCGGCCACGCTGGTGTCGGACTTTTTCTGGGTTCTGGCCATGCTCATGACCTCGCCGCTAGTGGTGACGGTCGGCCTCGGAGCCACCGTACCGCTTGCCATGGCTGGCGACTTGTTCATCAAGCGCTCCATGCCCTCTCTAACCTACGTTTTTGGCGCCATTATTCTGTGTCTTTCGTTCGTGGTCATCAACCGACAAGATGAGGACGAGTCGATGGACGATGAAGAGTAGTGTAGTGCACCAAGACTTCATTTTGCATCTGATAACCATTATTTATTATACAATTCATTATTGATTAGATTAGGAGTGATTCGTAGATATAAAGGCTCACGACTTGCTTTGGTGGACTGCCACAATGTACTGCTACAATGTACTGTTGCGTCACCAAGCCAAAAGACCTAAGTAGTAACGCACTTTATGCACGTTTTTGATGCATTAATATACTGTAGGGTCCGAAGAAAATGCAAACAACCATATTTAGTATGGTGCATTCGTTTAGTAGCGAGTCTTTGTTGGAGAAATCTCATCTGTATCAATTTCAGTTGTTTTAATAATAGTGATGTCAGACATCTGTCTCGAAGAACTTTACACAAACTATAGAGACATGACAGTCTTGTTGTTTTGTTTTAGATGGACTGTAAATGATTGTTGAAGCACTGAATATCAGTATTGATAACTTTCTAACACACTATTTCAGGTGTCAGCTTTTGATGTCACTTGGTTATAGATGGATGAGATTGCATAATCAAAACCTTAAATTCCACTGACCATCAGTGACTATCCAACCA
This sequence comes from Yarrowia alimentaria, assembly GCA_900518985.1. Lineage (NCBI taxonomy): Eukaryota > Fungi > Ascomycota > Dipodascomycetes > Dipodascales > Yarrowia > Yarrowia alimentaria. The sequence goes on from ULGN01000001.1 coordinate 1,619,755, forward strand.
ATGTTCTACACCAGATACAACCAAATACAACCTTGCATTCATCTAAAATATATTCAATAAAACGTCATCGTCCCAAACTACCACAGAGGAGTAAGACCGTCCCAGTTGTGGTGCTTTCGTCGGTTCCAGTAGTTGTTGGAGCCCTTCTTGAGGAGATACAGATCTCCCTCGTTGTCCACTCCCTCAACACTGGACTTTTCGAAGAAGGCAGGCTTGTAGGTCTCGCCCTTGTCCTGCATGACCTTACGTCGCTGTCGCTGCTTCTCCTCGAGGTCCAGCTTGCCCTCCTCGGCCTGGTCGGTGTGTCCAGCCTCGTAGTCTCGCTGATCAGGTCTGAATCGCGAGTCGTAGGGAGAGGCCTGGCCCTTTTCGTTGGCCGTGACCTCGTTGAGACCAGCGGCAAACTCGGTAAAACCCCACTTCTTGGAGTGGCCGTTGACCAGATTGCCAGCCTTCCAGATGGTCTTCTTGTGGCCGTTGGCGGTGTTGATTGTGATCTGTTCGGTCCACTTGCCCGAGGCGAAGCACGGCAGGTTGGAGCCCTTGGCGCTGACAGCCTTGATGTTGAGCTCCTCGCTTCGACCAGAGAACATACCGCCGGCCTTGAACTCCACAATGGCCTTCTCGCCCGTCGACGAGAAAATAGTCATGTTGCCAACGGGCTCCGTGTACTTCTCGCCGGCCATGATGTTTCGCAGATACGTGGTGGGGTTGGTCCAGTGGAACACCTCGCCAGTCTTTCGGAACTTGACGACAATGGGGCCCAGGTAGTTGATTTCCATGGACTTACCCCAGAACTTTTGCACGGGCTCCGACGAGTGGGCCACGGACCAGCCCTTTTCGGAGTCCACGTGTAGCGCCATGACTGGCGGGTGGTGGCTCACCTTTTCGGAAATGAGTCTGTAGCCTAGATCGGGCCGAACCAGCTCAAATGTCTCGCCAAGCAAGGGGTTGAACGGCTTTCGCAGCGCTCGCTCCTTGGCACGCATGGATGCCAGATACGAGACGGCCCAGGTGGCCACGTAGATGACCCGTTCTCCGTCGCTGCTGGGCACGTTTTCGGCCTCGTCCAGAAGCTGGGGGTACTCGAACATTTCGGCAAAGCGCTGGAGAGCAGACAGAGGCTCGTTGGTGGTGATGGGCACGGCCATGGAGCCCATGTCCTTGCCGACACTCTTCTTGAGTATACCCAGCATGGAAGGGGGTGTAGAAGCGGCATCGGGAAGAGTTGTTCGGTGCTTGACGACCTGGGCAGATTCCAGAGGATACAGGTCGTCCGCGTCGTCAGCGTCGTGAACCACAGGTGCCACATGTTCGCCATCGTCCTCCTCGTCCGTGGCGTCGTGCTCCTCGTCCTCATTGTCGTCGTCCAGGGCTTCGTCGTCCAAGAACACCACACCCTCCTTGTCGGGGCCCTCCTCGGCATCGTAGAACGTGTCGTACTCGGACATGATGCTGCCGTTGAAAGACGCCCGCTTGGCCATGGGCTGGCTGTACATGGGGTCGTGGCTGGCAATGGTGACCAGCTCCGTGAACTCCAGATACAGGTGTCCGAGCCGCGAGTTGAGGTCTCTGGTCTGTGGGGTGGCATTGGGTGCGTGGGCCGCCACGTCGGACAGATCCTTGGTTTCTCGCAGCTTAGCCACGAGCTCGGCGAACCGCTGCTGGGTCTCTGGGTGTTCCAGGGCTCCGGCAGCGGCTCCGGCCTCGGGGTGGTCGCCGGTGCCTCCTCCCTGCTTCTTGGCCCGGATGCGCTCAAAGGTGTCGATCCACGTCTTCCAGTCGGCGTCGTTGAGGGCCTTTAGGTTCCAGACCTCCATTCCCGAGTCGACAAAGATGAGGCGGTTGGCCTGGGACGCAGAAATGGCGCACAGCTGCAGGGGCAGCGAGCCTCGCAGCGAGTTGGACTTGGGGTCCGTGTAGTAGTTGAGGATGCCCAGCTTGAGGTCCAGCACAAAGTACCGTCGGGTGTAGCCCTGGAGTCGCTTTCGGCGCTTTTTGAGCAGGATGCCCGATACGGACGTTTCGGAGACGACCGTGTGCAGCGGTGACTCGTCCTGGGCCGCCGCTGCCACGTGGTTGGCCTGGAAGACCTGGCAGGTGAAGTGGACGGTTTTGGGGGTGGTTTTGGAGAAGGTGTTGTCGAACACGAGGGCGTAGATGCCTCCCTTGCCGCTGGGGACCTTGTACTGGCCGTCCGAGGTTTCGTTTGCGTTGCATTTCTTGAGAGGCACGACTGACGTCAGGCCGCTGGACTCGAGTCGTTTCTCGATGGAGCCCGAGTGGGTAGGCGCAGAGACAGACGCCCGACGACCCGAGTGGGCTTCGGTTTCGATTTCCACCTGCAGGTTGCTGGTTGCGGCGCTGCCCTGTTTCTGGTAGATGCCGACGTTGATTGATTTCTTGAGCGGCTTGACCTGGAAGTTGATGATGGTGTCTTCCTGGGCCTTGACCCACTTGATGACGAACGACCGCGAGGCCACTTCGATGGTTTCCATTGGGGCTGGGGTGGCGACTAGGCGATTGAACGGTGGGGCGATTGAGCGGCTACCGACTGTGGATGGTGCGGTGGTTGAGTGTGTCTGCAAAAAAAAAGGATGCTCTCGTCGATACAGCTTGCGGGTCTTATGCGGTATGCGGGTCGGAGGTGGTCGAGTCTAATTGAGCGAAGTGCATTTACCATGCTTGTTACCGCGCCCATGCTGCCACATGAGCTGGGGTTGGGGTAGGTGTGGGGGGCGTGGAAGAAGCGGGCGAAGCGGGCGAAGCGGGCGAGGAGGGTTATTGGCGGCTCTCGGACCTCGTATAGGTCGTTTGCGGTCGCACTTGCGTCAATTTCCCACAAATTCCGGCTTTCTGGGGCTATGGCACATCCGTTTGGTCGCCTCCATGTGGTTTGCCGTCTCGGCCCCCAACGACAACCTTGTCCTTGTGCAATCCTTGTCCAAAGACACAACCTTGTTTCGATTTGGGGCTTTTGAGCGGGGGTCGCTTTTGCCTTTTCGGTTTGAATGTGATAGTGGCTGTGTGAGGTTTGATGGGCCATGTCTGGCTCTTTCTGTGTTGGTCATGGGCACGCCAGGTACGGTTTTTCACTTTGTCGAAAAGGATGGCGAGCTGTCCCCACATTGGCCGTGTCTGCCACCGGAGATATTATTTGCTGGAGACAGATGTGAGTCGATTATTATTTGCTTTCGAATGCTGCTGAATACGTGAGAAGACTCCGCGCACGGACACTTTTCTCCCGTACCTATAGCTAGCTGTCTGCCATGTGTGTGGTGTGGTAGCTCGTGTTTATTTTTACGTCACTGGACATGCTCTGGAGTGAGAGAGTGTGCAAGGTGAGCTTTCCGAAAGCGTAACTTTTGAAACCCCGCAGAGCTGACAGGGTTGGTGTGCTGGGCGAGGGAAGAGGGGAGGGGGTGGCTATCTATAGCTGGCCGTTTCTGAGACCCAGGTGCTGGTAATGTGTGACGTGGCATTGTGTCGCGTCCTCAAATCGCAGCTCAAATGCTCAGCGAATTAATCCTCGCTAATCGAGCCTCCACGCTAGCCAGCACCTTGTTAATGACCGCAAGGCGGGCCTCTGCGTCTTTGATCTTCCCAGATATCGCCGAAACGGCCACCAAATCCTTGGTGGTTTCCTGGTACTGTTTGAGGGCTGTCTTAGTATCGTTCTCTGCCAATGACACGTCACCCCTTCTCACTACTCACACATTGTCAGCCCATGCAACACCGTGGACAAAAGCACCTGCGATTCGTGGATAGCTCTGATTTTCCAGGCCGTTGTGTCAATCGCCGGATTGATGGTGTTCTGGACCACTCCGTCCAGTCCGTTTCGTAGAGTCGTCACCTCGTCACTCCCATTGTCGTCGTGAGATGATGCTACTGACATGTTGTGGTGTAGGAGGTGTACCACCAGATCTCATCTCGTGGACGTGTTTTAGGTGCATGAACATCACAGCCCTTGCCCACAGTGAATGTGTGAACGCCAAACAGTCATTTACAGCTGTAGAAGGAAGATTCAGCTATCTGACTAATGACCATCATACTCCAAATGATATTCTGAGCCGAACGCACTCTTCAGAATTTTGATAGCTTCACTACGGACAGATTCAGATACATGATCTGGGATGATGTAGATGGTGTGTGAAGATGCATAAGGACATTTCCAAACCACGCACACTACAACTTGATTGGATAAGCAAATAGGGCTGTAATTGATACCATTCGTGTCCAAATTGTATTTCTTAGCGAATGCACTCTTCAGAATTCATTTATATTCCATACCGACTGAGTCAGAGGGACCATCTGAGGTCAAGTAAGCTATCTAATTATGAAGCTGGGTGAAGCACAGCAAAGTACAAGTGTAGCTTATGACAATCATGAAAAGTTCAATTTTGAGAACAGTACGGTATCTTAAGCTAGTACAAGACCAGTTCACACATCGAATAAGACCAAACACCCCAAAAAGTACAGTTTGATATACTTCTATACTTTGGATCCGTAAAAGTCCGTGAATAGTTCCAGTGCCTTGTTCGATCCCCACTACAAGATTAGCAATAGATCATATGCTCCACCTTCAGTCGATTGAATGTTCTGGGTTTTTTGAATTGCTTGAGATGAGTTATCCCGATAAGATTTTATATTTTGCCGGACCCGAACGGCAAATTCCGTATAATTCCGCGAATCGGTGACTTGAAAAGAATCAAACGCAACGGCTAGATTTGCCGAAATACGGCGAGCAGATTGATCAACATGGATTTTTGGTAGCTCTAAAATTGTGCCGTTTAGTCTAGTGTCTGTTCGATACATGGTTATGCTTCTCCGCAGTTTATGATTCCCGGATATTCACGGAGAAAAGATGTCATCTGGGATGGATATCGGTGAGTTAACGGGTGAATGCGTTTGAAGCTCATTTTGTACTGAATTGATTGTGACTTATGTAGATGCTGTTAAATTTACATACTACAAATATTTAACGAAATCAACTAGAGTTGAGATGTCACTGGTTCATGCTTCTAAAGAAACAAAATGTAAGGCAGCTGTGAATAGGTTGTAGAATACTCCTATGCAATGATCTGGTAAGAAATCGATTCTGAGTATTGATGTAAAAACTTCTCAAGACGTATGCTCATTCTAATGCCATTCTCATTCTCATTACTGTGTCTAAAATGAATGAGTGATCTCTATTCATTTTTGACCCTACAATAACCCCGAAACTCGCATTATACTCACAAATTGACGCCGGATAAAACAGCCAACTCGCCATTTGCGTAGCACAGAAACTCCTGGACTAAAATTCCTCAATATATACATGTTAGCCTGTGGTGTCGCACCTCCAGCTACTCCTCCAGCTCCTTGATGGACTCGTCTCTAAAGTGGTCGGTCAGCGCGTCCAGCACACTTTCCAGCTTCTTTCCGGACATGACAACGTCCAGATTTCCGCTGTAGCCGCATCTATGGTCGGTGACTCGGTTTTGGTGGAAGTTGTAGGTTCTGATCTTGTCGGACCGGTCGGTGGCCGAAACCTGGCTAGTTCGCGCGTTCTTGCTCTTGGCGGCCTGGACCAGCCGCTTTTGCTCGGCCAAACGGCCCCGGAGGATGACAAACGCCGTTTCCTTGTTTTGCCGTTGCGAACGCGAGTTCTGGATCACAACCATGGTCTTGGTGGGGATGTGCACCAGCCGCACGGCCGATTCCGTCTTGTTGACGTGCTGGCCTCCGGCTCCCTGCGCTCTCATGACGTCGATTCGCACCTCGCCGGCGGCAAACTGAATGTCTTCGGCTGCCACAGACTGCTCGCTGATCTGAGGCAGCACAATGACTGCTGCCGCGGAAGTGTGCACGCGACCACTGCTTTCTGTGGCCGGAACCCGCTGCACTCGATGCACGCCTCCCTCGTACTGGAGCAGGTTGTACGAGCCGGCGCCGTCGATCGACAGAAACACCTCGGTCACGCCTCCCTTGTCGTTTCGAGTCACGTTTGTGATCTGGTACGGCCACCCCATCTCGTCCGCAAACCCAATGTACATGGTGAGCAGGTCGTCGGTGAACAGCGAGGCCTCTTCGCCGCCGATTCCGGGACGCATTTCGATGATGCAGCCAATGTCGCCGTAGGGATGGCTGGGAAGCAGCAGCGACTCCAGTTTTTTCGCCACCGTGTCCGCCTCGGCCTCCGCTGCCGCCAGCTCAATCTCGGCCTCGCTTCTGAGATCGGGGTCCTCCAGCATGGGAACCAGTTCCTCGCACATTTGCACGGTGCTTTTGTAGCTGTCCAGTTCGTGGCTGACCTGGCCCAGCGTGTTGATTTTCGCAATCAGCTTCTTGTCCTTGAACTGCTCCTCGTCCGGACTCGCCTGCAGCTCGTGGTACTCTTTTCCCATGGTTTCTGCCTTGGCCAGAAGGATTGGATGTAGTCGTTTTGCGTTGAGGACTTTGTTAGTAGAATTCGGGGACCAAAAACACGTCACGGATTTTCTCGTGGGCGGCACTCACGTGATATCGAGCTGTGGAACATGCGGCGGGTCAAAAAATTGACTCTGCTGGGCTTCAGCGCCCTCCATTGTAGTGTCATTATTTGATTGATTTCGCAGATGGTTTTTTTCTTTTGAAAAAGAATGCATGCTGGCTAAGGTTTGAGAGTAAACTCAATGTCGTGAACCTCTGTATGTGCAGAGAATATCGGCAATTTTGTTTGTTTTGAGACAAGTTGGGGGTATTTAAGTGATACTGCTGCAATTGGGGCTTCTTTTGGAAGAGGTCCCTTTTTTAATAATTACTCTAGTGTTCTTAATGCGCTTTTTAAGAGAGTGTTCTTAGGTAGTTGGGGGTCATGTACAAGTGGATAGATGTCAGCACCATACATCTGAGAGGTCATAAAGTGGCCTGAAAAGTGATCTGAAAAGTGCGATTGAAAGAGAGTGATAGGTCGAGCTGGGCTGTGTTATAAAAAATGCCATTTTACCATGTTTAACCACCTTTGTATGGACCTCTTTGAAGTAGTTGGAATGTCTGAGGTAATCAAAACCTTATTTCAGTGAAGTGATTTGAAAACTGACTGAACACTCTTTTTCTCAAATTGAGGATCTTCAAATTGATTTATTAAATTTCTAAAGAGTCAGGTGTGTTCCATTTCATTCACGATACAAATTTTGTCATACTTGTGTTCTGTAAATACTTCTACACCCTTCAGCATCGGTTACAGTCACTCTGGAACCCTCACAGGCTATTAAATAGACACAATCGACTGATCTGATAGCACCACTATAGTCATCAAATTCTAGATGTGACTTGTTGATTGATTTTCTTATTGATCAAATTTCTCTTGACTTTATTATCGACACTTCTCCCATACTAACATACACCCACAGGACATCATTCGTGCCATCTACCCCAACACTTTTTATAACTTATTGAGCAAATATCTGTAGCGGATCAGATTCATTGAACCATTTCCTCAACGCTGGTCTTTTCAGATTTGTTTTATTTCACCTCTAACGTTCTCTTTACAGAAACCCCATTTCTCCAGACATGGAAAACTAAGGGGGACCCTTGGGACCCTTGATTCCACAATCTAAGGTTCGCATGCCTCATTCAGGTTTATCGAGACCACCCATTAAAACACTCAATATCGGCTTAAAACCCGTTTTGAAAACAGAAATAGAATCAGAATCAGATTATGCGCCCACTAGTTCTTTCAGTTTCACCCCAATCGGTCGCAATAACCAACTTCTCTCCACCTTCCACATTGCCATGCACATGCACTACAGTAGACCAGATACGAACCTTAGCTCGTCTACAAGTTCACCTCCATACTAGACACCCACACACACACCTTTCATTTCAATTTACCGACAAAACAATATGGCCACGTGGCAAGATACGTTCAGTACCGCACTTGATGTGCGTGAACACAGAGAGACCCAGCTGGGAGAGATATACAGGGCTTGTGAGTACAACAAAACCCTTGACTCGGTTCTCGTTTCAGAACGAGTATCGGCGCCAAAAACTGACCGTTGAATTGTGTTGGCGCAAAGTGTTGACACAAAGTGTTGATACAACTGTGTTCAGCAGCTAATTCTCAACAAGGGTCTGCTTCTAAAAGCCAATTATCTCTAAAAACACCGTCTAACACAGTCCATTCAGCGGCCAGTCGTGCAGTTCAAGCAGAACAGACACGAGGAGAGTGAGTATTAGGGGGAATTACCTTGCAATTCGACACTCGCTAACCCAGAACATCTACAGACGACTCCAACAGCAGCGAAAGACTCAACAACCTGATGCAAATGAACGTTGCACATCGAACAAACGCTGAGAGATTCGAAAAACAAAATCTGATTCTGGAGCAGGCTCTGGCCCAGAAAACCGAGGAGCAAAAGGAGCAAAACAAGGCGCTGCACATCCTGCAGGACGAGGTGTTGGCCTCTCAGATTCAGCTGAACTTGCTGGAACAACGGGCCGACAATTTGCAACTGGAGAACGACACTCTGGTCCAGCGACTAGTGGATAAAGCAGCAGCAGATGCCGATAAAATGAACGACGCAAACGCTTTTCTGGAAAGGTATGTATTTTATTTACAGCAGCTAAAAGTGGACATGGTTAGCTACAAGCTCCCGTTCTCAGGGCCTGTACCTCGACGGCTACTGCTGCAGCTTTGCAGCAATTGAGCCGTTGAGCAATTGCACCACAGCAATTGAGTACCGCAGTTTCGCAGGCGTGTGACGCAGCCAACTAACACAGTCTCAACGTTTCTAGAGAGTAAATCGTCGCTGGAGTTTACCTCAGAAAAGCCTTGATGGCACTTCTATCAATGGTGGAAATGTAATAGGTGCCTCCTGCAGCGGTCCAACTCACGCTGCCCGAGTAAAAGTCCAACTTTTGGACCGTCAAAATGTTCACCGGCGACCCAATGTTGTGCTCGGAGATGACATGGCCAACAGGCACAAACGACTTGAGCGACACGATCCGACACCCCTCCTTGAGGTCCAGAAACATGTCCAGAAGATGCGCGTTCAGCGTCCCGTCAAAGGCGTAATTATTTACCAACAATACATCTGCTCGAGTGATGGCCGAGTGAATCTCGTCGTTGTGCACAAAGCTCTTGGCCACCAGATGCACCGGGCCCGTAGTGATGCCAAACATCTTGGCCCGGCTGGCCAGCTCCACCTTTTGTTTTTCCGCCAAGCTGGACGCGTTGGTCATCACCTCGCAGCCCCAGCTCTCGCAGCCCACCTCCAACGCTGCCTGGAGAGTGCAGTTTCCGACTCCGGATCCCAGGTCCACAAACACCGACTGCGGCTGCAGATCCGTCTTCTGGAACACTGTCGACATGAACGGAGGCAGCAGCTCGCCGTAGACGTTGTTGGAGAAGGCCTTGTAGTCCCGCAGGCTTTTGGCCTCCGGCGACACGATTCGCGAGTAGACCTGGTTGAGCAGGAAGTACGCCACCTCCTGGGGTACGCTCCCGAGCTTGTCCAGCTTGGCCAGGATGGCTTTGTCCTGCCGCTGCTGCCTGAGAATCACCGTCAGCTCGCAGATGGACTCCTTCATGGCCTCCAGATCGCCTCCCTCGTAGGCCCGTCTGAATCGCCGCATGACGCAGTCGTCCATGGACGGGTGTTTGATGGCCTCGGCGGCTTGCTGCGCCACAAAGTGCGTGGCCACGAGCTCCATGATGCTCAGAATCTCGCGCACGGGCTCAAACTCGCCCTGGATCTTGGGCTTGATGAGACAGTACTCCTCCTGGAATTCGGACGACACCGACGGAAACAGCGTCTTGTTGTTGCTGTCCGATTCGCCATCGACCGACTCATAAATGTCTGCCATGCTCAGATTTGCCACCGACGAGGCCTGTGTGATGTCTATCTTCTCCTTCAGGCTGTCGGAGCCCAGATCGCCGTCGACAATGTTCCGAGGTATCAGCTCGTACAGTCCCGGTGTCGAAACCGTCGAACTGATCTCGCTCTCGGTGTCCACCTCGGACAGCGAGCTTTTCGACAACTGGTAAATGTTGGGCGTCTTTCGCCGGGGCTTTCCCGAGCTTTTCCTCGGAGTGCCTGTCGAGGGAGGAGGTGCTGCTGGATGCTTGGACTTGCTCGGCGATGGCGATTTGGACAGCTCTGGCGGCACGCTGCGACGTGTCTTGACCTTGGTCACCTTGCGCTTGACATCGGCGGACTTTGCTGTGGGTGCGGACGACGATTTCTTGTTCCCGAGACTCGAGAAGAACATTTAGTGAAGCAAAAATCTAAGCGAGGTGTTTTGCTGCTGGTGCCAAAAAGAAAGTGACAGATCAACTAGAATGTCATTTAGCTAATCCAACTTTAGGTCCCGGTTTGGGAGTCCCAAACGGTGTGAGCAAAGTCAAAAAATCTTAATTTTGAAGATAAGTAGCACTCCACACGGGACTCGAACCCGCAGTCTTCCGCTTAGGAGGCGGACGCCTTACCATTTGGCCAATGGAGCGGTTTGATGCTCCGAAAAAGTCAGAATTACTATTGAGCGTGGTTCGGGTCACGTGACAAAAAAGGTTGATTTTGCAGAATTCCACTAGACTGAGAGGGGTTACTGGGTATTAAGAGGAACATTGGAGTTTTTCAAGTTACTTTGAACTTGTTTGATTTTAATTTAAGACAATAACTCCGTAATTACGACATATATCTGGTGCCGTTTGTTTTCGAGCTCGTATTCTGAATGAATGGTAATTATTGCTGCTACACTCGTGGGAGAGGTCTGATTTTTGTTCTGGTCGTACTAGACGACATTCTCCATCTACTACCATTTCTTTCAACTCTCTAAAATCAATACTACACCAATTATTTGACATGTCCGTAATGTTGCTCTTCTCCGAAACCGATTCCGAAAAAAAAATCGAAAATTCCGAAAATTCCGAAAATTTCAAAACAATGATTTTTTCACCCTACCGCATTCCTACGACCTTCTTCATTGCATCTAACGACGTTCCCTCTGTCAGCTGTCAGATATTCCTCCATTATATAACGTGTCTAGTCTGTCACTAGATGTGCCGATATTTCCAGGCTACACTGTTTTGTTTACATTTAGACGTACCGGTAAGCTGCAGAGTTTCCAAAACAACGTGCTTACACCCAACAGCATACAGTACTGTACTTACTGCTTCAACTAACGCGATATTGGGACCATGGGGGTCGGAGAGTGAGTATTTTGGGGGGCGCTGGTGGGCCCGATGAGGACACGGTGGCCTTACAGTGTTTCGCAAAGTCGATTTTACAGCAAATCTAACCCAGTTTCTGGCAACAAATTGACGACTGTCGAGGAGGATATGAGACGGCAGAAGGAGGGGGAATAACGCTGGACGGGTTTGGCAAACGGTTTTTCGAGCTGCACGGCCGCGAGCCGGTGATTGCAGTGGATCTGTATCTGTCGTTTGTGCAAAACAAAGAGGCCATTGGCGGCAACAAGGGCTTCCCGCAGGAACGGACCGTCAAGGAGCAGCACACGATTCTCAAGGCGTCGTTTTTCAACCTCATTTCGAACTTTGTCGAGTCCGGCGTCAAGGTCATTCTGGTATGCGACGGCAAAGACAAACCGCAGATCAAGCGGCTCAAGAAGCGACGAAACTACACCAAAGAACATGCGGCCATATCGGCCTTTAGAGACATTGCCAAGGCGCTCAATGTGACAATGGTGGACGCAGCAGGCGAGGGAGAGGCCCAGTGTGCCCAGCTCCAGCTCACAAACAAGGTGGACTTTGCATATACGGAAGATTCGGACGTTATCATTTTTGGAGCGCGGAAAATCGTCCGTAAGCTGAAACGCGACAAGGAGGCCAAGCAAAGCGAAAAGAACCGATACGCGGTCTACGAGATACCCGATTCGCACAGGTGGGCGTCGCCTGAAAAGCTGCTTTGCTACGCCATTCTCAGAGGAGGAGACTACAGCACTGGCGGAAAAAACATTGCAGACGTCTATGCCAGCTGTATCGCTCAGGGAGGAGACTGGGCTCACCGTCTGTACCAGGTTTCGCTGTCTGATCCAAACAGCAACATTGTCTTTGAAAGACCACAAAAGGAAAAAAAACTACGAAAGTGGGCGCGAGATTTGCAGGCAGAAATCGTGAAGGAGCCCGTGGCCGAGTACACGAAAAACGGCACCCTGAAGAAGACACTCAAGACCCCAAAGTCTGCTCTCTTTAGCGACGTGGACAGGAACATTGGCAGCAATGCCGTGGTAGCTGCTCCTGAGCTGGCTAATATTGAGTCTTATGCTACCCCCAAGGTGGTCAATCGGTACAGCTTCGAGACTGCTCCAGAGGTGAAAATCAACCTTACCTTTTTCAAGGAGCATGCAGACGAATTCGGGTGGATTTCCAAAGATAAAAAGACCAAGGACGATGACACCCGCATGTACCTGCGTCTAGCTCGAATGTCTCTGGCTCAGCTGCTGAAGACTACGTCCAACGGTGATTTGTTTCGATTCAAGAATCAGCGGGATAAATCTACAGACAAAGACTGTTACTCCATCGACTATTGCGCTTATCATCTTGTTCTGTATCCCAATCACACGTGTCGAGTTGGTGGAGAAGAGGAGTGTCCTCGGCATACCGCCTCCATCTCTGCCAGTTTGTTGAAACAGAGCCTTTTCGACTACCACAGTGTTTATGTTCAGCTCACCAAACCCAAAGAGAAGGCGACTAGAACGAAATCGGCGGCTTCGGATCGAGCCTCAGGTCGAGCTAGCAGGTCTTCTTCCATTCAATCGATTTTCTCCGCCTCAAATCGGGCTGTCACTTCTTTCTTCAATGTCACCAAACCGGATGTGGTTGAAGCTGGAGTAAAGGGTAATGTCGACGGAGAAGGAGATGTGAACCGACAAGATTCGCCATCAAGAGGAAACATTCCTCAAGCATCTTCTTCCAGAGACGTTTCTAGACCTCCCAGACCTGCAAAGCCACCTGTGACAGCTGCATCTGCCTACCAAGGTCAATATGGATATGGCGACAACTTTGACTGGGACAAGTTTGAAAACGACTCCAAGGCGACTAATCCATCCGCTGCCGCACTTTCGCGCCCCGCAGCTCGACGACCAGCTCTGTCAGCTCTAAGAGCCCAGACTACAGTACGTTCAAAAATCACCAAAACTTCTGCATCTCTCTCACGGACTTCAGTGAGGTCAAAAACCAAGTCTCACACATCAATCATGTCCAGACAATCGACCCTCAGCTTTGCTACCGTTTCGCGAGTTTCTCATTTAGAACCAGAACCCGAGCCGGAACCTGAACCTGAACCCACCATTGCAAATGTGCCGATTACCCAAACTATCATTTTATCTGATAGTGATGACGATGCAGCAACTGAAGAGGATGAGCCGTCGTTTCTGGTCGACACACCTCCACAATCGCCAACGAGAGCAAGAACCAAGTTCCCCAGTTTGATCAGTGTCAACTCTTCAATCGGGGAGTTCACTGGGGTTCAGGAAGACATTGATGAGCCAGACTGTATTGTTCTGTCAGATTAACCAACAGGCCCAACTAACGTGTATATTATGAATGAAAACTGCTAACATTGTAATTGTATGACTCACAAGTGTGATAGCAAGTCAGATCTATCGAGAATTGACTATATCATCTGACTCTGAAAAGAAAAGAAAAAATCTCAACTTTAACAGAATCAAACCATCAGTCTAACCGTAGTATAATCATGGTTAATCATGGTTGATCATGGTTACTAAAAGAAATTAACCATGGATAGATTCACTAGTTTCAAATTCAATCACAAACTGCTACTTTTTCTTTAACAATCCCAAACACAGTATTTTTTACTGATTTTCCACAACTTGTCACAAAAACAATGCTGATCCGATCTCTGAAAGTTTCAAATCAGTATTTTTCAAATCGATCAACTTGGCCCCGTTATCTTTTATCATGTTATTCATCTGGTATTACTGTTACCAGAGAATACTCTGCCACAATGTGCATCCGCTATCATGATCTATCCCTTGACTCCTACAAACCTCCTTCCCCCCCCATGACATCACTACAAACAAATACTAAAAATATCCAAATCCATATAGTTCAATATACTGCCCACCTACACAAAGTTAGGGCTCTATCAATAGCTAAAAGTGCGGTTCAAGCTTCTGGCTAACCAGCCCGATACCGGAGATGCGATATCGCACATGTCAAAGCCAGGAGCAAAACTCCAAGCACCTGTACCAGTTTGTGGTTATTGTTAGTCTACAAACTGGTCATCGCCTAATAAAAATAAGTAGCGCTGCTATAATTTAGCATCTGTTTCGAATCTTAACTAGTGTTAGTAGGAGTTGGGGGAAGAAGGGTGTGGTTGCGGCCCACACATTGTCGATAAATCATACTTACGAGGAACCCTTGGTAACAGGCCACTGGTAGAGCTCAGTGCCGTTTCGAACGTATCCTCTGTCTCGAAGCCACTGCTTGAGATGCTCGGGTCCTCGAGAACCGTACACGTATTTCTCGGGAATAATGCTCTTGTCATCGTCAATCTTGTGCAGAAGATCGGTGAAAATCTTCCAGGACACGTCCAGCTCGTCGTTTCGCACAAAGTTGGTGTGGTCACCCTTGAGACAGTCCAGGATCAGAGATTCGTAGGCCTCGGGGATTCTCACGTCCGAGTATCGTCGGTTGTAAGTGAGGTCGAGGTCGGTGACAATGTTCTTGGCGGTGAGACCGGGCAGCTTAGAGTTCATCTTCATGTAGATGGACTCGGAGGGCTGGATTCGGATGACCAGCTCGTTTCGGGGGAGATGGTCCACCACGCCCTTGGTCACGTCTCGGAACTGAACTCGGATCTCAACCTTGCCCTCGTCCAAAGCCTTGCCTGCTCGGAGAATGAAGGGAACACCCTCCCATCGTTCGTTGTGGATCTGCAGGTGAAGAGCAGCAAAGGTCACGGCTCGAGAGTCGTTGGGAACGCCCTCATCCTCGGTGTATCCAGGCTTGGTGCCGTCCTCGGAGGGACCGTACTGGCCGAGAATGCAGTCGTCAATGTCGAGCTTGTCAACACATCGCAGCACCTTGACCTTCTCGTCTCGAATGTCCTCGGCGCCAAAGGTGACGGGTCGCTCCATGGCAATGATGGACATCACCTGCAGAAGATGGTTCTGCATAACGTCTCGGATGATACCAATGTCGTTGAAGTATCCACCTCGACCCTCAGTGCCGAAGGGCTCCTTGAAGGAAATCTGCACGTTGGAGATGTTGTTCTTGTCCCACACGGCGGAGAGGAACTGGTTGCCGAATCGCAGTATGTTGAGGTTCTTGACCATCTCCTTACCGAGGTAGTGGTCAATTCGGAAAATCTCGTTCTCCTTCCACAGAGGTGCGAGGCCCTCCTGCAGCTCTCGTGACGACTCCAGGTCGTGGCCAAAGGGCTTCTCGATGATGATTCGTGCCTTGCCCTCGCCGGGGTACACGTACTTCTTCAGGCCGCCGGCCACCTCCTTGAACACGGAGGGGGGCAGAGCCAGGTAGAAGAGTCTGTAGTGGGGTTCGGCCTTCTTCTTTTCAAAGCCCTCAATGGTCTCATTGAGTCGGGTGTAGCCCTCCTCGCCGTCGTAGGGGCCCTGGACGTAGCACGTGTTCTCGAGGAACTTCTTGGCGAGCTCCTTGGACTGCTCGTCGGGGGTCTTGAAGTACTTGCTGATTCGGTCCTTGTACTCCTCCTGGGTCATTTTCGACCGTGCGTATCCAATGATTTCGACATTCTTAGGCAGCAGGCCGTTTCGGTAGAGTCCGAAGAGGGCGGGGTACTGGGGTTAGTAATTGCAATTGTGGGGCGACGGGCTCTTGGGCTTATTTTGGCGTTGGCTCCGTTGGTCCCATTGGTTCCGTTGGGCTGGCGTTGGGATGCAGCTGGGGTCTCTCTGTGTCGGTTGGGAGAGAAACGCTACTTCAGGCATGTGGGTCAATTGCGGAGCTACAACCGCAACGAGAGGGGCAGCAAGGCAACAGGGCAGCAGTCATTCGTCGGGGCGGTCAGCGCTGCAGGGGCTACTCAATTGAGCCCTGGGCCGCTTTGTGGCTGCTGAGATGTGTCCATATCTGAAGTCCCTCTTCGTCGCCACCAGATGCGACACTGTGGAGAGAGCTAGGGCCGCCGGTTGCTGGGACCACAGGGCCGGAGTCGTTTGTACTCACCGTCTTCTTCTTGGCGAGATCGCCACTGGCGCCGAGGACCACAATTGTGGTGCCCTCGCCAAACTTGGGCAGTGCGTTGGTCATTGCGTGGTGTGTGTCGTGGGGGAGAGGTGCAAAAAAAAAGTCGGGTTATGGATTGGAGTCGGCAGCAGCAACCTTGGTATATATGCAGAGGGTGGTAAAAAACGCTTTTCTTTGTTAGCTCGTCAGGGTAGTTGCCAACGTTTGAAGACAGACAAACCTTGTTGGGTGTGAAAGACGAAAAGACGAAAAGTCAGGGAAGCTAGTTACTAACGGAACAACCACACGTGTGTAGAACCACGGCGGGCAAAGTGAGGGGTTGCTGGATATGGGGGTTTGTGGGGTGGATAGGGGTTCTTTTGAAAGAAAAGAAAAAAAGCTCCCTCTTGGCCACAAACAACTCCTCAGATTTTGCTTCCCCGCCCACACCATTCTTCCATGGACTTCTTCCGTCTTTTTTTTTTTATCCGCTCCCATCCAAACTCGCTCACCGAAAAAACAAAGCTCGGCTGCTGTATGTACGATGAACTAATGTCGCGGTCGAGACGTGGGACCCATGCAGCTCTGGCTGAGTCACTGCGTTTTCGATATCAGATTCTGCCGGTATGCGGCCAGCGGAGGGGGAGCCATGTTTGGAATGAGTCAGTGGACGGTGGACGGGAGCTTTTGTGTCGGAACCGATCGGCACAGGCCACGATAACATGCGATAAAGTGAGTCGACCCCGCAAAAAACCGGGGAATGTGCAATTGTGCGTGTCTCTGATGTTGCACCTTTGCACCTCTACACCTGAAGATTCCAAATTGGCTTCCGCTTATCCTTTAGTCTCCTTACTGTATGACTGATTGCCTTCATACTAATCTGTGTCCGTGTCTGTGTCTGAAGTCTGTGTCTCGAGTCTCAAGTGTGAGTCTGGAGTCTGAGTCTGTGGGAACCGTCATCTGCTCATCTTTGCTGGCAATAATTATCGAAAAAGCCGCCGCCAAACACCCGTCTAGCCCCACGAAACCCCATCGCAGGTCTGGGGTCCGTGATCGCTTTTGTGTGCGGTAGCGGTCTGGAACGACATAATTATGTGAGCGACTAAAATATAAGACACAGACCAGACGCGAGGTGCGGGCATCGGCGGCGACACTGGGAATATTCGCAGTTCGCGCCACAAACACTGGCCACCACAGTGTTTGTGTGATGGGCTCGCGCTCTGACTCATATCAAACGCCGAGAGACCGAGCTGCCCAAAAGACCCGTTTGGGCACAGGTCCACATCACCCCCACACTACCGAGGCTCCAGCCGCATGAACCTACTGCCCACCGTGAAAGATTGTTGGATTCCATCTGCATAAAAACAGTGTGAAAGTTGCAGGTCCACGCTAGGGGTCTTGGGGGGCAGAGCTATGGCGTCATCAGCCTCAGCCACAGGGGCATCCACGCCATCTCCAGCCGCATTGCGCCACTCCTGAGGCGGTCAAAGGTGCCACGTCGCCACACACATTGACTTTGTGCGGGCTCCGTGTTGTTTGTTGGCCCCACGCTGACTGACACCAGCCGCAAAAGAAGCGCTCTGCTCTCGCCCACATACATACATATGGGCCTCCCACCGCGACAGACACCCAACACCCCTTAATCTCCCAACATGAAGAAGCACAGCACTCCACAGGATCCAAAAACCCCATACCACGCTACCGCAAAGGCACCCAGCGTAGCACAACCATGCCGTCAATCCTGATCATCAACCCCAACTCGTCGCAGTCGGTGACCCACGGACTCAAAGACATTCTGGACCCGCCCAATGACGTGACCTTCAAATTCTACACCGCCCCAAGTGGCCCGCCATCCATCAACGACTACTCCACGGGAGCCTTATCGGCGGCCGCCTGCCTGCCGTCGCTGCTGCCAATGCTCGAAAACCACGACGCCTTTGTGGTCGCGTGCTTCTCGGACCACTCGCTGGTCAATATTCTGCGAGAACACACCGATCGGCCGGTTGTCGGCATCATGCAGGCGTCCATCCTCCACTCGCTGGCGCTGTGCAACACCGTTGGCAGGCCGGATACGGGCAAATTTGCCATTGTCACCACCGGCAGCCAGTGGGAGCCTGTGCTGGATGCAGCCGTGCAGCGATTCGTGCCTGCTGGGGCCTTTGTGGGCACCTATGGCACGGGGCTGGGGGTGCTGGAGCTCCACGAGGCTGACGAGGCTCTTGTGAGCCAGCGGATCGGCGAGGCTGCCACCCGGGCCGCCAACAAGGGCGCCACCGTCATCTGTCTGGGCTGCGCAGGCATGGCTGGCATGGAGGATACCATCCGTCGGGCAGTTCCCGGAGTGCATGTGGTCGACGGTGTGGTTGCGGGCTGCGAGATTGCCGTTGGTCTGATTCGCACCTACTGGAGCTGATGTTTTCTTGCATATATAATCGATGGCATATTTTTTTTTCTTTCTTTTCTTTTGATCGGCTTGAGCCTCACTAGCCCCCGCGTTGGGCTGGCCAAGCACGCTAATTCAATTTAATTTCATCAAAGAAATCTGATTATTGAATTTTATTGAATTTTATTGACTTTTATTGAATGTAAAATGTCCCAACACCGACTCAACAAGATTGTGGGGAGCATATAGTGGGTGCTGAGACACTGAAAGATGAGTGGTTGGAATTGGGTAAAGATGTGTATCTGGGTATACCATAGGGTACAATTGATGGTGGGGAATGTGTTGGTTTTGATTATTTTCTTGAAACTCGATTTCTGGGGGAGTTGAGGTGATTCGTCAGATCTCAGGTTTCCAGATGTAAAAAATTCGAACCACCACGATTGATAAAGGCTCAGGAAAGAAACAACAGACTGTTTCAAATGCAGCGGATTTAGTTGCATTCCCTTACTTGCGGAAAGAGAGTGGTTTTGCTTACCAAGCTGTTTTGGTGCCTTAAACCCGCTAAAGGCGTTAGGAGTGCATCGCATGGTGCATGTGCATATCAACGGAAAAACTCCTTCGGATAGTGCAACCGGATGTATTGACGTGGCTGCAGTCTTTAGAGGCCAGGTGGCACCCAGAGCCATATTGAGGTGGCCTGATTGCACTTTAGGCCAAGGGAGATGGGGGAGTATTGTAGACCATGGTGGACTGCAGCGAGATAGCTGCCGACGTACCAGGGTGTTCGGTGGAGGCGCAACAAAAATTGGCGCTCTCGGAGAAAGTCATCCTCTTCCGCTGGGGTCATGACATGGGAGCTGTTCTCCGTAAGAGGTTTTGTCCTGATGAGTGTCGAATGAACCCTAGGTTCCGTCCAGGGAAGTGTTCAAGTCCATGTTCATGCACTGGAGAGGTCAGTGGTGCTGAAATAAAGTCACAGCTGTGGACAGTTTGTGACACGAACCCACGACACAAGACTCGTAACAAAAAGAGTTGTGTCCACTAGATGTAAACTCGAGATGAGCGTCTCTGTGGAGAACCTTTACTGCATGTACTTGGCTTGTACGTGGCTTCGCACAAGTCTGTGTTTCAGAGAGACTGAAAGTGAATGGATCACCTAAGAATGTCGTCAATCAATGTAGTTGGAGCAACTAAATCCTTCAAAGATCGAGACACAAAGATTTAGTTGAAGACGCTGGAATGAGCTAGTCGGAGAGGTCGATTTTGTTTTGATGGAATCGAATGAGATGATTTTTTGAACAAGATGTGATAGTGTATTGTGTGGTCTACCGTACAGTACAGACAGTACAGTACTTTGTTTACTCATCCCACACAAATCTACTGTAGTCATACTAATCACTCTATTAGATATTATATAATTATGCATTAAATGCCCTTTTCTGCTGGTTTAGCTTGTAAAGGGCACCGATGAGGCGAGCTTCGATGGCTTCGATTTGGTCCGAAGATGGCCGAATTTCGTGTTCAATGAGATGTTCGATATGGGTAGCCAGATCGACACACTGTTGGGTGGTGTCGTGGTTCACAACGTGATCCGTTTCAGCCACCTCGTGGTTCGTCTCAGCCACCTTGCAACTCGCCTCCTCATGGTTCATTTGGGTCACATGATGAGCCCCATTCTGAGCCATGTCAATCACCTCGGTATCATCATCGACCTCGGTGCCAATTCCGCCCATGTCAATCTCTTCAGTTTCGTCTAAATCAATGGTCTCCTGGGTATCCAGAGCACGGGCAACTTCTGAAACACCAACTTCTGAAACACCAACTTCTGAAACACCAACTTCTGAGATAATTTTGACTTCCGGAATGTCAACTTGCCCAGCTCGGAAAGTTAGCTTCAGAGGAGAGCTCTTGACAGGACTGGTAGATTCAAGACGTCTGCTTTTTCTCCGGGGAGTTTCTCTCTCCATGAGCTCAGACAATTCACCTGAAAGCTGTCGTCGCTTTGAAGAGTTCAACTTTTCGACAACTCTGGGATCCATCATCATGGGCTCACTGGATGGTTGTTTGGACTCGGAAATCGACTCGGAAACCAAATCAGACTGATTGGTCTCCTCCTTGACCTCCAAAGCTCTCCTGCTGGATCGAGTCTTTGGAGAAGAACTGCTCTTGGACCCTCTTTTAGAAGCCCGCCTTTTGGAAGGAGACACCTTTTCTAGCCGAGCACCCTGGTACCACACTTCCTGGCGTGAAGAAACGTACTTGGACATGAGAATGGATATCGTATCCTGGTCTAGCTCCGCGGACATTTCTTCGCCCAACAGCTCATTCCACAGACCTACCAGGTGAACCTGCAGCTTTTTGAGACTATCCTGGTAGTTGTAGATCCATTGAGGGAACACTTCGGCCACCAAAAGACCCTGAAACGTCTTGTTTGTGCTCAAAGGTGCCTGCTTCATCTTCCTGATGATGCTATCAAACATCAGGCGCTGCTGTTCCTCTGATGAAGATGTTTCAAAACAGCTCATGACCAAAGGAGCAAATCTGTAGAGAAAAGTGGGCATGATGTGGTCAGGAATCGTGGCCAGGCACTTTTGGACCTTAGAAACAATCTCTTTGGTGGCCAGGGAGCAGCTGATGTGGCCCAGATGAACGAAATCTTTGGGCATGTCTGTATTTTGAGACCGGAACATTGGCGAGGAAATGCCCTTGGGTTTCCGTTCCACCAAATCCAACCCCAGAAGACACACGTCGTGGTGCAGACAGTGATGGACTACTTGCAGCAGAGGCTCGATGAGCAGTTCTTGAGGAGAGCCCAAAAACGTGTCCTTCTTGATCACATCTGTTGCCAGCTTGAGAACAGTCACCCATCCGTCTTTGTCAACTGGCGCGTTTGCCGTGGCCAGAATTGCGTAAATGTGTCGTGGCGAAAGATTTGCCGTGTCTGGCTCGTTTGCCTGGGACAGATCGAGTTTTGTTTGTGCCAGAATCCGTTCAAAAAGAGCTGGGTGGCCGTGCACTACCGATGCAATGCTCTGGGTGAATTGGATGCGTCTCGTAGGCGTGCTGAGTTGTGAATAAATGAATGAAATGTAGTTGTCTGCGCTCTTGGTGTCTGAGTCGATTAGAGAAGCGAGAATGTGGGCGGCGGGGGTCTGGCGCTCCTCGTCAATGTCCAGGACGCGCTCCGTCGCAAACAGCACTCCGCAGACGTCGAAAGCGGATTTGTAGAAGGTCGCGTGGTCCATGGTGTCGCCCCTGAGACGGCTAATGTGCCGGTAGAGCTTACAGGCCGCTACAACAAAGGCAGCGGTTTCGGACGACGGGTGGATCTCTCTGGAGGCCGAATGGGCAAGATTAGCGGCCAGGGCGCTCCACACTGTGTCGAAATTGGGCTCTGGCGAGTCCAGGGGGATCTTCCGGATCAAATCGACAATCTTGTCAGCGTTGGCCTTGACCCACCGTGGACTCAGGCTGGCCGACAGCTGGCGATTTGACAGCGACGTCACGGGCTCGCGGTCCTTGGTGGGCTTGGTGTCGACGCGCAAGAGACACGCCAGAGAGGCGCTTCCGACCGAGACCAGAGAGCTGGATCCGATCATGACCGACAGAGTGGGACGAATGTAGGACTCCCAGAGCACGGAATGGGCCTTGAGAGTGATCTGGTTCGTGTCCAGGCTCACCAGCAGCGTGTTGAGCGTCTGGTTGAAGAGAGAAAGACACTGCTGGTCCACCGACTGGCTGGTGGTTCGCCCCAGGGGTTGCACGCACAGCATGAGTGTGTTTCCGGACCTGTTGGCCAGAGCATGGAGGCCAGCAGGATACTTGACGAGGTGTTTGCGAGTGTGGGTGTGCACGACATATCTGCACGCCTTTAGCAGCCCCAGAGGAGGAGGTTTCCCCTGGTTGATGAGTGAGCCAGGCACAGTCAGCCACTGGGGCAGGAGAGGCCAGGCGTGGATGGAAGACTCAGCATCCATAGGCGCAAGCAGCATGAGCAGGCCCCACAGCTCGTACAGGGCGTCTTCCACGGGACAGTCTACGACTGCTGCCAAGATGGTCTCGGCAAAAGACTGCTTGGGATTCAGCCATGTGGGCAGCTGGGCACCCAGTTGGCGCGCAATGTCCGCGGAAAAGGGAGCATTTAGCAGGGGCGACGTGCGCGCAGTCAGCGCCTTTGAGTTGGGACCTGCAGTCATGATGAACTCGGATAAAACGTTGAACGCCTGAGTTCGGATTCCTGTGCGCGAGTCGATTGCCAAGCAAAACACCCTGGGCAGCCAGAGAGTCACGTGGGCCAGAGCCCGTTGCGAGTGCACCGCTGCCGTGGTCTGGTAGATGCCCAGCACCTCGCTGGTGAGCGCTGTCGACGACTTTTTGTCGTTGGCCAGAAGCTCCGTGTACAGCAGCTCGATGGTCTCGGATGTGAACACGTTGCGGCTGACTCTGTGGTGACTCAGCAGATGCAGGTAGCCGCCCAGCACCGACTTGGAGCACCCGGGGTCCGCCAGCTTCTGCAGTCCCTGCGCCACGACCCATCGCACGATTTCCGGATCCACCGACTCGGCTACTGACTGGTCAAACAGCAGAAAAGCGAGAAAGCGGACCGCCTGGATCACCACACGCGTATCGAGCGCGTTGGACGACGCCTCGGCGGTGGTGATGTCCTCACGGGCGTAGGCCGAAAGCTGTGGAGCGTGTGTTGCCAGCACTCTGATTTGCTCGGGGGCAGGCTGAGAGCTCGAAGAATCGAGTCCGCGGAGATACGAGTTCAGGGTGCTGTATATCGAGAACCGCTGGCCTCCGTCTCCGAATCCCGCGCCCTCTGGGCCTCCCAGGCCGTCTTTTTGGGCCAGCAGCCGGGTGGCAGCCTCGACCATGGGTCTGAATCGTTTTCCAGGCGCTTTTTCGCCTTCCCGGAACCAGAAAAAGCCCTCAAACTGGTCTGCAACCACCCCTGCGCTCGCCGCGCCCGCCAGCGCTCCAGGAGGCACTTCTCCGTTCTTTTTCAGGATTCCTCCGGGTGTCGAACTGGGCGTAGTTGTGTTTTCCTCAAAAGTGAACGAGACCTTCTTTTTGGGCGTCTCCAGGGACTCTGGGGTGTCGTGGGCCCGGGGCTTTATCGTGTGCGTCGCCTGCAGCTTGATTTGCGGCTCTTCCTCCACTTCCACCTCTTCTTCTTCGCTTGAGTCTGTGGACGCATCTGAATCCGACTCAGAGCTCGATTCGTCGCCGCTGGAGCGTCCAGTCAGGTCGAGGACGTCTGTGCCGGTGTGTGTGCCGTTGCTGGGCTCCTCCTCGTGTCTTTTGGCGCCCTTGAGACGAGATTTGGTACCTCGTTTCTCGCCCACTGTGGTTAGCAAAAGTCCTAGTGGAGTTGATAAAACGACTTTGGCACCGGTTTTTTCTTGCCACGCTTTTTTTTGCCCCCTCGCTCTTTGTGTCCCACATAGTCGACCTCCCCCTCGCTTTTGTACTCACTCATCTGCGACCAGGTTCTTTTAATGATATTCAGCTTCGCGGTTGAGATTCACGGTCTGGATGAAAAAAGTCAGAAGTCAATATAATAAAGTGCAAACGCGACGCGTCCAAAATTAAGTTATTTAGACCAGGCTAATCTGGATGTATTCGGGGTATATATAGCAGTAATTGCATCTCTTTCTGTAGAGAGTGATCTGTTTTTGTGTCTGTTTTTTGTTGTTGTTTTTTCTTCTTTTTTTTTTCAACGTTTTGTTTTTTTTTTTTCTTCTGCTTCATTATAACATGCACACACGCACTGTATGTACACACTGTGATCAGTTTACACTGTGGAGGTAGGGGGTGGTGGTTGTTGGGACAACGGGTATGCTTAGTCAGCGATGGCTTAGTCAGCTTTTTTTTTCGAAGTGGTTTTTTGAAAGTTCTTTGAGATATAATGGGGAGTATTTGAAAGACTGAATAAGTCGCTGTTTGAATAGAAACCGGATTCAGAGATGATTGATGTTGGTTAGGTCTTTATAACTAAAGTATTGGGGTGTATTGATGTCGTGACCAGTTCAGTAGTTTGACTTGTGATTGGAATATAATATGGACAAAATGAAGAGATTCTGAAAAGTGCATCTTTTTTGAAATTTGATTTGGAGTCGATTGGTGGTATTTTTGTAGTCGTTTATCAACTATATGATCATTTGGAGTGCTCTTGAGACAACTCTATGTGAGATATCCCTAGTATGAGAAGAACAGAGATTTCTGGTTCAATAATGAGCAATCCCAAGAGTAAATTCGCTTCAAAATCAAATTTTTGATTGAATGGTACTTCTTTCGTGCTTCTAACTGTTCTGAATCGCTATTTAGCGTCTTTTGAAATAAGTGGCACACTTGAACTTTCTACTCTGACACCTTTCAGGTTTTGTAGGCAAGTTGTAGAAAATCTGAAGAGTGCATTCAATATAAAATGAAAACTCGGATCAAATGGTGTCTTTCACATATCTTTTTTATTCTGATGAAGAGTAGTTTTTCAGGTACTGTTTTTCAGTTCTAGATACGCTGACTCAGCATCCCACAGATACTTCTCCCGGACAAATATAAAGATGGTATTAGTACCAGTGTATTCGGAATTACATTTGAAACTGAATGCACTCTTCAGAATTTCTATTCCACTAACATTCTTTTTCTGTAACAGATTTTGTATCATTATGATCCATTCTATATCTGTTCAATTTAGCATTCACAGAATCTGATAATAGCTCTATATAAATCCATATTAATCCATACAACTCCGCTAAAAGACGCGGTATATGTGCTAGAGCAATTCCGAAGAGTGCGTTCTTTTCAGAAAACGATACTCAATCCACTGACCCCATATATTATACCTCAACAGGGTCCAATAGCTCTTTAGTCCAGTCCCTGCTGAGAGCCGGTGATTCTAAAATAAACACCTCCGAGTCACTCTAAAAGAACAGGTTAAAGAAAGAAAAAAAAGTCACTATCAATCAGGGGAGTTAAAACACTGTTCTTTTTTTTCACGTGAACAATTTGTACGCCTGTTTTTTTTTTCTTTTCTTCTTTCTTGGCAATATACACGGCGATGAAAGAGTGCGGAAAGTGAGACATCCAGGGACCGCCGGATTGAGACCAATATTGAGACAGTGCGGGCCTTTTGAGAGCAAAAACAAATTCCACTCTTTTTTTTTCCTCGTTTTTTCCTCGTTTTTTATTTTTTTTTATTTGCAATTTCATTTTTGTTCTTTTTCATTTGTTTTCTTCGTTTATCGATATTGCTCACTTTTGCATTGGTCTCTGCTTATGCGTCTGCATCTGCCTCTGCCTCTGCTCTGCATCTGCCTCTGCCTCTGCTCTGCATCTGCCTCTGCTTCTGCCTCTGGCTGCACCTGGCTGCACCTGGCTCTGCATTTCTCAGAGAACATTCTAGACTAGAAACTGTGCATTTTAGCGGGGTGTGAAAAGTGTAAGTTTGGGTGGAGAGAGAATGGGAAAAGTGATTTTTGAACCACATTCTGGGAATATCAACTAAGTCATCTGATTTAGAATCGAATTTCGAATGTAATGCACTTTTCAGATCTCTCTTATCTCACTTTTGGCACTGTCTAGGAAGTCAGATCTATTGATCTCTCATTCTCAACTTTCACAGCCGAATAAACAGTAAATAATCGCTTGGCAAATTCATGTGAGTCACTGAATTGTGAATCGGGTGCTGAAATGAAAGTTTTCTTTGGATTCTCTCTCAATCAGCGACTTTGGATTCTTTCTCAATATAATCATCTTTTTTGTAGGGACGTAAATGATTTTAGCCCCTCACTCAAGCACACAACAAGTAGACTAAACTACCGAAAACTCAGCCGGAAAACACCGTGGAATTCAAGATCAACCCTGGAACAGAAGGCACTTTTCAGAATCACACTACCAAGTCTATGAGGTGTTTTAGACTGCCCATATTGACATCCATTATCATTCAGTTTTAATTTTCATCTCACACAAGGTTTAATTTCACCTCGGATCTTTTTCAAACCGAGGATGTCCACGCAAAACCATATCAGAGTGAAATAATGACACTAATTGGTGCTCGATGTATTCAAATAACCGATTGCAAGTCCGTGGCGCTCATTAAATTTCAAGTAGCTCTTCAGTAGCGTCATTTAACGGCTTTCAAAGTATCTGGATAGTCTTGTGCAGTTACAGGGGGTAAAACAAGCCAGTATGAAAGCTACAGGGCCTGCAAGCTTGAGAATGGCTTGGTGAACAATAAATGGTTCTGTGAAATGTATAGCTTTCGGCTCCAAACTCCTCTTAATCATCAATCACTAATGCACTTTATTTGTCTTCACCTTGGGGGTCATCCGCACAGCAAACAAATAGATTTCGCATGGACAATTGAAACGGATCGAGCAGCTGCTATTACACTTGGAGAGAGAGTCTCAACCAGCCGTTAATCTCAGAGTTTGGAAATCTTTAATATGGCGTATAAAAGATACATCTCTTGGGGATCTCTACAGTTGGTCTCCATGTGAGTGATATAGGCGATTATCAGATTGCTAAAACTGGAATCTGAAAAGTGCATTTGGATCAGAATCAAATTTCGAATCGATTGATTTAAGCCATTTGCCCCTAATGGTCGCCAATGCAGTGCAGTACAGTAGTCTTCATAGTGCTCATCGTATAGAGGTCATGTATACATCACCTCCTTGAAACGTATAGACCACATGGATACGTGCGTGAAAAAACAAATTCTCCGAAATCTAGGACGCTTTTCAAGCCCCGACAGCCCGCTCAGCTCAATAGTATCGCAAACTTATACGTGACCTAGGGTTAGCCGTTGAATCTATGATTGCGGGCCGTGACTTGTTCATTCAAAGGTAAAGCAGAGTTTATGCAGCGGAAAAAATGTTTCAAAAGTCTGAAACAAGCTTGAATCAGAAAGCGTTTGACGGGGGTACAGTAAGAAGCCTTTGAAGCGAGTTGCAGATTTACCAGTAGCGAGATTGGATGCAGAATTGAATTCCGAACAAGATGCACTTTTCGCAATTACCCAATCCCGCCCTCCAACGTCTTTTATTTGTTGTTTTATCAACTTGTATATGTATACTGCGTCGCAAAGTAGGTTTTATGTTGTCGATCAACAGATAGATACGAACAACACGATTATTGAGACACGGGGCATAAGTGAGTGTCTTATGAACGGGACAATGGCTGCCTGCGACCATGCACATATACGATGCTCTGATTGATAATACTTACTAAAAAATGATAACCACACAGTACTTTGTGTACAGTACTTTTTTTTCTCTGTGATTTCCTGCTTCGATCAAAGTACTCGCTTAGATTATCTTCCCAATACAGTACAGTAGATTTTTTAAGTGCATCACTCAAGCTCTTCGATGCCGTGGGAAAGTCGCAGCCAAGGAAAAAAAAAACCGAAAAAAAACCGAAAAAAAACCGAAAAAAAACGAAACCTACCCAAACGCCAAAATATGGCGTGGTTTTCACCCCCAGGGTCCAATATCTTGCCGTATGCGCTTGGAACAGCAGCAATTGTGCAGCTGGAAAAAGTGAGGGGGATGCAGAAGTATAAGTTTTTCAAATCGAGAACACGGCACCATACGACACTCAACGGAGGAATCTGGACACTTGAGGCCCTGAGAACTGAACCAATGGATTTAGCGAGTCATTTTGAACAAAACGCACTTTTCCGATTTCCTATAACTCGGCTTTGACACTGTTATTAAACACACTACTGTTGTGCGAAATCGGCAAATCGATTTCGGCAAAACGCCACTTGTCCACATTTTTCCCGATTTGCCTTTTTTTTTCGTTTGACCAGCCATCGCATTTTTTGTCTGCTATTTCGGCAAATGGGAAAAAGCGAAAAAGTGTCTTGCAAAATCAATATGATTGCTTTTTCGGCCTCGTCGGTGATTAAAAAAAACAAATGTTCACCCTTGATCCGTAAAGAAGCGATGTCATATCGCAGTAATAAAAAAAAAAAAACGAGGTCGCGATAGAATAATGGGCTTGCAAAAAATGCTGGCAAAACTGTTATGCCGAAACAGCCGATGTCTCAGTCCTATCCTATGGTAGAGTGCATACTGTCTCACAGCGTCTTATCTCGGCATTTGTCTGTTGCCCAGAATGCAAATCTGATTTCCCGTGGTTTTTGATGCCGTTTGTCGCCGTTTACACTGCCGTTTCCGTTGGCCTGATCCCTGTCGTTTCGGCTGCCAAAAAAAAGTGGCTGCTGAACTACGTGCCGTGGAAAATTGTAAAAAGTACGGTGGAGCAGCCAGCAAAAATCTAATTGAGACATATTGTTCTGGAAGGTATATGCTGGAGCAAACGGAGCTAACGCTCGTAGACCAGCTTATTTCCGTGGGGCTGTTGAAGTAATAGCTTGGTGCTTCGTCTATAGGAATAGCATTGCACACCCATCCGGGAGATGCATGAAAAAAGCGTTGATTCGTGTCGATCTTTCGTCTGTAAAAGGAAGCAGAGGTGCATTGTACCCCGGGGATCGACTAGTGGATCCTCCCAGACATGTGTCGATCCCACAACGCTGCTCCAGATTCGTTAATAGGTCGCATAGAGCTGTGCTATTGGCAACTCCAAATCATAGACGTCTGATGTATTGATTCCCGTCACTTATGCTTAAAACGTGTGTCACGTCAATAGCTGTCGTATCAATTAGCTACCTGGGGTGCTTTTCTTGGCTGCCTCGTTTATCCACGACAAGCAGCCAGATGTGCCTATTGCATTTCAGGCAGAAAACACTCGCTACCTTTTTTTTTTCATCTGATGCTCGTTTTTTTTTCTTTTGCGTTTAATCTATTTTGTCTTGTGCCCGGCTGATTTCTTTTTATAGCAAACTCTCTCTGTACAATGGCCGACTCTGCAATGCACGAGAGAAGATGGGAATAGACAAATGTACCGATGCAGGCTATCGCCTCAGAGCATACAGCGAAGAGCAGCACGATACGAACAGATCAGTGTCTTGTAATAATACCGATGCTGGTCGTATTCGCAAGAAAAAGTACTTCCACTAGACCTGTCAGATTAGCCTAATTTGACCCCCATTGTAAAATTAATAGTCGTTTCAAACTTATACCTTTGCTCCTCTACACCGCACTCTACAACACCATGTTACACAACGCCACACAGCAACAGCAGCCACTAGTCTACCGGCTCAAAACCACTAACCTCCTCTTTTTAAGCTCCCTGTAGGGCTCTGCCGAATGCCGCCTCACGCATTCTTTGACTTCCTTCGTTTTTGTGTTCCAAACCCTGCCACCCTTGTTGGCTGCCGATGCCGCGCATTTCAAACGCACTCCATTACTCTTTGCGTTTCGTTCCGCTCGGCGATCCAGCTCGCGGCCCACGGTGATCTAGACGATCTGTGGGGGGGGGTGTCACAAAACGACCGGTTCAGTCACCCATAGATGGCCCATAGGCATAGGTTTGACAGCATAGATACACACACACACTCACGCACACACATGCACTCGCACGCACGCCCCTTCCTCTCTCACTTTGCTTTATCCTTTGTCTCTCTCCTCTCGGTTCACGATCTGAAAACCAACCTCTCAGCCGTTAGAGTTACTGTAACATATCGAGCACTCGACTAATGAAGTAATACAACAGATGACGCAGACAAGTCTAAATGAACGCATAGCAAAAGGCAGGGACGGCCCCGTGCCGCTAGGAACACTGCCTTTGTTCGCCCCGGATACATATAACTCATGAGTCCCCTCAACCACTTTCTCACAACCCAAGCCGCACATGATCTTACTTGCACACTTTCTCGCCCTGCTGCTACTCGCCACTTTGGCTCTTGCCAAACAGGTCATCTCACCGTTGGGCTCTCTCGACATTGAAAAGGCCAATGGAGGAGGTAAGACTGGAAGCGCTGATGACGTCTGGAACATGAACTTTCAGTTTGCGCTCAAGCCGTACGACGACAACGTCCAGGCAGGCGACTTCTTCCGGTTTACAGTGGACGACAAGCTATCGTTTGGCAGCAACATCTTCAACTTTGACGTTAAGGATGCCAAGGGCAACGTTATCATGAAGATTACAAACTCCGGCAAAACCTTTACCGGCACCTACACTGACTACGTCGCCACCAACAACGACGATATCTCTGGTCTCGTCAAGATCCAGACTCAGTTTGACAAGTCCAAACTCAAGGTTGTTGGCCCCACTACGGTCACCGTGACCCCCCAGGTCGGTGGCAAGACCCTTGCTGACACTGTCAATCTTCTTGCATCTGCTAACAGCAACGGTGCATGGAAGTCAGGCGAAAAGAACGGCTGTTGTATTCTTTACTGGACTATTCAACTGCCCAGCTCTCCATACAACCGAGCCCTCATCTCAGACACCGTCACAGACGGTAAGACACAAAACTTCGACATTGGTATGGTCCAGGGAAACACTAACCTGGTGTTTCTTTACGATGTCAATGCCTTTGGAGGTTTCTCCAAGAAAACTTACGTCATGGGTGCAGATGTTGCAAACTACCTGACTTATACACAGATGTCGCCGACCCAGTGGACTGCCCAACTCCAAAACATTCCCGATAATGTCAACGTGCAAATTATTTACCCTGCCCGAATTGCAACTCAGTCTTCCTCTTACAAGAACTCGTACCAGTACACCATCTGGGACGAACCATACAGTGATACTGGCGACAAGTGGGCAGCTGGAGGAGAGCAGCGGGGATCAGGTGGAGGATCGGCCTCTGATGTGGCCCCTAATGGTATTGGACCCAACCTTGGTGGAGGTGGAGATGGAAGTGGAAATGGAAAACGTAAGTACTAACTATGTGAGGGAGACCCAAAAACACACAACACAACAAACTAACACAGCCACATCTTCTTCAGTGATTACCTCAACAGCTGCCGCCACTACCAAGCCAGCCACGTCTAGCTCTGTGGTGACATCTAGTCAGAAACTCCCGACCAGTTCAGTGAAAACTTCAACCAAGCCCTCTACCAGTTCGTTAGTTTCTTCTACTACTCCAGCATCAAGCACGATGGTGTCTTCTACTACCCCAGCATCAAGCTCGGTGGTTTCTTCTACGACCCCAGCATCAAGTTCAGTGGCTTCTTCTACGACCCCGGCATCAAGTTCAGTGGCTTCTTCTACTACACCAGCATCAAGTTCGGTGGCTTCTTCTACTACACTAGCATCAAGCTCTGAGACATCAAGCTCTGTGTCTAGCTCTGAAGTCAGTTCTTCGGTGGCACCATCATCAGAGGCTTCTACTGAGAGCTCAAGTGTCGCTACTGAGCCTACTTCTTCCCAGGCTTCCTCTACTGATTCGGTCATTGAGTCCCACTCTACTGTCACTGCCCCATCTAGCATTGAGACTACCAGTGAGGTTTCTACTTCTGAGTCTGATTCTGAACCACTCCCCACTGATTCTATCACGTCGGATTCCTCTGCCAGTGTTTCTATCTCTTCCGGTTCTGCTAGCTCCACTGAAGCTCCCTCTTCGGCCCTTGTCTCCTCTACTGAGTCTGCCTCTGAGGCTGCCTCTTCTACTGAAGTTATCACTACCGAGGTTAGCAGCTCTCCGGAAAGCACTGCGTCTTCAACAGATGCTTCCAGCTCCAGTGAGGCTACTTCAACTCAGGCCACCTCTTCAGATAAGTCTCTTGAGACCGAGGTTGCTTCTTCCACTGATCCTTTTTCTACTGAAGCCCCTAGATCCACTGAGTCTGTGGTAAGTGAGATTTCTTCTGAGACGAGCCTTGACATTCCTGTCTCAACTGAGACTTCAAGCTCAATCCCAGTCTCTTCTGAAGTCTCTGGCTCTGCTTCTATTTCAAGCGAGACTCCCGAGTCTTCTACCTGGGCCCCGACTACTTCTCTCCCAGTGTCTACAGAATCAACTGAGTCTGTTGAGCTATCAACCCCTTCAAGCACATTTTCTTCCGAGTTCATTGAGTCAGCTACTGGTAATGTTTCTCTCACCAGCTCTATCTCTACTACTGGTAATGTTTCTGTTACCAGCTCTATCTCTACAACGTCTGTTAATACTGCCACTGCACTTGGTTCGTTGGAGCTTACTGCTAGACCCCCTGCCAAATCCACCACAGAATCTACTTTTATGCCAACTGCCGAATCAACTACCGAGACTGCAAACCTCACTTCACTGGCTACGGTTTCGCCTACTCCAACTGACACCTTGTCTTCAGTTTCCAACCACACAGATATCTCTTCGGTGCCTACTCCAACTGACACCTTGTCTTCAGTTTCCAACCTCACAGATATCTCTTCGGTGCCTACCACTGAGTCTGCTCAGGCTGTTACCACGTCCCTTGTGTCGTCAGAACCTACCACTGACTCTACAACTGAGCCCACCACCGCAGTGTCTTCTTCAGCTGTTCCTGAATTTACTCAGACCAGTGAGTCGTCAGAGCCTGCCACTAGCTCTACAGCTGAGTCCACCTCGGATGAGTCTTCGTCTGTTGTTCCTGAGTCTACTCTGACCAGTGAGTCACCTTCTGAGACTTCTGATATTCCCAAGTCCTCGTCCGATACCTCAGCTGCCCCTGAGACTACTACTGAGACACCTCAATCCACTCATGCCAACAGTTCCTCTCTGTCTTTGGTTGATCCAACATCCAATGGAGTGTCTTTGTCTTCTAATTCGACAACTATGATGCCCTCGTCTGCTGTCTCCTCAGTTGAGACCACTCGTGTTCCTCCTATTGAGACATCTTCTTTTACCAACTCTTCGGTGCTTGCCACTTCGGTTCCCCATACTTCCAACGGCTCGGCATCTCAGTCTACATCCATTGACGCTACTGAATCTATCCAGTCTACTACTGAGTCACAGGTCAGCTCTTCAGTCATTGAATCTAATACGTCTGGAAACTCCACCACTGCCGAGTCTACTGTGCAACCTACCTCTACTGTGACAACTACTCACTCTGCGCCTACCTCTGATACTTCCACTATCAAGACTACCGTTTTCTGCAAACGAGATAACGACGAAGACTGTATTACTCAGTCTGAATCTTCCACCACATCCGGCCCAGTTACCAGCTCTGAGATTCCTGTGGTGACCAGTGCTGAGCCCAGTTTCTCCAACTCTACGGTTTCAGCTCAGCTGACGTCAGTTCCAGTGACCAGTTCTTCCGGCCCTAGCACTTCTGCCACTGTCTCTTCAGCCTCTGTCTCTTCAGCCTCTGTCTCTTCAGCCTCTGTCTCTTCTACCCCTGTCCCTATCTCTACAGACTCTCCCACTAGTGCACCTCTCTCTGGTTCATCTGTTTCTGACTCTGCGGCGTCCCACGACTCGGTTGTTTCATCAACAGGTTCCCCCGTCACAGATTCAGCTTCACTCTCCATGGCATGGAACTCAACTTCAGCTGGCTCCTCCATTCACTCAGCTACTACTGTTGTCATTGTCACCAGTTCCATTTCCATCATGTCCATTCCTGAGACTGCTACTAGCTCCCCATCTGAGGATACCTCTTTTGTTACAGTTTCTGATCATCAAACTGGCTCCACTCCCGGTTCTAAAAGCTCTCACACTGCCACTCTCAGCAGTTCTCTGGCCACTGGCTCTCAGCCACAGGTCACTGGCTCCCCAGTCACGAGCTCCCGCATTATTCAGTCTTCTGACATTGGCTCAGGGCTGGTTATCTCTCAGTCCACTGCTTCTAAGTCGACTGACTCTCACTCAATGATCACTGGCTCTCCGGTGACGAGCTCCCGAGTAAGCCAATCTTCAGACATTGGCTCAGGTCTGGTTGTCCCTCAGTCCACTGACTCTCCGTCACAGGTCACTAGCGCTCAGTCCATCCAGCCATCTTCCCCCTCTGTGGCTCAGACTGTTACTGCCTGCGAAGGCGACGTGTGCTCCGAAGTTGTTATAACTCTGACCACATTTGTCCCCGCCAATGGTGCTACCACCACAAAGACTACAGTTATTGATGGCCATACCGTCACCGTGACTGTTCCTGTTGAGCCCATGGTTACCTCCGTTGTTGTTGAGACCGTTTCTGCAACCCTCACTACCAAGGCTTCTCCGAATGTTCCTTTCACCACTGTGGTTACAGTCATTAGCGGTAAGACCACGACTCTCGTTGTCCCTCAGGCTACTGAGTCAGCGGTGGTCTCTGGTGGCGCTCAGTCTAGTACCGCTGGCGGGTCTGGCAATGCTGTTGAGGAGAGCATTGGTGCCTCTGGCACTGTGAATGCCCCTGATACAGTTAAGATTGCTACTTTTGAGACTGGCCAGCATGAAACCCAATTCGCCGGTCACCCGGCCATTCTTCCTTCCGGTCAACACGGAGTCCAGTCTGACATTGGGTTGGGTGCCGAGGTTACGAAGCCCATGCCCACCCGGTCTGGTTCAGCCCAATCTCAGTCTGGCGCATCTGTCACCTACTCTGTCTCTTCTGGCAGCGAGTCTGGCACACAGTCACCTTCCTTTGCATCTTCTTCTTCTTCCGCTCAGTCTCTGATCCAGACTGTCGCCCCACCACCACAGGCCAATTCTGCCTCGGACGCCAAGCCAGTTGCTTTGCTTCTGCTTCTTCCTTTCCTTGCTCTGGTATGAGCATTTTCAACTGCATTATAGATTAATTTATGACTAGATATTACGTCTCCTGTACTGTATCGAGAGTACCGTACTTGCTGTAGGGCATGATAGAGCCATACTGGTCTATGAAAAGACAAAGTTTGGGGTGCATGATATGACGTAGTGGTTCTAGAAGCGAATTTAAACGAGTTGACAGTGCCTAAAATGGTTTAGCAAAACATAGTTGATGGGTCATCTTTGTTCTTTTTGTCTGTCCAATCTCATTGACTTTTTTTAGCGACACGTCATTTCCCTGTCTGTTCACGTGCATGACTGCACATGTGCATATTGTGCGGCAAAAGTTGATTTATGCAGTGAGAGAACTGTCTTAGTTATATTGAGGTTAAATTCGGATAAATTGTTTGTCATGACACTCCCAAAATAGTCTGGGATGATAATATTTTGACCGGGTAGACGTCAATCACCTGAGACACAGGTTGCGGGACGGAGCCATAGTCTAACGGCTGTGCATTGTGTATATTGAGCTTGATCAGCTATAGTTGGAGAGCAGATCAATACATCCCCGGCTATTGATTGGCACTCAGTTCCTGGTGGGGCACATGGGAGTTATGCAGCCATGTATTTTCTTCTTTTTCCCTCTCACCCTAATCTGCGTATAGAGCAAAGGCCGGGCTATGAGCTGGCCCCCTTTACTCAGCTGAACGACGTTTGTGGGTAAAAAGACGCCAGAAAACGATATCATTGCACTCAGAGTCGCATCTAGAGCAGAATGCACTCTTTTGATTTTTCTTATCGCAAGTGCTGGGCGAATTACAGAGAGTCGTGTGTTGAGAGCATCAAGAGGAGCAGTACACCTTCGGGAACTGAGATGCAGGCGCGCATAGTCAATTCAAGCCCGTACGGCGCTGTCAGTCGATGGAATAATGGCACCACTTTTTTTGCCCTTCCCTGACAGAGCAATCAATGCCTTTGTATGGACCCTTGGCCGGCATTGAGACCTGAGACTAGAAGCTTGAGCCGAACTGTGGGTAAAGAATGAATATGCAGAGGAAGGTCTGTGCAGAAGCTTTGCAGCCATAGTGCAGACCTTGGCGGATGGCTGGTTTTCCCTGCAGAGAAAGAGAACATTTTGGGTGTGGTTTTGTCATTTTTTTGTTATTTTTGCATATTGTTTCAGAGCCGCCATTCCGCGGATTCCGTGGAGTGGTTGCGTGTAGGGCAGAGATTGTGCAGGTGCCGTGAGCATAATTTGGGGCGTAAATTGAGGTGTATTTGTCTCTTGAGAGCATGTGTGTGCCGCTGTCATTCAATTGCAGCGAGAAGCAGCCAGATAGCGTCTCTAGTCCCATTAGTTTATGGACCTAGCTTAACCTGTGAATCTAGAGTAGCTGGTGGATTGGATAGAGGATCGATAGCTGTGAGGTTAGGAGAAGGTAGAAATCGCCACAAACCCCTAAAGCCAAGGCTTCGGCTTCCATGTCTTACTCTCGACTCCCATGCACAACTGGGGTACGTGCAGAGCCAACCCAAACAAATTGCGAATTAATATTTTTTGGCTGCTATAATTTCTGCTGTCGCCTGTGCATCATGAGACAAAAGTTTATACGTGAGGGTACGGGGTCTTTCTGTACCACCCCCAATGGCAGTGCAAAAGACGAGTATATCGCAATCGTCCGTCAGTGTGCCCTGAGAAGCCGCGCCCAAAGCCATCGGTGGCGCCCATATATCATTTAATAACTCCCCTGATAATCCGAAGATCATAGGAGATCGATGAGGTTTGCTTTCTCTCATGCACCTCCTACAGTGTAACTTTAAAGCTAGAATTGTCCATGTCCAGTATGTGGCGATGCATTCGAGTCTTCATCACTTTTGAGACATGAGGCTCCGACCAAACTCCGATTACCCCAGCTAACATGGATACCCCCGACTGTACCGGTGTAACTCGCCGAATGCCCCGGAACGGCAGTCTTGGTCGCTGTCCAGCTTCCATACCCACAAGATGTATACCTCAATGGCCTATCTAAGATACCCGCCGACTCACGTCACAGCCACGTCACAGCCACATATACCGACATGGTCTTTGCTTCTTTGAAGCCATGCTGCTTCTGAGTCGCTGAATCTTCTCCCTGCTCCCGCCTCCCGCTGCTGCAAGAGCAGGCTGCTGCATCAAAAGACGTAGCCAGCAATCAAATCGGGACCGGAGCTCTTGACACAGCAGAATATATAAACCCCCATTGACCATCCATGGAAAGACAACAATGCTTCTCTACACGATCTTTACCTTGCTATTAGCCGCCCTGGCTTTAGCCAAACAGGTGGCCTCGCCTTTGGACTCTTTTGACCTTCACCGAAAAGACGACCCCAACAACAAGGAGGGCCACTACTGGGACATCTGGGAGATGGACTTCACCTACAAGCTAGAGCCCAGCGCCCAGGACATCAACCCCGGCGATTACTTCCAGTTCACTGTCGACAAAAAATTCTGGCTCGGAGACAAGCCCTTTGACTTCGACGTTGTCGACGCTGAGGGCAACCCCATCTTCCATGTCACCAACAACGGCCATACATTCACTGCTACCTACTCCAACTACGTCGCTGACAAGAACTGGGAAATCAGCGGCAAGATGCACATTCAAGCTACCGCCGAGCGAACCGAGCTCACCACTCCCGGTCTGACCGATTTCACAGTCGATAACGGAGACGGCAAGATTTTCAATGATTCAGTGACCATTCTCGGTGACGTTGACGTTTCGCAGCCTCGTAAATGGGGTACTCGTGAAGGCGACAAGCTCTGGTGGACCGTTCAGCTCCCCAAGTCGCCCTACGACCGTCTCAAGCTCGACGACTTTCTCAGTGACGACGCTCTGGAGTACCCCTCCCAGCAGTACCTTGAGGACAACTTTCACATCAGTTTTGCCTACGGCATGGACGAGTTCTGGAACGCCAAGGAGTGGGTCGAGCTGTCTAATGCGGACTCCAAGAAGTACGTTGAGTTCACTGACGTGACTTCCCAGTCTTTCTCTGCTCTCTTCACCAACATTCCCGACGACGTTTCCGTGCAGATTGTCTTCCCCGCTGAAATCGTCAAGAAGCAGTCCAACTACTGGAACAGACTGGCCTACACTCTGTGGGAGAGCCCTTACGAGGGATCTGAGGGCAATGTTGGCATGTGGGATGTCCCTGGCTCCAAGCATGGTGAGGCTGCTGGCTTTGGCACTTTCAACCAGGACGGCAGTGATCTCGGCGGTGGAGGTGAAGGTGAGGGTTCTGGTACCACCATTGTTCCTTCCAGCTCTGTGAGCACCACCTTCCACAACTCTTCCACCCCCATCCCCGAGCCTTCGACCTGGGCTACTGAGACTACTGAGGTACCCCCTTCTTCCATTCCCGTCATCCCCACCACCGTTCCCATTACTACCAGTTTTGTGGTGACCAGCTCCGTGGTGACCAGCTCCGTGCCTTCTACCTCTACAGTCACTGTCAACACCACTGTTCCCTCTTCTGAGGTTTCTGAGTCTACACAGTCCACTACCAATGTGCCATCTACCGAGTCTGTACCCGCCATCTCTACTGATTCTGTTCCTGCCACCACTGTGTCTACCACTACCTCTTCTGTGAACACTACTATTCCCGACACTTCTACTGTCGAGACTTCTTCTGTTCCAGTTACTGTCCCTGTCATCTCTACTGACTCTGTTCCCGCCACAACTGTGTCTACCACTACCTCTTCCGTGAACACCACTGTTCCTGACACTTCTACGGTCAAGACCACCACCAAGACGATCCCTATCCCTACCAAGCCTATTCCTACAGTTCCCATCTTCTCGACCCATGCTGTGCCTTCGGTGACTGTCCAGACTTCTCTTCCTGTGATCTCTACCCACTCTGTGCCTTCAGATACTGTTCAGACTTCCATTCCTGTCGTCTCTACTGATTCTGTGCCCTCGGTGACCGTTCAGACTTCTATTCCTGTGATCTCTACCCACTCCGTGCCTTCTGAGACTGTCCAGACTTCAGTCCCTGTGATTTCCACTGATTCTGTTCCTGTGACTACTGTTCAGACCACTATCCCTGTGAACTCGACCCACTCTGTGCCTTCTGAGACTGTCCAGACTTCTATTCCTGTGATCTCTACCCACTCTGTGCCTTCTGAGACTGTCCAGACTTCCATTCCTGTGATCTCTACCCACTCTGTGCCTTCTGAGACTGTCCAGACTTCCATTCCTGTGATTTCTACCCACTCTGTGCCTTCAGATACTGTTCAGACTACCGCCCCTAACTCAACCCACTCTGTTCCTGTGACTACTGTTCAGACCACGATCCCTGTGGTTCCCACCAGCTCTGTTCCTGAGACCGAGACCACCATCACTGTCAACGGTACCACTTCGTACCCTGGCACTGCTTCAGTCCCCACCCTGTCGGTTCCCAGCACTCTGTCTCATTCTACACCCACTCCTGAGCCTTCCAACGTGACCGAGTCTGAGTCTTCCTCCGTCCCAGTTACTGAGTCTCTTCCTGTTACCGAGTCTCTCCCTGTTACTGAGTCTACTCCCCACTCTACCGTTACCGTTACTGAGTCTACCTCTGTCCCAGTTACCGAGTCTACTCCTCACTCTACTGTTCCTGCTACTGAGTCTGAGTCTACCTCTGTCCCTGTCACTGAGTCTGTGCCTGTTTCTGAGTCTAAGACCGTCCCTGTCTCGTCTCCTTCTTGCACTGTTACCACTATCACTACGACCAACACCCATGGAGTTCCCGAGACTACCACCATCACTGAGGGTTGCTCCAGCCCCGTGCCCTCGGTTCCTGTTTCTTCCACCACTCCTGTGGTTCCTGTTCCTCCCATTGCAACCGTCACTGTGCCCACTAAGATCACCACCACGGTCACCCAGACTGTTTCCATCTGTGAGCACAACTCTTGTACCGAGACCCCTGTGACCATCACTACTGTTGTGCCTCCCAACCCCGGAACCACCACCATCACCACTGAGATCAACTCCAAGACGGTCACCATCACTGTTCCTTGTGATACTACCACTGAGTCGGTTCCTGTCGTTACTCAGTCGGTTCCCGTCGTTACTCAGTCGGTTCCCGTTGTTACTCAGTCGGTTCCTGTTGAGTCCATCACCACCACTGTGATCCAGACTGTGCCTGTTTGCCACGAGGGCCACTGCACCTCCACCCCTGTGACCCTGACCACTGTTGTTCCCTCCAACCCTGCCTCCACCACTGTGCAGACTGTCATTGATAGCAAGACGCTGACCATTGTTGTTCCTTGCGAGCCCACTGAGTCCAAGCCTGGTGTCCCTGTCACTCCTGGAGTCCCTGTGATTCCTCTGCCTGAGCCTAGTGTCCCTGTTGTCTCTAGACCTCATCCTTCTGGATCCGTCCCTGAGCCCAGTGTTCCTGTTGTTTCCCGACCTCATCCTTCTGGATCCGTCCCTGAGCCCAGTGTTCCTGTCGTTTCCCGACCTCATCCTTCTGGATCTGTCCCTGAGCCCAGTGTTCCTGTCGTCTCTAGACCTCATCCTTCTGGATCTAACCCTGAGCCCAGTGTTCCTGTTGTCTCTAGACCCCATCCTTCTGGTCCTGCCCCTGAGCCTTCTCCTGGCCAGCCTCAGTCTACACCTGGCCAGCCTCCTGCTGT
The DNA here is from genome assembly GCA_900518985.1 of Yarrowia alimentaria. Taxonomy (NCBI): domain Eukaryota; kingdom Fungi; phylum Ascomycota; class Dipodascomycetes; order Dipodascales; genus Yarrowia; species Yarrowia alimentaria. The sequence continues at coordinate 1,660,478 of ULGN01000001.1, forward strand.
TCCTCCTGTTGCCACTGTTCCTCCTGGTGTCTCCACTATGGTTCCCAGTGTGCCCCCTCAGCAGACTCAGCCCCAGCAGACTCAGCCCCAGCCCTCTGGTCCCGAGCAGGCCAATTCTGGCTCCGCTAACAAGATTACAGGCGCAGCTCTTCTGTTCCCTCTTCTCATGATGCTTCTTTAAGCAATGGACCAATTCCATAACTTTTAATTCAGATTCTTAATATTTTCCTTTACTGTGTATTTGTATCCTATTTTTCTTTTTCAATTATAAATGTTTATATAATTTAATTTCTAGCATTTTATTTTATTTTAGAAATTATTTTGTTTTTCTAGAATATCATATCGGGGTTAGGGTAGGGTTTTGATAATGAGATTTCATATGCACAAACCCTGAGAAACACCATTTTCGAAAATGGGCGTCTGGTGTAGTTGGTTATCACATGCGCTTAGCATGCGCGAGGTCCCCGGTTCGATTCCGGTGTCGTCCATTCTTTTTGGTTCTTCTTGTTTTGTCAGCTCCTACTCTTCTTTTTGTATGGCCTTGGATTGTATTCTCGAAAATGCTGACTAATGCGATTTTTCCGTTAATCACTTTTCGCCATAGATAAAAAATTCACAAAACCCCCCACGGACCTTATTTGTCACATTAGCCACAGTTTATGTGCACATTATCTACTACTTACGAAACATCATCAACGAGAACATCTGGCAGAGACTGGCCAATGAAGTTCTCAATTTCGACTTCAGGAGTTCCTCAACATGGGAAGGCTCACACGTGCACTATGACAAGTCTTAAAGAGCCAAATCGGAACCTCCAGACGGCATTCGGTAGGATAAATCCCGAAGTAGCTTTTGTCGATAATCGACACCGTTGTGATCACAGCAGAATTTGTAGCTAGGTGCACTTTTCAAAACTTCCAGACTATCACTATATCGTCTCCTATATAGAGGTAAGCCTGTGACCAGATGAAGTTTGAAGTGGAACTCTGGCTGATTTTGACCAATGAACACTGGATAGATGTCGATTGAGAGCGCAGTTTGCGAGCTAAGACAATTTTGAACAGAGGATAATGTGCAGTTGCAGGCCCTGGTCGCGCCAGTGTTGTTTGATAGGTGATCAGCCCACCATGAGCTGGTACTTTATTCTGATCAATGTGCAGAGTTACATGATAGAGGCACATCATATCTAGAAGTCATTTCAAAAAGTTCCCATACGATACTGGGTTCAAACTCCTGGCAGTGTCCTAGAATACAGACAGCTGTCCAAAACCAGCTTGGTATCACTAACTGTAAGCTCAAGGCTACTGAATACTTAGAAGTTTACTTGAAAACACGCTGTGGGAATTAAAGAAGAATGTCATTAGTCTGGATATCAATTCTGGTATCATGAGTGAGTTACCCTACCTTCTGGCGGGACCCACGTAAAACATGTAAACACGTTGCTTTTGCCATAGAAACACGGCAGCCTAGTTACGCCTCCACTCATCATCATCAGTTCCAGCTGTGAATCGTCTGAGCAGAGATTGGAGCTGCTTTTTTTTTTGATGGGCAAGACAGCACCTCTGGTTCCTCCTTTTCTACCCCTCCACTCTAGGGGCTGCACCTCCAACTGCCTGTTCACGTCTTAGGCCTGTACCGTAATTCTGGGTTAGAAGGGTTGGGGAGGGGGGAAAGTAGCAGCTTGTCATAACCGCAGACAATGATCAGAGGTCGCGGAGACGACGCGAGGCACAGGCAAAGTAAGGAAACAGATCAGGATTCCTCACAACGATTGTGTCTCAGCTGTTGAGTAGTCGAATTGTCACTTGAGGCACCTTCTGCCAACCCGGGAATACTCACAATAGAAAGATACTAGACATGTAGGATGTTAGTGGGGAAAAGACTGATCCAGGTCGATTCAGCCGTGAGCGCAGAGAGGTGACACGATTGTGGGTACAATTGTGCCGGGGTTAGACCGCAGTCAGTTAATTTTGATTCAAAAACATGCCAATGATCCGGGGTGGACACTGACAAGGGCTCGTGGTGTAGTCTTGCTGGATACCGATCAAAGGAGGGTATCGCTGGGTATTTATGTTATTTCGATTCTTTGTGTGTGGTATATTAGTTGCGTTTGAACTAAAATAAGAGTGTGGAAGTGCGCATTGGGGACAATTTGACTCGTCTGGAGGGGGTTTGGTGAGGAGGCAGGGGAGTCTCAATCACTGGGGATTTTTCACCAGTAGCAACCCGGCAACTGTGTAATTGCAACACGATCTTCCCATATATGGTATCTCGAGGCTCCACAGTTGGTGCTTTTTAGCTCTGGAATTCCATTTGTGGTGTCGTGACGCATCACAGGTGTTAATTTTGTGTCTTCAGGAGGTGAGCGTGTGGTCGCCTTGCATGAAGCTTATTGTTGCTGTGGACCATGAGCTCTTTGGTTTACTGCCATTGTAATGTCACTGGACAAATTGGGGCCCAAGGCAGTATCCGCATTGTGGCCTTTCAGTAGTTTATAAGGACTAGGAGTATGAAGACTATTTGTAACAGTATCAAGTAGATGTAGAGACATTAGCAGCTATAAGAGAGCAATATCCTGTGATTTCAAACAAGTGTTAATGTGGCGTTTGTGGCTAATTGTGGCTAGTGTGATCAATAAGGTTCGCGGTGGGTTCTGTACAAAAAGTGTTGATTGTAATCACCACGGCGAAAAGTGATTAACGGTTTTTTCCCCTTAGCTCGAGTATTTGAATTAATATAATCCGGTGAGGCTAAACTATGTTTCTTCTTCTGGAACTATTGTTTCCCCTCTCACACGTTTGCAATTTATCCATTTTTTTCTACAATCTACGACACTGGTGAGATGCATCACCCAGAGTTACATTTTCGAGTCTGGCAGCGGAAAATTTCTCAAAACTAGCCCAAATCAGGAGAATTCTACTTGTTTACTGTTTTGAAATGAGCGTCCCTCGTTTTCAATGCTTGTAAAGTCATTCGCACGAGGCACAGATTCAAGTTTATCGGGCATGTCCTGCAATGTCTGAGAATCGTGACTAGCGGTGGGAATGCCATAAGTGCAGTCCATCTATCATAACGTAAGTGAAGGTGTGGGGGTACTCTTTCAGAGACCGTGGTGGGAGGGAATTGTGCCCATGAACAGTGCCTACTGGAAAGTTACCACATATTGTCTCTCTTGGTTTGCACCCACAAATAGTTCACGTTTTGGACGTTTATGTACAGTAGCACTTGACTCCAAAAACAACTGAAGCAGCTTCACTTCAGATAGATATATATATTTTCCAGGAATTGCACAACAGAGAAACGTCAGTGCGCTATGCCACTCCAGAACCACTGTTTCCAAGTCGAGGAATATGACCTGGTGGGCTTCTTTTTCTTGGTCATTTCCATGTCCATCACGAAAAATGCCAATGTTCCACCCAGACATGGAAAGCGTGATTACTGTGGAGTGCAGTCTAGTATGCTCGGGTTTGAGCGAACAAAACGACAACCAAAAAAAGTTTTGTTTTTTTCCTATTTTTGAAAAATAAAAAAATAAACTCGAATAAGATTTACAGCGACTACCAACAACTTTTTCTCTAGACTGGTGTGGTTTAGTTAGTTAAAGTGGGCGGTGGGCGGGACATGGGTAGACTTTCCCCGCTCATCTCGTACTCCGCCCGTGATATCTTAGTTGTGTGACACTGTAGCAACGGTATGCCCACCACCACCATAGTTTAGTAAAACCTGGGCAAGAGAAAGGCGTTTCAAACTCAGGATTTACCACAATCGTTTGGGAAGATTGAGAGCGGAATTGTGTTCGGATTGAGAGCCGGTACGGCTTCCTATTGGAAGACAGCAGCGGTGACACGGCCACATACAGGGCTCATTATCAGTATACCAGAAAGGTATCCAATAACAAAAAGGGAATTGACGAGTATGGGGTGCTTGCCTTGGACACAGAGTTCCAGGGCTTCCGATTGACAGATATGAATCACCAAACAGCCCCCAAACATGGAAAGAGTCTCTTCTGACGAGAAAGTGAAGGGTGAACCCCACAAGTAGAGAAACGTAGCAGTACCCAGATGAAGCAAAACTGTCGAAACTAGAGTCATTGCAATGATAAACAAGACTTGGTTTCTCCATTCTCGTTTTCGAGGTACCGCAATCTGTTCCTTTAAAGACGACGCAACTTGCAGGTCGGTCTTGTCGTTGCCAGACTGTTCCAGACGAGAATTCCCTATCTCAAGGTCCCGGGCTGGTAGAAGAGACTTCTCGTCGACCCCGGAGAATTCCGGCTTTTGTTTCAAGTCGGCCATGTTTCTGTGGAAAAAGTAGGTTGTCGAAGATGTTTTTTCTGGTGAGAGTCGTCAGGCTGCGTTATCTGCTGCGCCAAGAAAAGGTTGAGTTGAACATGACGAAACCTTGCAAAAATAAAAAGAAAAAAAGCCTTTAGTTGAATGCAATTCCTAGAAGAAAATAAACATCCAAACCCCCAATTTCTACAAGAGCTAGTGTAGTTCGGCTCGGTGAAGGTCCCTCGCATATCTGTCTTCTGCTCGCACACCCCTGTAAACTATCTCCACTGTGAAAACTGAAGGTTTAACCGAAAATGGCTGTTTGATGTGAACAGAGAGATGTGAGTAGCAATATACATGTCAATAAGTACAGGAATTTTCTGACAAAATCAGTCATCAGAATATCATTGTCGATACATCTCCCCTTTGCTGGAAGTTTTCCGAATTTTCGTGCTCTGGTTGACGAATACTCACAGAGTCCAGAGCTGTCCCTTTCTCTCAATTTATTTTTTTTGATTATTCTAGACATGTTCTAATGGTGGTAGGTAAGGCCAGATTCTTCTTTGACATAATGCCAATCTCACATTTCGTTTACAAGCAAGTTTTCGACCAAGGAAACCCCAGAGTCGATATGCCATCGCATTCATTTCAACCGGGTTCTTGCAGTTTGGAATCCATAGTTGGTTGAAGTTTTATTTTTCTCTTAAATTCCAATAAACATACATATAGATATAACATCGTTCGAAATGGAATTAATGCTGAACAGGATCGGGAGCAGCCAGTTCGAAAACCTCTAGTCGGCTTGGTTGAAAGTCTGTGTTCATTTTTGTGTTCAGGTTTTTTTGGAGTCACGTGACTCTAACTTCCCAACTAGAGGTTTCAAAATAAGCTCAAATCAGAAAATCTCCCGGTGGCCAAGCTGGTTTAAGGCGCGAGACTGTAATGGTACAAATTGTAATCTTGAGATCGGGCGTTCGACTCGCCCCCGGGAGATAATTTTTTGACTCAGCTGGGATTTTATCCAACTGAATCTATTTTATAATTTTTCTCTGTATTATTGTTGCAAAAACTGCTGCTATTTTTATTACGCCACAGCCTACATCTGAATATATATATCAATCAAATTTGTCAATAACTTATATGCTAATCCTCGAGTCGCTCGAGCTCTTCGTCAATCACAGTGTCCACGTATCCAGCTCTTTCGGCACTAAACTGGACACCCATTCTGTCCTCCACGGCTTCTCGCAGCTGCCGTCGACTTACAGTGTCGAGATTGGCAGCAACAAGAGTGGCCTTGACAGCCTGCATGATAGCCCACTTTTGGTTGTCGTCCAGATCATTACCCAGGGCATCGCCCTGAGATCTGGATCTCTCGTGGCCAAGCATGACTGATGATCTACCGCTCATGAGAGACATTGGGGTAGAAGTAGATCGGGTCATCGTTTTCTTTTTGTCAGCCATGGGGTCGTAGTACGAGCCTCGGTTGCCCACAGATGGGTACATGGCGTACTGGCTAATCACAGACTTGGGCCGAGGTTTTCGTCCAGAAGTGGACTGGGGGATAGGCTCATCGTAGTCGCCAAAACCAGACATCAGAGACGTCGCACGAGAGTGGTAAGCCTTTTCGGGCTCTTGGTTGAACCGATTTTGTTCGTCTGCAAACGTTTGGAGGTCGTAGCCGTACTCATCGTAGTACTCATCATCCTCCTCATCATTTCTGTAAATTTCAGACCGCTTCATGCCGTACCTAGAATTGAGCACAATTCTTCGCTCGGCTCCAGGCACACCGACACGCTGGGCATAGTCCGACCAAGTCTCAAGAGGTACAGAAGCTGGATCGAAGCCCTCGTCGGCAACAGAAACCAGCTGCTTACCTCCCTTCTCGCCAACCACCACTCGAGTGTTACCCCAAGTGAAGTTATCCATATTCCAAAAGGCGTAGATAGGCAACAGGAAAGAATGAATAGGGTAGGCGGCCACGTAGATGAGCATCCAGCCCACATGCTGCCACTGTCTGTTGATGATGAAGATAAGGGCTTGTAGACCGTAGACTCCACCAATCATTGCCAGCGAAATGATGGGGATGGCACCAGTGTGAGAGGCAAGCAGGTAGATGAGGTAGACGAGGTAGATGCACACTGACGGCAGCATGAGGGTACCAATGAGATCAATGAAGACCACGAAACGCATGCCAAAGAAACAGAAACCACACAGTTGACTCAGGCGAAGAAGCTCCATGAGGTTGTGCACTGTGGAGTTGATCCATCGTCGTCGCTGAGACAAGAGAATGGCAATGGACTCAGGAGCAGCAGTCTGGGCGTGGGCATCAGGAGTGAACTTGTACCGCATCTTGGGAAAGTATTTGGACATGAGAGTTGTAAGATATCGATCCTCACCGAGAGAAAACAAGTTCTTCTTATGCAGGGTGTCAATGTTGTTTTCGGCATACTCTCGAATCACGTCGTTTGAAATGATAAGAGGACGAGCACGGTCGGCAGTACGCAGTCTGTACATGGTGAAACAGCCAGGTAGACAGGTCACTGATCCAAACAGCGACTCGAAAGCCTTGGCCAGATGATGCGAAATGTAGTACTCGTACACCTGGATCATGGTAGTCCATGACTTTTGTTCGTTCTGCAGAGAGGTTTCACCACAAATGCCGGCAATACGAGAATCGTCGGCACAGCAAGACACCATTCGATTGAGAGAGTCTTCAGACACTGAAGTATCGGCATCGACCATCAGAATGTACTCGTAAAGCTCGGGATCCACACCAATAATGTTGTTGATGTGTCGGAACACTTCCAGCTCAAGAGGAGACATTGGAGCCTGGTAATGGACCTTGTTAAAGAACTTCATCAGCATCACCTGAGAATCACGCTTACCTCGGTTACCGGGCTTGGAAGTCTCAGTCTCCTTACCCACCTTGACCACAACAACATAAGGAGCGATATTGCCCTCAAATTCGTACAGTCCAGAGTACACCTTAGCGAAGTTGAGCTGCTGGGAACCCTCTCCGACAGAGTGGAAAGCCAGAGCTGGAGGATTCACCTTGGGATCCACGCCAAAAATATCAAGGACAATCTGAGGGGTCGTCTTGTCGTTACCATTACCCACAATCATACCGTCACAAATGACAAACAGCAGCTTTCGTCTGTTATCATACTTGAGACAGGTCAGAGAGTCGATAGCGGCTCTCAGAGCATCCTCGTCCTCTGTGTAGGCAGGAACCTGGCACACCACAAACTTGTCCTGCATGGAAGGCTGTCGGGAAGAGCCAAATCGAACAGCAGAGACAAACTTGATGACTGTGACCGAAGACAGAAGACAAGCAATGGCCAGCAGAATGTAGTTTGCTGCCTGGCAACGAGCAGAGTCTCTAAAGTCCTGCTTGCCGTAGTAGAAGGCCTGGTTAAAACAGCTCATGTGGTTCATCTTATCAGCGTCAGAAATATCCAGGTCCTTCCATAGCTCCTTGACGTCCAATCCAGCATTGTTCTGAATCAAATCCTTGACCTCCGGTGCCAAAAAGTCGTACTTCTTGTACAGCGGAGACAGCGATGGGTCGTAGATGGTGAGTGTGTAAAAGTAGTTGGTAAAGTCAAAAATCTGGTCGCCCATCATAATCCACATTCGCTGTTGCTGGGTGCCCTCCTTCTCCACGTCCTTCTTGGCGACCACCATATCACCCTTGTAATATTGCTTGATCTTGGGTACAAACTTGTCGTTGTACCATGTGTAGTTGTGCAAAGCCTGGCCCGCGGTAGGTACCTTCCAAGAACCAGAGTAATGGATGGCCTGTGGAATCATGTTGACGGTATTGTTGTACATCATCCACACAGACTCGTCGGTGACAAGACCGCCACATGCCACAACAAGAGGAGGGGGAAAGTAGTCGGTAAGATCCTGGCCAGCAAAGTACATCATGTCGTCAGGGTTTGTCTTCATGCCGTTATCAGAATGCTGCTGGCGGTAAAACTTTGTCATGTCGTAGACTGAGCCTCGGATGCCCACGAAGTAGTCGTTCTCTCCTTGGTGGGTGTGCAACTCCTTGACGTTCCAAGCCTTGTCAAAGTTAGAACAAATGATACGTTGGAGGAAGATCATGTAGAACACAATACCTCCGTTAATGAGAAAGATGAAAAAGAAGATGACAAGTTTTTCTCGCCAAGCCATTCGCACGTCGGGACGCTTCATGCGGCCAACCCACTTTAGAAGAGGGGAAGGGATCCAAAAGGTTAGCATCCACACAAAAGCGACCCACATTCGTCGGTATCCAGATGTTTTAACCACCACGGTGTCTTTCGTGCCCACCAAGTACTCGGGATCAATACCGAACTCGGCGGCATCCCGGTACTTTGTCGGGTCCATCAACCCCTGGTTCTCGTACCAGTCTGGGTCGTCTGAAGGACCCCCGTGGCCTCCGTGACCACCAGCATGTCCTCCATCGGGTACCAGGGTAGTAATGTTGGGCTCAGCAGGATGCAGATCGGCCTCATGAGTATGCATTTCCCGCTCAGTCAGTCCTCCTCCGTACGAGCCCATGTTGGCCATGGCAGGATTTACCTGATTGGGCATCATGTTCATGTGCATGCCGTGGCCTCCCAGCTGATCCATGTAGGGTTGATCATACCCTGCTGATCCTCCCATACCCTGGCCAATGGCCTCCTCCAGTTGGTTCCATGCAGGCTCAGAGAGCCACGCTCGATTCTGGCCTACAGAAAAGTCTGATGGACCCCATCCAAAGGTGTCTGCCACCCATCCCTGCAGAATCATGTAGTCTGAGGGCATCTGTAGAGGAGCATAGCGGTCGGCGAGCTCGTCAAATGCAAAATCGGCAGTGTAGTCTCTTCCGGACCGCTTTCGGATCCACTCCACAATAGCCCAGTTTCGAACCTGCAAAGAAACCGTAGCTCCTGTCCATTTTTCCTGAGCTTCACCCTTGCCAGTCAGGTTGACAGCAATGTTCAGCACGTTCCAGATTCGAGAGGTGGACAGAAGTGAAGTTACGTCCAAGATATGTTCGGGGAAGTCGTCACGAGCCAAAACGGACAGGTTTTCGTCCAAAAAGAAGCGAAAGTTGGGGATTACCAGTCGTTGCTGTTGCTGCATGGAGTGGATCTTCTCGCTGTTCCATGTTGACAGCATTTTGGTCACGTTTTGGGGAGTTTTGACGGCCCTGAAGCCTTCGTCAACAAGCTCTTTGGAGATTCCCACAGAGTCGTCGAACACAGACCGCAGGATGACACTTCTTTCAGAAGGTCCACACTCCACCAAGTTGACCAGAGCCACAATGTCGTCCTCTGGGGAGCCTGAGTCGCCAACTGGCGCTAGATCCATGCTCTCTAGGAACTGGTTGAGCAGCCCCACCACTGTCTTGACAAGGGCAATGTAGGTTGAGGCGATGACCTCGTCAGTGGAGTGCTGTTTGAGAGTGTCTGGAGCCACACCGATAAGTGAGGTACCCTCCAGGGTATCAAACTCGTTACCCTGTCCCAGGAGCAAAAGGCCGGACAGAGTTGAGAGGATAGATCTGAGGTTCTGGCCACGCACACCGCACTGCTTGAGCGAGTCTCGCCAGTCGGTGGCCAATGCATGATCGTCAGTGTGCTGCATGTATTCTGGCAAGGTGTAAGTACCCGAGGACTGCAGGAGCGCATACTGATCTGCGGTTTTCAGCGAAAGGTGGTCGACCTCTTGGTCTGTGGCACCCAGTAGCAGATTGTAGAAGACGCTGAAGGCACGGTTGCCTGCCTCGGAGGGGAGGTGGGTGAGATGCTTGACAGAAGAAAGGGGCATGTCTGAGAGCATGATTCTGGTCTTGCACACGTTTCCCTCGGCATCCAGAGACACGCAGACCGAGAGGCCATTGTGGAGAATTGTGTCGATGTTTTCTGGGGTTTGTGCTGTCAGGAACGGCAGGAGCGCATTCAGCGCGGTTGCTGTTTGTGGCGGGATGTTGGGAAATTCCTGCAGACTTGCCAGGAACGATGACGGTGCTGACGGGAGAGAGGACCTGTGTTAGTTTTTGGTTACGTTGTCGCTAGTTGCTGAACTGCTTTGAGCTCTGTGGCTGTAAAAGTGGCAACATGATCTGCAATGGCCTGGGAAGGGACGGGAGAGGGAGCTGTAGAGGGAGCTGTAGAGGTGGGTGGGGGTTCGCATTACAGGTCATAGTGCTGACTGGTCTTTAGCACAACTGCACCAATTCACCCTGCACCCCACCTCATGTCCCACCTTATTCCCACACCCACCGACGACCCACCTCGTGACCACTGTGACCTCACCCCACCACACCACCCCATAGACAGGTGCCACAAATACCGCCACCACCACCACCACCCAGACTCACCCAATAAAGACACTCTGGTCTTCAGACCGCTTGAAAGCGTGCTCCCACACTGAGTTGAGAAAATCTGTGTCGATATGGCCGTCCAACACAATGACACTGGTGGAGTCGATCCTCAAAGACCGATCCCCAGAGTTGTACTGCTGGTGCAACGTGCCCAGCAGCGCCGACGTGGATATCGGCACCGCTGCGGACGAGAGCGGAGGCACATTCATGGCGTTTTCGGAGAAGAAAAAAATGTGTCCAGCTGTCTAGATAAGTGACACAAAAAGAGCTATTACTTACTTAGACGTAGGCTCTGAGGCTTCATGCACCTCGGACGGCGTCTTAGGCTAAAAATAACACGGTTTGAAACCAAACCAAGCTCGGAAGGAGGTAAACATGAAGCTGGGTGGAGCAACAATGGCGCTGGGCAAAGGGGGCGGCTGGAGGCGGCGGGTCTGGCACTGGGGGCTGGCCGAGAGAGCGGCGGATGTGGCGCTACTAGTCGGTTTGTTGCCACGTGGTCTCAGCCAGAGGTCCCTCGGGTTACCCTCCTTAACCCCGGTTTAGGGGCTATGCATTAGAGAAACTCCCAACCTCACTTGCAATTTACTGAGATGACGCAGGCCGAATTTTTGTCACGCCCAGCTAGTGCGACGTCTAGCAGCCGGAGAGGGGAGCTGGGGCGGAAACGATGGTGTCAGAGGTGTTCGCCGCTACCTTCTGAACAAAATGCGTTTTTCTGTGGTTTTGTGTCACCAAATACACCGCCTCTCAGCTGGGGTGCACTCGGGTAGGGTTCACACCCCTCATGCACAGGATGCACAGTGGCATGTGTGCAACATGGACTCTAGGCTACACAGTATTCGAGAACATAAACCCTATGTGTGTGCCTACAGTATCGCATCTGGTACCGTACGATGCTGATACACCTCCTCCACTCATACTTCCAGGGGGCTAAATGGCAATTTCGAAAAGTGCATCTAGTTCCAAATGGTGATTTGTTTCCGATGGTGTCTTTTTTATTCGTCTGAGTCTTGTCAACAGCCGTTTGTTCGGTGTTGTTCTGGAGGCATCGTCACTCTTGGACTATCAGGCAGCTTTGGTTGGGAGTTTCTTCCACATTCAGTCAGGATGCACCAGTTGAACTTCAAACGACTCGGTGTAGAAACGATTTGGATGCAGCTACAAAGAAGCGAACAAGACCATGATACTAACGGAGAAAATCTGAGCAAACCCCACTCTTCAGAATGTTACAATTGCTTTCCCAAGCGATTCTTGAAGGACCCTCTTCTCTGCCATTCTTTTTTTGATTCAGCATTTACGGTTCGCTACTTAGTCTAGACTATAGACAGCTCGACATGGTCCAAGGTCTATTCTAAATGCGGAGATGGTAAACCAAGTGCCTGGTCAACAATCGGCCAATTGGGACTAGCTTGTGCTGTAACTCCGAACTAGACTGTTTCGGAGTCGTTTTGTTGATGACAGGATAGACCTTCTTTTGGCGTGTATTGTGAATGCTGTATCGTCTCTGCTGGGTTTTTCTCCTGAGGCCACTCCCCACCTACTCTGTACTCATTTTCTTCCAATCGCTCTTTCCTTTTTTTTTCGGCTTGCTAAATTTCTTCTTTTCGAAATTTATCATTTATGCTATGTATAGCTCACTTGCATAGTGACTGTGTCCTTGTTTACTCTGAGCCACGCTACGGATGGGCTAGAGGAAATCTGAAAAGTGCATCTGTCTCAGAATTTTATTCTACAGTCAGTAGAGTTGTTTTTGTTTCCTCCAGGGTGTTTACAAGTCAACCAGAGCCAACCTTTTCTTGCTCACAGTTTCGCAAGCTCAAAATTATTCTAGCCTAATTTAGTGCCTGGTTGGGAGTAAAAAAAAAAAAACCAGCCGCATCACGTGTTTAGCCGAGCAAAAAAGAGTTTTTTGCCCTGAGACATGGGTAGACTTCACGTGACAAAAAGCACTCAAATCTGTGTGGGGGAGGCTGAATGACTGTTTAGTGGAATTTATGGAAAGATAAATCTCTCGTGTGTAAAATTCTGGACTCGGAATTTTCTTTTCTCAACTAGTACTGGTTTTAATGGAGTTTTCATGCGCAACAGTTGTAATTCTAGTTATGACACTGTTCAATCTGACAGTGTGTGATTGGGTCTTTTCTTGAAACACTTTTTTTAAGCAGCTTACGTTTTATAAGTTTTCAACTGGTATTTCTGGATTCATGGCATCGTTCTGATGATGTCGGTGGTCTTAAATCTCAGATATTCTCAGTTTTGTTATGCTTAGTCAGCATTTTTGACCGGCTGGTAGATCATACAACTGACCCACTGGATCGCTCTTGAAGCGCCCCATTGGTTCAGAAACATGGTTCTCGGTCCTCTGATCCACCCTCGGGAAAACTCATTTTTTCACGAATTGCATCTGACAATTGCTAATTTCGCGTTGAAACTTTTTAGACTCGAAAACAGAAAAGATTGGGAATAGCATCAAGATCGTTAAAACTCGGTGCTTTTGGGTAATATTTGTAGTGGATGTGGGTTATAGTGTACAGGGTCAAATTCTAGACAGATGTCACTTTTTGGATTTCCAATTCCATCGTAATTGTGCGTTTTGAGAGATGGTAGATGTCTGCAAGGTCTTCAGATCAAGGGATGGTTGGGGATGTAGAAAAGAAAAAAAAAAAATGGAGGGAAAATGATAGAAAAAAAAAAACGTAGAAAATTAGAAAAAAATAAGCTGGTCCACCGCCACCGAACAGTTCGTCTGATCCCAATCCCACTCGCTCTCTACGCTACAGCTTCTGCTTTTGTACGCAAACATCTCTTCGTTTTTTTCTCTGGTTTTTTTTTTCTTTACTGATGACCCCGTGAATAATTACTACATATTGTGCATCAATCAACCATCTCAGCCAACTCTATGCGTTTACATAGTCTAAGGGACTCACTATAACGGCACCAATAAAGCCGCAATTCGGGTTCAGACAGCACCATTCTGCTCACAATCGTCCCGCAAACACGCTCGTCCTGCTTTCGTTTCCGCAGCTCGGCTCCACCCCCGTTTTCGCTCCTCCCCCGACCCCCACAGCAAAGTTCGCTCCTCTTTCCCACAATTTGCACAACCCTAAAGACGCGTAAAGTTAACACGTAAGTCCACCCAGCAGTACCAACCGCCCTTGACCTTTCATCTGCACACGACACTCAAATCTCCACAAAAATGAAATCAGCCCTCAGTCTACTGACCCTGCTGTTCCTGATCAACACCGTGGCGGCGCTGCGGTTTGTGCTGCCCGCCAAGGACAAGAACGACGTGCCGTTTTGCATCCGAGACTTTGTCAAAAAGGCCGAGCTCGTGGTCATCACCATCGAGTCGCCCAAGTACGACAACGGCCAGCAGCTGGCTGTGGTGGTGCGGGACGCGCACGGCAACGAGCACGCGCGACGAAAGAACGTGCTTGGCCGGGAAATCATCACGCTGAGCGCCCACCAGGACACGGCGCTCGACGTGTGCCTCCACAACACCGCCAACTCGCACCAGGACCTCGGCAAGACCAAGGAGATCGACCTGTCGGTGGCCATTGGCGCCAACGCGCGGGACTGGGAGCAGATCCAGGCGTCCGAAAAGCTCAAGCCCGCAGAGGTGCAGCTGCGAAAGATTGAGGAGATTGTTGACGAGGTGGACAAGGAAATGAACTACCTCAAGATGCGAGAGACCCGGCTGCGAGACACCAACGAGTCCACCAACCGCCGAGTCAAGTTTTTCTCCGTGGGCATCACCCTTGCGCTGGTGGCGCTGGGAGTGTGGCAGGTGATTTATCTCAGATCTTACTTCAGATCAAAGCATATCATCTAAGCCACTTCGGGGAGTTATATAGTGCCGGTACGCTACTGGTTTTTTTTAATGTGATGAATCGTATTGTACCTGTTCCAATCGTAGATGCCGGTGCCTGAGCGGTACTGGCCGTGAATGTGTTTGTGTCGTGCTGAACTACAGTGTGGATTGCATCGTATTGGGATGGAGCTATAGGGGACGTGTTTACCTCTGCAATTGAACTCCACACGAAATTCACCCTTGAAATGTCGACTTGTACAATTGTACAGTGGCTATTTGTTGTCGGTGTTGGCACCACAAAGATCAGAATCGAATTCTCAACAAGATGCACTTTTCGGATTGGTTATATTGTCACTGTAGCGTCGTTTAGAAGGGTTGTTGGTCAAACTCTCCTGAATGGAGTGCTTGGATCTGAAATGGTGAATAGTAGGAATATCGTAAATCTGATTGGTGCATTTCAATGAGCGCAGAATTTCAAACACAATGGCTCCTTTCGAATTGAGATAGCGCAACTTTTGGAGAATTGATTCAGTACATCCATGAGCAGATCCAATCTTCAAGTGAGAAACTGAAACTATCTTAATGACACTATCAAACAGATAATGGTACAGTTGTAACCAGCTTCTCGTTCTCATTACTATATGCTATTGATATTTTCTCTATCGTAACTACAGGGTCGATTCGATGTCATGAGTCATGAATGACATCCAAAGGCATTGTATCATAGACATGATAGTAAAGGTTAGTAACATGTATCATTAAATAGAGGAGAGAGTGGTTATGTACTGTAAAGTCGCTTTACCGCATCTGCAGTACGATAACAGCTTGTATAGTACACGCTAGATCCTTCCAGAGTACCATACCAAACAGTACAATGTACTGAAAAGGTGTGTGGCCCTCGAAAGCCCCTAAGAGGAGTTGGGCCCTCGAAAACCACCAAAAGACTCTCTCTGAGACTGTCTCGTTCAGTGAAACACGCTGATTACCTTCCAGATATCCACTTTACCTCTTCCCCTCTGGATGTCCCACAATCACAGCTTGTCCAACAACGTTTCAAACGCCTGGATATCCACCTTGCCGCCGGCCACCTCCATCATGTCTCTGAAATCCTTGTCGCTGGCGTTGTCCTTGACCAGTTTGGAGATTCGTCGCAGATCGTGAATTGTGATGGTTTCCTTCTTGGTGAACCACGAAAATGCCTGTTTGGCGTCTGCTGTGGGCTTTTTTGGTGCCTTGGGAACGCTTTTTTCCTCCTCTGGCTCGTCAACAACCCCGCCCTCCTCTGGCTCGTCTTCTTCGGCCATAAATCCGCCATCGTCATCTTCGCTCGCCATGAATCCGCCATCATCGTCATCGTCGTCATCACTTGCCAGAAACCCGCCACCTTCGGTATGTGCACTCTCCTTTGCAGCCTCCTGCTCAAACTCCAGACTTTCGTCCGTTCCGTAGCCGTCCGAGTCGAATACCGGGTCCAGAACCTGCCGGACAATCATGCGAGAAAAGCCGTCTGCAAAGTCGTCGAACGAGAGCTCATCGCTGGGGAAAAGCGGCCGCAGCTGCTCAACACAGACGTCCAGATTCTCCGATCCCGAAAACTCCTCCACCGACCAGCCCAGCTCCATAATGACAAGTGGAACGTCGTATGGAGTTATAAAGACTTTGCCGCTCTCCTCCTCTGAATGCAGCTTGAAGGCCGCTCTCAGTCCGGTTTTTTCGGCCCCAGACAGCCGCACGGGTCGTGTTGCTCTGCGACGGTCGTTACCCTGTCCATGTCGTCCTTGCTGCTGAATTCGGAACGATTTGGTCCAGTCCATAGTGACAGTTGATGTAGTTTGATGGAGTAATTATTTACAGTTTTATTGGGAGTGATAGTAGAAGCTGCATGTGAGATGTACGTGGGATTAGCAATGTAGTTTGGGTGTTTGTGAGTGCACTCAAGTCGGGCTGTAGACGTCAGTTTGAGAGACTGTAAGCTTCAAACAGTTTTTTGAAGTGTTCTGAACAGTTTGCACTTTTCAGAAATCTGTTAGCTTTGAAATTGCGTCTTTTAGCGGTACCGTTGGGCCCTTCTCTAGATCTAGAAACTGATACATAAACGTTATCGAGGTCAATTTTTTATAGAAAGAAAGAAAAAAAGAGATGTTCATCCGGGGCAGTTTAGGTGAGACGATTTAGTTTCTGTTCAATCGGGGCCGATCTTCTTTGAATCTAGGATGAGACTGACCTCATGGTGATTGTAGCCACTGGATGGTGCACTTTGATTGGCTGTTGGAGTGATTTATTGATATTTTGACAACACTCAAAGACTTGAATCAAATTCTGGATCGAACGCACTCTTCAGATTTTCTGTATCTCAATCACAGAGTGTTTTGGACGAGATATCATGGAGTCAGTATGTTGGTCACCCAAGTAAAGTCAAACAGAATTCTCATTCTGTATTTGTATGCTTATTAAGAGAGATACATGGGATCTAATCCTCTTATCCGACTCATGTTTTTCGATTGAATCAGATTAGTATCTCTCTAGGCCTCTAAGGAATTATTTTGCTACGTACCATTATCAGTAATGTTGGATACAGTACAGAGTACTCTGTACTCTGTACATCCCACGTTGAATAATTTTTCTAAAATAAAAAATCCGGAATTAAAACTGAAAAAATAATTGCTACAATAGCAATCAATTGTGTGCAATGGAGGAGGCGCAGCATCAGAAATCCTGAGCTGCTGTTGCTGTAAAGGACTGTATGTGACCATTATCACGTGCAAACAGGCGCAGTTTTTAGAACTTACGGATTTGCCACTGATGCAACCTCTTCTTGTCCTGAGAGACGCAATTGAAACATAAGAAGAATTCTGAAAAGTGCATTCAGCTCGGATGACTCTGGTGTATAATATGGCTTTGGTTTTATGCTTCTATCGGCTTTCTACGTTCAGTTATGGAGTGAAACATGAGTTGGTCAGCTTCCATGTGAAGATTCCTATGATGACGACAATGTACCTTCTAGTGTAGCTATAACAACCAAACTAAGACTGTTATACTCGCAAGAACATTTCCAAGCGAATGCACTCTTCAGATGCTCTATTTCCCTTCCACAATCTGTTTTAATGGCAGAGTCTGACACCATCATGTACACTGTGCTCCACCTCACCTGAGAAGTAAATGTGCCCCTAAAAGAAGTCACTTTTTATCCAATAGACATGGCAGTCAAAGTGGCCAAAACCGGTCTGAAAAAATTGCAAAAAATCAGACAGCATCTGGAACAACACCCCTTCTCTCTCAGAATAACTCTGATTTTTCCCGATTTTTTCCGATTTTTCCGATTTTATTGCAGATCCACTCGACCCCCAGATATTTAGAATTCAGACCCACTCCGCCCTTCCCAAAACGGTAAAGTTACTTCCGATATCTCCGCTTGCGCAGCAACCAAGCTGCGGCCTAAAACCTCCAACCTCACGTCAACACCTCTCCTGTCACTCACCACACACATCATGTCGTTCATCGCCAAACATTACGGAAAGAAGTACGTGACGTCGCACCTCAACGGTGCCATCAAAACGAACCTCGAGCCGGCCCACCCGTACCACTACTACGAGGAAATCCCGCCGCCAGCCGGAGCCAACGCCAAAGTCAAGCCCAAGCGCAAGAAGATCAAGCGAACGCTGCCCCAGGGACTGGCCAAGAAGGACGAAAAGGTGCTCAAGAAGTTTCTGAGCTGGAGCTACCAGTTGGACTGGATTTTCGACGCCTGTGGCTTTGGCGTCGGCTGGGCCACGCTCATTGGTCTGGTGCCAGTGGTGGGCGACCTGGTGGTGTTTTACTTTGGCTACCGGCTCGTCAAGGCCGCCAAGGGCATTTCCGGCGGCCTGCCCCCGGCGCTGGAGGCGCAGATGATGCTCAACCTGGCCATTGGCTGCGGAATCGGCTTTATCCCGCTCATTGGAGACGTGGCCAACGCTGTGTTCAAATGCACGACAAGAAACGCAAACTTGCTGGAAACGCATATGCGCCAGCAGGTGGGAGCGCCACTCGACCCCATGCACGACCCGCCCACAAACAACACGGTGGTGGGGTCGACCCACAAGAAATGAGATTAGGCGGGTGTGAGAAGCCACCCGAGATGAGAGTGGGTTTGGACCAGCACGGCGCGGTAGGCCGGTAGGACGGTATATATGTTTTATATTGTATTATTTGCACCATGTAGTGGTGGTGGGGGTGGAGTATTTCGTAGGAGGCTTGCTTTTGGTGGACTTGCACTACCGTAGCAAAGAAGTGGCTCAGAGAGGACTAAGAGGATGGTCATAGGTTTGAGAGGAAGATCGGGTTTGTCTGATACATCTCCTCGGGCACTGGCTACTAGCGAACAAAATGCACTCTTCAGAATCTCAAGAGAGTCCCTGGAACATGATACAATTGGAACACAATTGACCAAAAGTAGGGTTCAAGTTTGCTGGAGGTATATTGCTCATGTGCAGATGGTAAGCAAGATAACATTTTGGTGTAGACATTTAGACTAATGGATGCGCACTATCTAGTCAGTGGATGGGTCACTCCGAATTGTTTCTGGGGATAGTTGGTGTGTATAGAGAGGTGTACATATGTTCGGTATTCGAATCTGAACAAGATGCACTTTTCAGAATTTCAGTATCACTTCTGCTTCTGCTTTTACGTAGACAATATCAGATTAGTAGGGTTCATCATCTTCCTAATCGATGCACACTACTTGGCCACTAGTTTGGGCTAAATGAATCCGAGTTTGGAACGTCTTTTTAGAGTAATTTTGGAGTCAATTGTGATCACTATGATTCGCTGATTGTGCTGGTAAAGTCGGTTTGTCCATATCTCAATTATTGAGAAAATGTTTCCTTGGCGGTTCTATCGACATTTGGAGAGTACTACTTGATAGAATTTGAAAATTCTGTTTTGGTTGATTTTAAGAATCAGCATGCGATCGTATCAGTCCAAGTTGAACCATTCTTTCATTTATGAACAAGTTTACCAAGGCTCAAAAATGCAATTGATTGCGATGGTTAAGACAACAGTTGTTAGTTTACGATACTCGATAGGACATCCAAACTATTCACTCAAATGACCAATTAATAAAAGTCGTCATAATCATATCTACGTAGAGCAAGTATTTACAAGATCTAGTCGTCACCTTTTGTACAGACCTGTATACAGCAATAATCATAAATTTATTTATTTATATTTTAAAAAATCACCCACCCAACCAAAGTGCATCTCAAGATTGTCATCATGACATTCACTCAACAAGGAACTGTCCTCTGAAACCAATGAGACTCAATCGACATTGGCACATCATGTATGATTCTGTCGTAGAGCCGTCAAGGTACTCTCTTTCATTCCAAATACTCGTATCTGAAGGCTGCAACAAAGTTCAATACTCATAGCCGCCTTCAACACATCTCCACGGACTATTCGCACGGACTATTCACTTTCAAAAAAAAAACCTGAAACTCGCCGAAAGATTGAAATGGAAACATGTTGAAACATACCACATCTAGCCACTCATCTAGCCTTTTTAATTGACCGCAAAACCACCCATTCTGACATTGCTCCAAAGTCCTAAAACTCTTTTTGGAAATCAAAACCCTGACAAGACCCAGCAATACTTTCACTTCCAAAGGCGTATACATCTATACACAACTTTGCCACATAGCCGCTTCAAGTCTCTAGCGCTCAAACAAGCCAAACCAACACTTTTGTCACCAGTCGGAGCCCGTCAAACTGCCTATATCACGTACCGTACCCAGACGGACACAGACGGACACTTTTGGCACGACTGACACTGCCATGGTTCAGTGACACAAACTGCCACAAAGTCGCAAGGCGCTGTCACACAAAACGAACCGTTCTGGAACGTGCTAGAAAGACCCACGATGACGTCAAACAAGACACTAGTCCATCCGAGAGAGTTCCGACTAGACGGAAGGTACGGTACCTGCCGGTGCCTTAGTGTACCCCAACCCGAGCCACCGAAAACCCAATGACCTTCCCCTCTCAGATGACACCACATATTTGGGGAATGCAATACAACGGGCAGCTTTGTCTGTGATATTGGCGTGGGTGCAGAACCCGAGCTGCTGGCTAAATTTTATCATCCAATTCAGTCACAAATACTCCCCAAACAATTTCCCAATGCGGAGCAATATCCATTTCTCCCCACATCAGGCTATTATTTTTGCTCTGAATGGCAAACAAAGACGTGCCTCTGCATTAGCCTACATCCTTGAACCTAAAATCTAATTGTCTCGTAAAAGGGATGTCACGGTAACCGAACAAGACGCGGGAAATGCTCGATAAAGAGCATAATAGCCGGTAATAGCTTTCCAGTGTGTTTGGGGCCAGGCAAATACTGATCTGCAGGCGTGTTACTAAGCTACTGCTAAGCTACCAAGCTGGACTACCACAGCTTTCAGGCTTACTCGAAATATGTATTATGTTAGATTGTTGACTCATGTTTTTTTGTTCGTTATAGGCGTTTGAGGGTATGTAGCCCGGATCATTGATCAAAAAACTTAGAGAAGAGCAGCAACGGCAACGGCACCAATAGCGAAGATGGAGGCCTTGACGTTGGCAGCAGAGTTAGCCTGCTCGGGCATGGAAGGCTCGGGCTTGACCTGGGGGACCTCGGGGACCTCGGGGCCGGGGGCGGGAGCAGAGGGAGCGGGGGCGGGAGCAGAAGGAGCAGGGGCGGGGACCTCAGGCTTCTCGGGGCCGGGAGCGGGAGCAGAAGGAGCGGGGGCGGGGACCTCAGGCTTCTCGGGGCCGGGAGCGGGGGCAGAGGGAGCGGGGGCGGGAGCAGAAGGAGCAGGGGCGGGGACCTCGGGCTTCTCAGCGGTGGGCTTGGGCGTTCTCGGCGGTGGGCTCGGGCTTGGGGGCGGGGGTAGGCTTGACCTCGGGCTTCTCAACAGTGGGCTTGGGCTCGACAACGGGAGTAGTCTTCTCGGGAGCGGGGGTGGGGGTCAGGGTGACCTCGGTGGAGAGAGTCACAGTCTTGGTGTGGCAGATCTCCTCCTCGCAGACGGTGACGGTCTCGGTCTCGCAGACGGTGACGGTGGCGGTCTCGGTCTCCTCGGGGCAGTCGGTAACGGTGACAACGGTCTTGCAGATGTCCTCCTCACAGACGGTAACGGTGACGGTGGTGATGGTGGGCTCGGGGGTGGGCTCGCACTCCTCCTCACAGTCGGTGATGGTCTTGGTGACGGGGTGGCACTCAATGCCCTCGTCGCAGTCAGTGTCAGTGACGGTGAGGGTAGACTGCACGTTGAGGGTGGAGACAACGGTGGTCATGGGGTCCTCAGAGAGGGTGGAGTTGGGGAAGACTGCGGCGGCAGAGGCGGCAGAGGCGAGGAGAATGGCAGAGTACTTCATGGCGAACGAGTGACTGTTTGTGGTGGAACGAATGTGTGTAGAGAAAAGAAAGAGAGAGGACCTGGGGGCTGTATTTATATCTGGGAGCTGTGTTTGTGTCTTTCGGCTTGTGGAATGTACAGTGCCCCAGAATAGACGCTTTCTTTGTTTTCTGGTCCAGATGGCGTTTAGAGTTTGGCTTCAAATAAGGTGCGGTTTAAGCAGAGCCCTTCCCGAGACTAGTCGTGATAGAGTTCACGCGACTCGCGCCCAGATGACGTTGGGGGCAAAGGTGAGTGGAGCTGTAGTTGGTGGGGTGTTATGGGGGCATCTTTTTGGCAGGAAGTGGTTGTGTTTCTGTGTTTGTACACTTGGTGCTGTTCTATTGCGCAATTATTTCCCCACATTTAGTCCCTGACGATTGTGTCGATCGCAGTGCTGATCCACTGTCGTTTTTTCCCTGTGCTACTTCCCGCTGGCCGAGACCCTCGAATTTCAAACTCTAAAAAGTGTGCCCATTCCCATTCCCTTCTACGTGCCACTGTCTAACAGAGGAGCAGTTGATGTAGGGCTGCGATGACGCATTGGAGCGAGAGTGAGAGTGGGTTGGTTCAATTCGGAGGCTGGTGTTTTGGAGCTATTTGGGGTTCTGATGTTTGGGGGATGCTGTGGTTCCATGGTTCTATGAGTAGTGATTGGTGATCTGGTGGCTGGTTCTATGGAGATGATTCTATGGTTCTATGGATTCTAAGAGTGATACGGATTACACTGTACGATGTTGTGAAACCGGTCAAACGTCGCTCCGGGACAATCGGTATCCATCGCTGTGAACATGTCTGTACTGCTTGCTGTTTATTGCAGATATACTTTGGTTAGTCGGGCTAGTCTGCTATTGAAACACTCTCGTACCTAGACTACACACTGGTACATACCTAATCTCAGCCCTGTACGGCTGAAAAGAACCAACAAGCATTCTCGCGGACTGGCAATTTCGCTTTGGGAAGCGTGCAGAGGGGCCATGTGTTGCGGTGGAATGAGAGTTCCGGTTTCCGTCCATTCCATTCCTGAAATTCCTTTGCTTCGCTCTTTGCCTCTCTCTTTGCTTCTCTTTCTTTTCAAATGTAGCCTTTGCTTTCTTTCTCTGCTTGTCTCTGTAGTCGTATGCAGGTAGAGGAGAAGTGGCACATTGTCCCCATGCATGCATGGTTCCGGCTATGCGGCATCCCTGGGTTGCTTTAGCGTGGCTCATGTTGGGTTTTTTGCGGTGCAACTGTGGGATCATGAGGCAGTGGGTGGGACGCTGGGGATTGCAGTTGGCCACAGCAAATGAGAGCGACGTTTCGCGTTACTCAGCAGCCCCCCATTCACATGGTACAAACCATTTTGGACTCCCGCAACTACTGAAACCGATATTTTGCCTCTTTCGTCCTCATTCTGACTGGTCACACTGGAGCATAACCCTAACAGCCGTAGTCCCCCTTTTGGGAATACGGCGTCAACAACGAAATGTCTGGGACGTTTTTTGTCTCGAAAAAAAAAAACTCAGACCTGGAGACAAACGGTGCCTGATCTATTTTCTGTTCGCAGATTGGACCGCCATTAGTTTCTGACCCAGCTCTTTCGGGAAACAGAAAAAAAGAAGCTGGAGGACGCTCGCCACCCCCGCCTTACTGATTGTGATGCCTGGATTTTGCGTCCATGTGCACAGACGCGCATTTACGTGCGTGGACGTGCATTGTCGTGTCACTGAGAGAGAAAAAATGGGTATTATCATTCCATTCCTTTGGTTTGTTTCTTTTTTACATTTTTTTTTTTTTCTTCAACTTTTTTCTTTTGCACTTTTCTCGCTTTACGTAAACTTGCTCGCTGCCTTGAACGCAGCTATTATGGACTATATGGGGCTATTACGAACGGGGGGGGCTGATTTGAGGTTGATTCTTCTTTAGTGTGGAGGGGCTGTCCATTTATGGCTACAGTGAATATCCAAAGACGCAGCAGTGCAGGGACTTTTTCGGGGCTAATTGGGGGGCTGGGGAAATGAGACTGCTACCGTAGTGTTCGGACTGCGATTCTGAGCAGAATGCACTCTTCAAAAGTCTCGAAATGTGAACCCGCGTCTCTCTGTAGGGAGGTCTTATCACGGGTCGAAAAGGGGGTGGGGTGCAGTAGATGCACTTTGGCACCCACCAGTATAAAATAGTCAGGGAGACTCAATGGAACACGCGAGAGAGTCTCTGGTTGACAATACTGTTGTTTGGCTGCGTCGTCTCTAGACTGAACTCCTGTCTCTATCGACAACTGTGTGGTCTGTACCTTGGTTTATAATTGAACACATGGAAACATGTCTAAACTATACCACCTCGCAGATATACATGATACCCCCTCCAAACAGCGCTACAGTCACTTTTTGTGCATTCCGAAAAGTGCATTGGGCTCGGAATCGCGTCCTGAACACGCTGGAGCTGTTCGTGTCCCTCTAGCTCCCCTGTGTCGCTCTTTGGACCCTCTCTCTCCAGCCACTTCTTATGCTTCCCCGTCATGCTTCATGGAACCCAGAGTGCAGATAATAACCGCCAACAGAAGAGCTCAAGTGCGAAAAGAAGATGTTTTTTTAACTAAAAATAAAATTAGTCCGCTATTAATAAATAAAAAATAACGGGAGACAGCATACTGCCACGACTTCACAACAACAAAACAAACAAACAGCTGTCGCTGTCTGTACATTCCCGTCACGTCCACGTCACGTAAACACCACGGTAATAGCACATATCTCCCCCTCCTTTGCCTGCTCACCTTTTCCACCATCCAGACAAACAAAAGTTCAGCGACCCTTTTACCCCAATTTCCCATTTTTTTTAGGTTGTTTTTAGCCGCCTTGGGAGCCTAAAACTCACATGACTGAGGTAGGGGTACTTCAGCTGAATCGGCCACAATAGGTGCTCTAGAGACTCGATAGGTGCTGCTGGGTATGATTCAGGGGTACCGTTGGATCCGCGCTGGTCGGGAGAGCACAAATCTGGCGTTCGAATTGCTGTATCTCCTCTATTACGTCTTCTAGGGCCCCATTTACTGCCCATCTACCCCAAACTCTAAGCCACAATTCAGCAACTTCATTCTCTTCTTGTGGCTGGTGTGACTAACTGACTGGCTGACAGTTCAACATGTGGCCATGTACACCTGTGCGCGTACACATGTTATGTGTCTATGTATGTATGTATTGATGTACGCCTGTATGTGGACTTTGCTGTGGAATGTTTAATTTTGGGCTTTTTATTTTATTTGTTGATATATTGGAGGTATTTATATATATATTTGTTTTTTATTTTATTTTACGACCCGGAAACGGCCATGAAATCTGCCCATAATCGAGTTTAGCCATTGCCAGTTCAGCCCACAATATCGGCCGTTTTTCTTTTTTCAAAATACTTCCAAATACTTCCAAACGCTTCTACACACTCTGTATGGTTGCAAACCCCCGTAGAGTTGGTCTTTGACTGGTTGAATGTGAATCTATTGGGGCGTGTGATGAGTCAATATGATGATTTCGAAAATTGATTAGAAAAAATATTAGAGTTGCAAATGGGGCATGATGTCTAGATATGGCAAAATCCTAGGTCAGAAGGGTATATCAGGTCACGATCGGATTTGTGTCATTTTTTTGGTACTATTGTGGCTTAATTCACATTCTGAGCAGAACGCACTTTTCAGAATTATCCTACAATGGCTATATTTTATTTTACACTGTGCAGTTTACAGTACAACTCTGTTGGTAACAGCAGACCCAGTAAAAAAAATACCTGCTGAACCAAATGAGCTTTTTTTGGAACTGTTTTGCTTGAAATCGCATTTTCAAGCGAATGCACTCTTTGGAATTTTCATTTTTCTGCAAATATTACTCATAAGGGGTATGTTGAAGATACTTTACATGCAGCTGTTGAGATTACCAATTCTTCTCCTTTTTCGCATGTGATTTTGTTTTTTATAACTGACATTCATGTTGTTATTACATAAGCCTCCATATATAATTCACTGGAAACTTGATTTCCCTGTATCTTGATTCAGTCGCTCGATTTGAGTGTGTTTTGTTGTATCGCTGAAGAGAGTAGAGCTAGAACCCGTTGCTGAGATGTTTTTGCAAAGCTGAATAGTGCATTCGATCTGAAATTGAAATTCTGGCACAGTGGTATAGCTTTTATCTGCCCTGACTTTGGCAGTATCTTGTTATCGAGCGAGTTGAAATCACTTCCAATTTCACTGTCGTCAGTTGATGCTTTGTAAGCACAACAGCACTTGGACCTTTAGGTGTCTCTCACCTTTTATTGATGGTGTTCTGTATGAATCTATCTCCTTAGTCTTTCCCTCTGGGGTTCATGATTTGTACTTGATGTGTTTTCACTGGTGACAGCTTTTTTGTCAATTTAAATGTCTCAAACTACTAGCAATAACAGATTTGAAAGTACCACCTTGTGTGTGGTTGAGTTTCAAACATGACTGTGGTTGTTATCCTGTCATATCGATCGTATTCGCGGAGTAATTCTCATTCGTTTTCTCATCAATGGCGTCTTACTTTTACATTCATGATCACCTCAGCAAGACACTATGGAGTCTTGAGACCAAGTTGATACTCTACAAAGCCTCTCTTATGAGTATTCTGCTGCCTGGTTTTCTTTCTTGCCCTCTTGGTGAATCATTTACACTGTCCCTTCGTTTCGTCGTTCGTATCATTTACTCCAGATCTCATGTTCCAAAAGTGCTATCAACTTTAAACCTGGCTTGCCGTGTTCTTCGAGTCCGTCTCGTCCGTTTGTGTACCTGTTTATACCCTTAATTCGCTGGCCAGATCTTTTCCACCATCTCATCCCTCTTCGAGATTGCTCACGAGACTGCTCACGAGATCATACCCAACCTTAATTATGTTGCGTGAAAAACAAAAAAAAAAGAGGGAAAAAAATGATCGCAAACGTCAACCCGTAATCAGCAAGATATATACCAGTTACTTCTTCGATTATACCCTCTCCCTGGTCATGGTAATTCCATATGTCACGTGACCTTGTTCTCAGTTTACTAACATCCTCTCATCATATACATCATCCATTTAAGCACCTTAATCAACCAACCAACATGTACATACATATCCATTTAAACTCACTTTATACTCATCTGTTGGGTACAAAACTCTTCTATCATACTTTAGAGATGCCATTCAGCCATATCATACCCTTTCTGTCGTAATATAATCGATTTTCAGGAAGTCCGCTTACATAAGCAGATATCAGATTAAATCTTTTCAAACATGGTTTTAGTATCAATCTGCCTGGTTGGCTCAGTTGGCTAGAGCGTTAGTCTCATAATCTGAAGATCACCAGTTCGATCCTGGTACCGGGCAATTGTTTTTACTTTTGTAACCGGTGGAGTTTCTTTTTATCCGTTTTTTTGAACCCTAGTAGATCACTGACACGACGTCAAGGGTTACGACAGCAACTACGGTCATTTCCGACATTATATTCAACCGCTTTATATAGACATGTTCAAGACGATGAGGTAAGCAAAACCTTAAAAGGTATCAGAGACGACTGGTCGAATTTCGGCTTTGATCGCTTTTAACCGCTTTTAACCGCTTTTAAGCATTTTCAAAGTAAAATGAGAATGACCGAAACAAGAAAAAAACAGCTGTAGTTTGGCTTTAATCGCTTTTAGTCGGTTTTAAGCGCTTTTAAGGAGTTTTAAGGTATTTCGGGAAAAAACAAGAGATGAAATATAAATGAATTAGTAGGAGTAAAAATCACTTGAATTGAAAAAAGAAAAAGAGGTGTATACTTGCAATCGGATTCAAAATCATCTGGCGCAAATGGCATGTCTCTAGCATGTCTCATCAACTATCTGAGTATTGTGGTGTTGGACTAAAATCTGGTTCACCATCTGGGGAACTCAATAGCTGCACTTAAAAGACGCTCCAGAGGGACTAGAAAAAATCGAAAAAGTGCAATATACACGAAATGATGAGTCTAGTAGGAAAAACTGGTCAAATCTACCAGAATACCACTTTCAAGTCACTTTGTATGGACATCTACGCAGTGGAAAACCGATGAGGTAGGTCGAACCTTAAAAAAAAGATGGTCAAAATGACGAAAACAGGCTACATCTGATCTATCATTGAGACAGCTGATCTGTGAAATAGCTTCATTAGATAGCTCTATTATAAGGGCACTATGGACGCTCCAAACGACCGAATTCAAAGTAAATCAAAATTCCAAAGAGTGCATTTGGTTTTAAATGGAATTCTGAGCATGACGGCACAATGTTTCACTTATAAAACGTCAGAACCAGTCTACTGAGGACATGATCTACTGTAACCAGTTGTTAGCAGTTTATACGGAAAAAACGGAAAAAGACGAAATTCCAAAGAGTGCGTATGGTTTCAAATGGATTTCTGAGCACACTGGTACTTTTTCTTCATCGGAAAACTGTCAGCATAGGCCTACTCTGGGTGAACTCGTTATTTGCAGTATACAGTCTGGATACAGATATCTCCCCATACTTCTGACTTTAACTCCTCGAAACTTAACCTCACCACTTTTACTCCCACTTTTACTCACACTTTCACTTTCACTCACTCCCACTTTTACTCACACTTTCACTTTCACTCACTCCCACTTTCACTCACACATCTCAAGTCTATAAACTATCTAAACTAAGAAATCATCCCCCCCCCCCCCCCCTACTCTTGTTTATTTTAATTTCACGCAAAAAGTCGCAAAAAAAGGCGATTGACGCAAATAAATCCCCAAAAACAACACAACCACCAGAAAAACATCCCAAAAACCCACCTCCCCCCCCCCAGCTCTACCAATCTCAGAAAACCCCCCCACAGGGCAAGGGTTTCCAAAAATGGGTGAAAACTTTCGCCCACATATGGGATCATTCACAAGACGACCTACAGCCGGAAGCTGAAAGTGGACCCCAAACTGCGCACTTTTCCCGGGACCACGTCACAGACAGCACCTAAAACCCCTCCAGCGGACCCTTCTGGAGCGCGTTTACACATTTCTTGCATCCCCCCGCCCGCCACACCATGCTGAGGGCGAAAAAGGGCCGAATTCCAAACTCGCCATTCAGTCTGGCCACGCGGCCACCGGTCGATCCCGCAGAAGACGCTCTGTGGGGCTCGGGCCACCGCTACCGCGACCTGGACTGTCCGTCGAGCCTGTGGAAGGAGGACCACCAGCGGTTTGTTGCATACAAGGGGAAGTGGTCGTTTCTGGACGGAGGCCGCTCCCGCGAGGCCGGAAACGACATTCGCTACGGCCGCTTCTACGTCAACCACATGAAGACGCTGGCGCTGGGCGTCGCCGCGGACCCGCCGGGCGCGCCGCTGGACCCGGCCACGCAGCGCCACGAAATGCTGCGGCTCGTGGCCCGCGGACTGCGCCAGGCCGCCCGCAAAACCCAGCCATTGAGCCACACCAGCAGGCCGCCGAGGGACGGCGAGGCGCTGCACGCGGACGCGGCGCTGCTGGGCCAGGGCTACGGCGCGCTGGAGAGCGCTCTGCACGTGGACATTGGCGCGGACATTCAGAAAAAGCCGCCGGCCGACGGCTCCTACAGACTGACGAGACGGGTCTGGCGCATGCTGGGCAAGACGCCGATCGCGCCGGGACTCATGGGCTACGTGTGCTCGGCGCTGCGCAACGCCGGCGCGCACCCGCAGGTGCTGACGGACCTCTACGGCGTGTTTGCGCAGACGCACTACGTGTACGAGCTGCCGATTGGCAATGCATGGGCGTACCAGGTCAGCCTGGACCGCTTTTTCCGGCACGCGGCCTTCTACGTGACCGCCGGGGCCGCGCGGAGCCAGGGCTACGCCTCGGACGACGAGCTGCGGCTGCTGTGCGGGCTGTTTGCCGCCTACAACCACGAGTCGGGCCTGCCGCCCAACGTGACCTTTTCGGCGCGAATCGAGGCGCTGGTGCCGCCAAACTGGACCCACGTGTTCCTGCAGATCCTGCGCGACCGCCAGTACCCGTGCGACGGCCGCACGTTCCACCGCCTCGCCGTCAACGTGTCCAAGCTGTCGCCCGTGGCCCGCCAGGACCTCGTGGACTACCATCTGCAGCAGGCGCAGCGCTGGTGGTACTGCGCCGAGGGCATGAACGCGCTGCTCTATCTCATGTGCAACCGCGGCGACGCGGAGGCGTCCATCGAGGTCATGAACTCGGAGCGGTTCAAGGAGCTGCTGCGGCAGCCACACACGCGCGACCACGCCTTTCGCATGCTGCTCTACCGCGCGGTCAAGTTTGAGGGCATGCGCGACGCGCTGGTGGTCTTCAACACCATGCAGGACAAGGGCGTCAAGCCGGACCTGCAGTGCTACGGCATGCTGATCCACGGCTACAAGGAGCGCGGGTACCACGAGGAGGCCATCAGCGCGGTGCTGGAGGTGTCGCGCCACTCGTACCTGCCGCTGCAGATTGCGAGCGACTACGTGGAGGCCGTGGCCAAGGGCAAGGGCCTGAAGGAGGCGCTGGCGGTGTACGTGCGGCTGTTTGGGCCCGAGTCGCTCGAGCGGCTGGGCGTCTTTTCGCTCGTGCTCCGCGGCAGCGTGCGCAACCACATTAGCCAGGCGGACGCGCTGGCCGAGCTGCCGCGCGTGCCGAACATGCCCGGCTTCCGCGACCTCCAGGCGGACATGGCCAGCATGCACATTCTGTACCGCGCGCTGCTGGAGAAGGTCGACTCGGCCGAGGAGGTGGTGGCCATCTACGAGCGGCTGCGGGACGTGACCGCGGAGCTGGTGGCGCAGGACAGCGCGGACGGAGTGCGCGTGGCGCGGCGGTGGCGGTGGATCCGCGAGGACTCGGGCTTTGCGCTCATGGCGGCCTTCAACAACGCCATTCTGCGCACCACAGGCGACATTGCCACGTGTCTCTATCTCGTGCGCGACTTCATCGCCACCGCCAAGCGTCCGCAGGCCGCGCAAGCGTCGCACAACAGCGCCCCGCAGGCCATGTTTGCGCCCGAGGTGTTCAACACGCTGGTGACCACGGCGTGCTACCACGGGCGCTACGACTACGCCGAGGAGGCGCTGCGGCTGGCGCTGTCGGTGCACACGCCCACCAACAAGGTGGTGTTCATGCCGCTCATGGCGCACATCAACGGCCGCCGCATGGCCAAGGCCGAGGTCTTCTGGAACATTGCCGTGCAGAGCAACGACGTCTTTTCGTATCTGGACTACACGGCGCAGGTGCTGCCCGTGGCCGACGAGCACGGCTGGAAGGTGCCTGCTGCGGTGCGTCAGGCGGTCGAGAGCTATCTGGAGCGCGAGGAAATCAAGGGCTCGAAACGGGTGGTCGACGGCGACGACGACGGCTTCGACGCCGACTACGACGAGACCGACGACAGCCAGTATCTGACCCCCGCAGACGCAGAGCTGGTGGCCCAGGTGGGCTACGGAGTCGGATCCCGGACCGGCACGCGTGCGGGAGTGGTTCCAGGACGAAAAATGGAGGTTCAGAAGAGCTAGCCAGGGAAAGAGAGAGAGAGGCGAGGCTGGGCTCTTCTTTGTATATATGCATAACTGGGGGCGATCAAAAAGAGAGGAAAGACGATGGACCATGGGCAGGAAAGATGAAGGGAGGAAAAAAGATGGGGTAATGTAGATATGATCATAAATGTAAATATTAATACCATGATGAATGACAGTTGAATGTGGCAAAGAGGTTTGATAGGGTGTTGGAATGATGGTTGGTAGTCTGGGGTAACTGGTACCTCAGTACAAGTCAAGCACTACAGTACATTTTGTTGTAGTGGAGATATGAGAGATATGAAAAGTGCAATCGATTCAGAGCGAGATTATGAGTAGATACGTGCTATCAGGATTGCCATAAATGTGATTTTCGTGCTTGTAGACTTTCTAACGAAGATATGTTGGGTGATCGTTTATTACTCGTTTTAATGATTTTATTTTAGTTTATTTTATTTTATAATTTTTTAGGGAAAGACATCATATCATGTTTTACCTAATTGGAAAATGTGACCTCTGAAGGTACCTCCAAACACAGCAATTTTCAACGAATTTCAAATTTGTCAACGGAAAACAAATCTAAACCTCATTCTAAACACTTTTGTCTCTTTACTTTTCCTTCAAACCGCTCTCTTGGTCTCTTGACCAGGTCCTCCAAAGCTACATCTAGCCGCTTGAAAAGAACCTAAGAATAAAAAGAACATCTTATTTAAAACCCACCAATTCAAACCAGATAAAATCATTACAATCAGATTTGTATTAACCACCCTGATATAACAATCAGATTTGATTTAAACAGAATGATCACTTCAGATTTTCCAAAACTTGTCCGTAAGTCGTTCATTTGATGTCTCAACATACTCCAACATAAAGTACAATTCAATTGTCCAAAAGAAGTGGATCCCACCATTATAAACACAATCAAATTCACAACATCAATCACTCTTCAGATCTGCTGTAATTCCAATTGCCATCTCCATTGTCATCTCCATTTCATCTTCAATTTTCCCCCATTTTTTTTCCCTCCGAGAAAAAACCCCCGAGCCTACACTAACATCCAAAATAACCATTAAACTTCATCTAACTATTCGATCCCACAATCGGATCAATCTCGTACACCAGAGCCACCTCGGTGCTGCTGGTTCCACTCCATCCTCGGTCTCCACTAGAAGTGACCATGTATCTGCAGCTGGGATCGACCTTGATGGACGACAGAATGCCTCCCTGGTGGCCCGGAACGATCCAAAACGGCACCGCCTGCTTGGAAGAGCTGTGAACGTCGTAAAGCCGCACATTGTCGTGCGATCCACACAGCACGTGGCGATTGTTGGGCATGGCAGCCACCGTGGACACAGCTCCCGAAACGGAGGGGAACTTGAACACCTTGGAGGGCGTGTTCATGTTTCCGCGTAACGAGAATTCCTCCACAGTGCTGTTTCTACGGCCCACGTAGATTCTGTCGCCGTCAGTAGACCAGCACGCACTCATGCACCAAGGAGGCGTTCCCTGGGGTACGGAAATGCGCGTGACCCGCTGCTGCTGGCGCCTGTCCCATATGTCGATTGTTCCGTCGATTGCCGACGTGAGAAAGGTGGTTTCGGACGTGGCTGTGGCGGGGGTATCTTCGTTTGAGTCGCCAGGGCCGTCGCTCGGGTCATTCAATGCTTGTTCTGACTCGTTCGAGTCTTTTGAGTCTTTGGCGTCGCCGCCAGCTCCAGAGACATCGCCCGACTCGCCCTCGCCGCCGTCCTCCTCCTCGTCGGACCCAAATAACGAGTCCATACTTTTGTCGTCATCGTCCTCTCCGTCGCCAGCACCACCGTCTCCGGCCAGAATCTCCTTGCCGCGCGCCGCCCGGTCGCTGTCGAGCCCCTCGAGCCCCAGAGTGCGCGTCACGAGAGCCCCGCCCACGGGCTGGTACTGAACGGTGCTCACCTGGCCCGAGATTCCGTCAAAGGTGCGCACCACGGACCCCGTGTCCAAATCCCACTCGTTGACGGTCTTGTCCCACGATCCGGACAGCAGCCGGTCCTCCCACTGGTTCAGGACCAGCACAGAGACCGTGGACGTGTGTCTGTCGAGATAGGCCTGGATCTGGCCCTCGTTGTGTCGCACGCTCATGAGCGTGATTCCGCCGCTCTGGAGCCCGGAAAGCAGCCACATGCACCGCGAGTGCGCCGCCAGAGAGTAGACGCACGACAGCTTGGGCTCGAACATGCCGTCTTTCGGCTTGATCACGTCGCTCTCAAACACGGGCTGCTCGTTCTCCCAGTACGACGTCAGCACGCCGGCCTTGGTCACGCAGTCCACAAACGGGTGTCGCTGCGCCACCGTCAGCGGGAGCTTGCCGTTGACGGACGCAAAAAAGTCGTATTTGCGCACAAAGCCGTCCTGACCGCCGGTAAACATCCACTTGAGCTCCCACGACAGATCGATGGCGTGCACGGGACAGCTGTGGATGGCCGCCACGTACGGCACAATGTCGTAACCCTGACACGTGTCTGTTTGTGCGCACAGGCTGATTGGCTTGCGCCCGGTGTATTTGAGGGTATCTCCACTGTCAGAACCAGCGCCGCCATCTGAGGCTCCTCCGGCACCACTGCTACCGTTGACAGAAGCTCCGCCGTGCCCGTTCCGCCTCACGACAACCTCTTCGCCATCTTCGTCGCCCTCGTCCTCGTCTTCGTCCTCGTCTCCGTCCCCATCTCCATCTCCATCTCCTCCCATGGCCACATCCTCGTTGTCGTCAACCACCGTATCCAGGTTGTTTTCCAGCGCATCTTCAAACAGATCGTCGTCGTGGTCGTTGTCGCGCACCTCGTCGTCGTCCTCATCCTCGTCCATCTGCGTCAGCACCTTGTCGTCGAGAAAATCGTCTTTTGACATTTTCCGTGGGTGGTCTTGGGTGCGCAAGTGGTGATCGAAGCTGTGCATATTGGCCGTGAACTCTATTAGCTGACTAAGCGATGGCTTTTGGGGGCTGCTCTAACTTGAG
The DNA here is from genome assembly GCA_900518985.1 of Yarrowia alimentaria. Lineage (NCBI taxonomy): Eukaryota > Fungi > Ascomycota > Dipodascomycetes > Dipodascales > Yarrowia > Yarrowia alimentaria. The sequence continues at coordinate 1,694,807 of ULGN01000001.1, forward strand.
ATGCAGGACAGTTGCGACAGATTTAAAAGCAGATTTGGAGCCAGGAGAGTGGAGAGAAACTAGTTCCCGAGAGAAATACTCCATTCTGAGCATATTCAGCGTTTCAGCCAAACCCTTGCTCTGAGGTAACATGAACCTTAAAAAGAGATGGTTGGAAATAGCTGCCCAACATTGGTATGGTAGATGTCTTGTAAAAACACCAAAAACAAAGAAATTGTATGTTGATTTGGGAAATGGTGTTATTTGAGGCTAATTTTTGGATCTGACAAGCCTAAGAATTCGTTATTGGTCCGATATTAGACTGTCTGGTTCTATTAACAAATCTGAAGAGCACTACTATCGGCCAAATTCTTTTTGAAACACATTGTAGAGATTTGAACACTACCATTTTAATAAGCTCGTCATTTAAAACACAATGTACTCTTTGGATTTTCAATATCGGTTCAAATACCCCTTATAGTATGTCAAAGTAATGACTAATCACTCTAGTGTATACGCTTCAACTACCCATATACGATAGCCACAGACACAAATGCACCACCATATGTTCCAGATGCACCCTCTCTACTAATTGCACTCTTCAGATTTCCCAAAATATTACCCAACTCTCCTTTACCCTTCTTTACCCTACATCCTGTACATCACTCTCAAGGAACCCCTCAAAAGTCGCTACAGACGCTCAATGGGAAATCGCAAGAGTGCTTCTCTCTCAAAAGCTCCAGTTACATCCATTAGCCAACTCAAACCGACCTCAACGTGCCCTCAAAGGCCGAAAAATAGCAAAACAGACCAATAAATAATTACATGCATACCTACATCCACAACTCTGGCTGTAGTCCTCCTAAAGACACGAAACCGGGCTCAAAACGACCCCCGGAGCCCGCCGGTTCTAGCAACACCCCTTTCCAGCCCTAGTCGAACAAAAACAACCGCTGACTGACCTCGGAAACAATCAGATCCATGCCCCGGTCCAAATTGAGCCCCGAGTACGCGCTGCACCCCATGATGGTAGTGTTGTGGCCCTCAGGGATGGCGGCGAGATCGAGCTGGCGGCTGATGAGCTCCACAGTCGCGTCACGTGAGCCCTCATCCACCAGATCCAGCTTGTTGATCCACACAAGTACTCCGGCGCCTACAAGACGGTCCTCGTTCAGAATCTCATGCAGCTCGCGGCGGCAGTCGTGCAGGCGGTCCGTGGCGCTCGCGTCCACCACCCAGATCATAAAGTCGGTCTTTTCAAAGTAGTTGCGCCAGAACGGCCGCAGCGTCTTTTGCCCGCCAATATCCCAGATATTCAGCTTGTACGAGCCCCTGCACACGGTGCGGATGTTGAATCCGAGCGTCGGTGACACCTCGTTGACGTCCTCGTTGAGAATGCGTTTGACAATCGTTGTTTTGCCCGAATTGTCCAACCCCCTGTGTTAGCATGAATTGTGGAAAACGGAGCAGACGCGAATTTGAAACAACCGTCGTGACTGCGGGAGTCCGGGGAACACGGCTGTCTGCTCGGTTTCTGCGCAGCGTTGAATCTGGCGGAGTTTGGGCGGACTAGGTCTGTGACACGGTAAATCTCGCCCTTTTGCGGCATACTCGACCAAAACAGCGAGTTTTGGGGTCGAAGAAACGCACACAGTCATCTCGCGACTCTCCCGATGATACTCACAGCATGAGCACGCGGATTTCCTTATCCTTCAGCTTTTGTTTCTTGATAATCGTCAGCAGTCCCATGGTCCTTAAATACGGTTGTCTTCTGAATCATGTTGAGATAGTGTTTGTGGGGGTTGGGAGTAAAATAGCTTGTTTAGGTGAGAACACCACTGAGACAGCGATGCAGCATAGGATGGCGGGTGTTGGCAATTTGGCGGTTTGGAGAGGATTTATGAGCTCAGCGGGAATGGGAGGTCACATTGGTTTTTTCAGAATATTTCTAGAGTGCTGGGGAGGGATTTGGATGGGATGTTGGTGAAAAGGACAGATAAAAGAATTTTTGAAATGGAATGTTTCATAGATTGTCAGAATTAGTGGGATGATGGGGTTTTCACTTTGGTGGTGGCTTGTTGGGTGATGGGTTGTATGAAGCTGTTTTGAAGATTGGTATTTGGAGGGTTGGAATGTTTTGTGTTGGGATTGAAGGGGATCTGAAAAGTGCATTGGTATTGAAATTCAATTCTGATTCGAATGGTAGTTGTTTGGGCTTGAAAGTAGCTCAATTAGTTGATATTGATAAGTATGAGTTTGAGGATGCACTCAATGTATGGTTGTGCAGTGATGTCATGACCAAAACGCGAAATGGCAAAGATATCTGAAATTCAAAGAGTGCATCGTTTCCAAAATCTGATTTCGAGTCTAGCGGTACTACTGATTTTTTCAAATTTCATCAATCGACTGCTAATTCTAGATGCTCTGAACAGTTCTCTCTCTCGCCATCAATGCTCAGGGAATATGTACTCAAAACCTGGTCAATTGAGCTAGTTTTAGCTGTAACTGATTCTCCAGACTGGAATAAATAGTCCATATTTTGTTTCATGTGATTCCTAAGCGAAACAAAAGACTTGATCACCCAATCTCTAGAAGTTCAAAACGATTACGTAATGTCATCAAGGGCTGAAGAACGCTACAGTTGAGGAATGAAGATTTTGAAAAGTGCAATCGTTTTGCAACGCCTAAATCTATCGATAGATGTTACTAAACTGCATATTCACTTGATGATCAATCATTTGATCTCTCCCATATACACCCCACATATAGTTCATAAGCTCATCAGTACAAGTCGCTTTTTTGGAAGCTATATTGACACCAATAGAAATCCAAAGAGTGCCTTTGATTTCTCCCTCAATTTCAATGTCGTTTTGATTTTTTTTTGATTTTTCATTTCTTTTTCTCATTTACATTGTTTTCCATTTCTTTCCAGATATTTTTTCATTTCTTTTTTCAATCAATTACATCAGTTAAATCAATTAAAAAATAAATGAAAAATAAAAACCCCAAATAACCTTTCCGTACATGCATATGCATAATCCCTCACTATATCTACAGCTAACAGTACAGCTAACCGGTACTTGGACACTCAACATCATGACACTATGGACAGTGCTTCATCAGGGCCTTCGGGTGAGTTTTTTTTGGCGGAGTAAAGAAGCCTCCCACGTGGCCCCACACAGCGCCACGTGAATCTCCATACAACGCCACGTGACCCCCATTACTGACACAGATCCTGTCACCGTATCCACAGGTCCTTTTGAACCGCAAACGGTCGTCCGTCTCGGGCTTTTCGCTGGACTACGGCCTGTGGGCCTTTGTCGGGGCCCTTTCGCACCTCATCTTCACTTTGTGTTACCTGTTTAGTGACGCAATCCACGTGCAGTTCATCCAGCGCTACCCTTTGGCGCGCGAAATGCCGAGCTCAAACGGCCTGCTGGCGCTCATGGACCTCAATGAAACGCTGGTTTGGGGCTTTTGTGCGGTTCAGACGTGGCTGCTGTACCGTCACACGCAGACCAACGCTCAGTCGTGGTCGTTTGAGGCCAAGTGCATTATGGGTCTCTTCTTTGCGGTGCAGGTGCTGCTGTTTGGCGCCCTGGGCTTCCATCCGTTTGCCAAGCAGCCGTCGCCGCGCGGCGTGGGCTATCTCGGCATCAAGCTCATCGACGCCGTGGACTGGCTGGGCATCATTGGCGACTTTAGCGTCTACGCGCGCTACGTGCCGCAGGTGTCGTGCAACTGGACCGTCCAGAGCACCGTGGGCTCGTCGTTCCTGCTCATTGTGCTGGACCTCTTTGGCGCGTTTTTCGCCATTCTGGAGGTGATCCCGCAGCGGGTGGCGGACCGGCCGACCAACGAGCGCAACCGAAACCGCGTGGTCCGCGCCGTGCGTCCGTCGGGCCTCTTTTACGCCTCGGTCTTTCGCTTTTTCTGGGACCTGGTGCTGCTCTACCAACACGTGATTTACAAGGGCAAGCGGCCCATGGTCAAGCGCAAGTACGTCAAGCCCGTGGACATTGAGGTCATTGGCGCGGACAACGAGGAGGGTCATCGGCTACTGCATGGCGAGCGCGAGGGTGAGGTGGAGTTGCGCAACATGGCCTAGATTAGACGAGGGGGGAGATGTGCGACGAGGCGTTGACCGAGACATTGAGAGGGATGTGGGTGTCGTTTCTGGGAAGCATTGGAGGAGATTTGGGAACTGAGGAAAAAAAACAGAATGGAAAAAGATGGAGGTCGAGATATGGGTACGGTGCGATACAGCGCGGTACTGCAGGGAAGGATGGCATTCAGGACTTATGAATCTAATGAATTATGAATTTTTTGGTGAGAACACGAAGGGAGGTTCAAGATGGAGCGCAATGGAGCGCAATGGAGCGATCGACTTGGTTTGTTTGTGGATATTTTGGAGGAGTTGGAGTGATGACTGAAAGTTCAGAATCGAGATTTCAATTTTGAGACGGAGGATTGAAAATTAATAGTAAATACAGTATATAAACCTGTGAATACAAATAGCTGCTCTCTTGGAATCGTAAAAATTTGAATCTGTGAATAGACCAAGAAAAAACTGCGCTCTTGGAAATGTATATAACAAATTTGCAAGGGAAATATTCATGGTACTGAGTAGATATGAGACATGTGTCTTACTGTCTGGTACCAATGTCACTATTGAGACATTGACTCTCTCAATAGAAATGTGAATAGTACCATTGGAATGAGAATAAAATTCTGAGACGAATGCACTCTTCAGATTTCTTGTTACTCTTCTTATCGTGATTTTGAAGAAACTCATGGATGGTAAAAGTAGAAGCCAATCAGGTTCTTTAAGCACAACTTCAAAGAATGACACCAAAATTCTACTGATATAAGAGTGGTACCATTGGAAAGAGAATTGCATTCTGAGACGAATGCACTCTTTGGAATTTCTATATCGTTACTTGCGAAGTTTTCAAGTTGATGATATTGACGTTCTGACAGATACCCAGTGAAATTCACACAGCTGAATTGGCCAGAGAAATAAAACAATACGCGGTTGAAATGGGAGACTGTGTACTAAGTAGATGATTGAAAATCCTCTGGAAAAACAAAAAAAATAAGACATTTACAGAATTCAGTTGTGCATCCATAAGAAAAATGCAGAGATTTAAAAATGCCAGAAATTCAAAAATGCCAGAAATTCAGAAAAAATCAGAAATTCAAAAATGCCAGAAATTCAGAAAAAATCAGAAATTCAAAAATGCCAGAAATTCAGAAAAAATCAGAAATTCAAAAAAAGCAGAAATCCAAAAACACCACCAAGTCGTCGCCAAGTTACCGTGTCCAAGCGATTTTCTTTTTTTACAGTCATCATCCATATTTCTTCATTTATCTCGGTAAAAACAGGGCTCTCTCTCATTATAGACATGTATTGATTTGTTTAGTTGGGACATCTTTTAATTTGAATTGATTTGAATTGATTTGAATTAATTTGAATTAATTTAATTTAATTTAATTTAATTAATTTTCCCTTTTCCTCATCAAAACCTCAAAACAGTCACATCTACATCTACAAACTACTCAACAACAATCCACATCGCAGTAACCTATCAGTGCAATTTTATTTTACTTTACATCGTTCCAAACCCCAGTTACTCGCAGACAACACCGCTCTTTCGCTTGATGAGAGCCTTTCGGTCAGCATCGAGGTTGAGGCTGGTGATGAGCAGCTTGGAAGCGTTGAAGTTGACGGGAACGGCAGATCCATTGGCCTTGTCCTTGGACACGTTGCCGACCTGCACGGAGAACTTGAGTCGGTAGACCTGAGAGACCTTACCCTCTCGGCCCTTGTAGGCACCTCGGGCAACGGTCACAGTGTCATCCTTTCGGATGGGCAGAGATCGCAGCTTGTACTTCTCCCGGAGCTCCTTGGAGAGGGGAGCGGACATGATGATCCGTCGCTCATCGGAAGAGGCGGTGAAGTGAGCCTTTCGGGACTTTCGTCGAGAGCTAGAGACGTCTGGAGTTAGTGGGGTTCGGAGGGGGTGACATGGGGCATGTCGTGGGGGGAAGAGAAACGGGGGGAAGCATGGTACGGGGGTGACGGGGGCATCGCTGTGAGTGCAACAGTGTGCTTCGTTTGGTTTGTCGCTTTTGAGGTCGCCACATCGGCCGTGTGCTGGTCACGACATTACTCCAGTGGTCACCACAAGACCACAGTAAAGCCCACCACACGGGCCCAGCAATAAACGCTCTACCACCGTTGTCGCCATCACCATTCCTCCGTTTATCGAAATGCCATATCGTTGTTCTACTCACCGCAAGAAACCTTGGCCATTTTGTGTCGATGTGTGTCGTGACGTTATGGAAGACGATAAAAATTACAACTTTTGAAAAAGTCCCACTGTGAGTGCCGTCTTCCGAATTGGGGGGTGGTTGTATTAGGGTTGGTGTCTATAGTTGGGAGTCTCGATTGGGACGGTCATGTGATCCGTCTAGGGTTAGCCCTAATGGGAGGTAGTCACATGAACTTTAAGTTGTGAATACGACTAGGATCACGTGAGCAGGTCACGTGATCATATTAGTAGCAGTGTATTTCAGTGTAGAAAAAGTTGAGAACAGAATGAAGACATGATAGTGACAGCAGTTGATACAGAATTTGATTCTGAAACGAATGTATTTGTCAGAAAGAAACTACCATGATTATGGAAAAACTTGACCGAGTAAATACTGTATATATGGAATAGTGGTGTTAAACAGAAAAGATATTCGATTGGATAAAGACGTTTCATCTTTTGTTGAGTGGTGCTGTTGCACTGAGAAAGATGTTTCAGAACTGATTTTCTTTTTGGAGTCGTTGTAATATCGAAACAGCTGCTTCTAGAGGACTAATAGTGGTGTCATTGCTCGTTAATTCTAACGATGAAACTTGTGGACAGCTGGGTTTGTGAAAAACACACGCAAACAACAGCATTCGACTCAGAATCAGATTTAGAGCCGATTGCACTTTTCAGAATCCCCACAATCTTCATGTGACGTTTTTTAGAGGGAGTATATGTGTAACGCTCCAACTAAGGATGCACTAGAACGACTGTAACAAAAATATTTTGGTGAAGATGGGAAAATCCAAAGAGTGCAGTTGGTTCAGAATCTGACTCTGAATCGAACAGTACCAGCCACGTAGCTCAATCTCCCCCCAAAAAGTATTGACGTCCAAACCCTTCAAAGGCACGCTTAGGTTTGAAACTAGTGCCTGACCCCCAAATAGCACATCTCTTCAAACACCAGATAGCCGCTTTAGAAGTGTCCAAATGGTACCATTCGACGGAGAATCGAAACCTGAATCGAACGCACTCTGCGAATTCTTGTTAATCTCACCTCATCGTGCTGTAGACGAGTTTCTAGTGAATGTCTGTAGCGTGATCAACCCAGGCACGGCTGAATCAAGGATTAACAGGGGTAATGCTCGAGTCTCACCCGCCCAATTCTAGCCCTACGTATCTGAACGTAGCTGCGACATTTGTGTCATTCTTTGGCTCTCCTTTTTTTTTCTTTTTTCCGTTTTCTCTTTTTCTCATTTTCTCATCTTTTTATTCTTTTCGGCTTGTTTCGGCATAAAATATTGTGTCTTTCACATCTTAGACCCCCTCTCAACGACTCTCTAAAACGCGCTGTGGGCAACGTGGGGAGATTCTGAATAGTGCATCTTGTTTGGAGTTCGAATCTGAATCCAACGGTACCGGCTACAAGTTTGTAGCTAGCCCTAGGACGCCACTGCCCAGAGACGTGTCTTGATCGTGTCTTGAGCATGATTATTTTCGTACATGCCCCACTGACATGTGTCAGAAAAGCCCCAAATCGAGACTTGGATCGGAAGAAGTAAGGGTGGGGCCTTTGATGCGGAGAAACACAGCAAAGAAAAAAAAACCACTCCGAAAGAAAAGAAAAAAAAAACACACACACAAAATCCACCGCCGTCTCTCCCAGAAATTGCCTTAGCGGCACATTCCAGGGCTACCCCAAAGAGGACATAAAAGAGGAAACGACGCGTCTTGCTACTTACAGACATGCAACCCTATTCCAAACGGCCCAACCCTATCTGAGACGCATTTTACAAGCTTTGGAGAAAACCCTAAAAACCATCTTTCTCTTTTTTTTTTTGAGAGTGCACGAGAACAAAGTATAGGTGGGAGTAGGTGCTGTAAGTATCTGCAAGTAGGTTTGTGGGCAGTAAGTGGACCTGAATGACCAAACACAGCTAGAATGAGGCATTTTCACCTGAAATCGGGTATTTTTTTCACCCCACACCACTCACACGCTGTAATAGGCCCCAGAAATCCCCTTTTTGTGCTCCGAAAACCCCCATTGCCCCCAAAACCCCCCCCTCAAACCGCACGGACCATTTCTTGGGACTCCCGTATGCACGCTGTACCACCCTCCAGCAGCACTGCCTAAACCTTACTTTTATTTTTTAAGCTTCGCTCGACGGATTTGTCCCACTGCTTCCCACAGCACATCCGACACAGCTCGGCCAATATTTCCTGAGCGTTTGTCTTAGCATCTTCGACTGTTTTTCGACTGCAAAAAACCCGCTTTTTTCGCCGTAGACGAGCCCGAAAAACACGAGCAGTGCCGTCTCCCCCGCCGCCGCCGCAAACACCCGCCCTCGCACCTGCCCCTCCGACCGCGCCAACCCCAACCCCAGCTTCCCCTATTCCACCGTCCCACGCGCCGGGTGACATCTGACACAGAAAGCCACCCCCCAAATCTCAATGCTCAGTTCCACACCCTCCACACCTTGCACGCCGAAAAGCCCGCCCCAGGAACCCAACCCCGCCACCTCGCCCGACCTTCTGCCGTTCCCCCGCCTGGAATCGAATCCGCTGACTCCAGGACGCTCCGCCGACGACACCCCCCGAATCACGCCCACCACGACCAACACGGCGTCGTCACGATCGTACTCGTTTGAGGACCTGCGACCAGAGGCCCAGGAGAGCCTGATGCGCACACAAGTCGGCGCCGACATGGAAAAGGCCGGAGACCGCAACGACGCGGCGCTGCTGGAAATGAAGGCCAATGGCGACCTCTCGGCGTCGTCGCGAACGTCGTCCATCGCGTCGTTCCTAGGCAACTACGAAATGCCCCAGGTCGAGCCCCACCGAGCCGCAGGCAACAAGTCCACAGACCACTACAAGAGCCGTATGTCGCCGTGGCGATACAGAATGAGATCGGCCATGCTGCCGCTGATCCGATGGGAAACGCCCTACCTCGCCGCCATCCAAAAATCGTCGCGAAACATCTGGCTAGATGTCTACTTTGCAATGACTGCCAATCTCGGCACACACACCTTTTACGTCATCATGCTCCCCGTGCTCTTCTGGTTCGGCCAAATAGACATGGCTCGAGGACTGGTGTTTGTCCTTGCCTACGGAGTCTACGTCTCTGGCGTCATCAAGGATCTCCTGTGTCTGCCCCGACCCCTCTCCCCACCCCTTCATCGAATCACAATGTCTGGATCTGCTGCTCTGGAGTACGGATTCCCTTCCACCCATACCACCAACGCCGTATCGGTAACGCTGCTGTTCCTGCAGAAGCTCTACGAGTGTCGAGATGACCTCTCCAGCCTCTCCTTTGAGGTGCTACGAGCTCTCTGTCTGCTGTACGGATCTTCCATCATCTGTGGCCGTATCTACTGCGGTATGCACGGCTTTTTGGACGTGATTTCGGGCTTCATCTTGGGTGCCGTACTGTGGTGGATTCGATTCGCGTTTGGAGGACTCATGGATGCCACCACTACGGCAGAGGCTCCTTACGCTCTCCTGGCCATCCCTCTAGGCCTGCTACTTGTGCGGGTCCACCCCGAACCCGTTGACTCGTGTCCCTGCTTTGACGACGGAGTGGCGTTCATGGGTGTCATCATGGGCCAGGACGTTGGTCTGTGGCTGTACGGAAAGACTCAGTACTCGACTTCTTGGCCGCTGCGAGGAACAATTCCCTACCACTTTGAGGATGTGGGAATAATCAAGTCTGTGCTGCGAGTGGTGGTTGGAATCATGCTGGTGCTGGTGTGGCGAGCGATGGCCAAGCCTCTGATGCACACCTACCTACCCCCTTTCTTCCGAATCATTGAGCGAGTCGGTCTCTCCATGCCCCGACGGTTCTTTCTGTCTGCTTCAGAGTACAAGGATGTGCCTGGCTCCATCCCCGATACCACCCTCATTGAGCCTCATGAGATTCCCTCGCTCATTCACAAGCTGGGCCATGCCCGAAAGGACTCTGTGGGCCCTCAATCCACTGCAGATGTGATTGAGTCCATTGCCTACGCCGAGTACCAGCGCCAGCGACAGGACAAGAAGCTGGGCGTTGATGACGAGGCTCCTCTTCCCGAGAGTGAAGGAGTGAGCTACAGAGGAGAGAAGTGCAACACTTTTAGAAACGAAAAGTGTTCTCACGACCATGACCATCATGAGACAGAAGAAGACGTGCTTTTTGCATCTATTCAGCCTCCTCGAGTGCGATACGATGTGGAGGTTGTGACCAAGCTGATTGTATACTCTGGTATCGGATGTCTGGTCATGTTCTGTGGCATTGTTTTCCAGGTCTTTGGACTGGGAGTTCCTGCACACAAGCTGGTTAAAGCTGTGAGGTTGTAGTAGTTTTTTTGAGGGTTTTCTCAGAAACGTCTTCCAGTCGAGCAATTAACCAGCGCGCGCTGACTCCTCTGGATTTAAAATTAGCATCAGGTGTATAAGAACGGATTTTATTGTATAGGAGTGTGTCCCATGTAAACCAATCGTCTCAGTCTGATTATATCAATGAGAGTGTCACATGACTGAAATAAACTTCATCAGCTGCACCTACATCTTCACCACCATACACCACCTGTTGTATCCATACACACATTACACAGCATGTTTGGACTACTTTTGACTGCAGAGCTCCAGGGAGTGACAGAACTGGGCCCCACTTTGCCATACGAATTTTCCTTCAAGATCGAGTGCACTTCATGCCACGAGGTGCACGAAAACTGGGTGACAATGAATGCCCAGGACAAGTCGGACATTAGCGGCAGCCGAGGCGACGCCAACTTTGTGTTCAAGTGTCGGTTCTGCAAGCGTGAATCATCGGCTACTCTGACCGAGACCGGCAAGACTTTGGGTCCCGAGGACTCCAAGCCCGCCGAAATCTTACAGATTGACTGTCGTGGTCTTGAGCTGAAGGAGTTCCGAGCCGACGGCGATTTCCAGTGCAAGGGCGAGTCGGGCACCCCATTCAAGGAGATGGATCTTACCGAGGGCGAGTGGTTTGACTACGACGAAAAGACCAACGAGGAGGTGTCTGTGACCGAGGTCCAGTGGGTCATCAAGAGAGTGTAGGGGGCGAGGTTAGTGTGGATAAGTAGGGGTGATACATAGACAATACTCATTTGTGGTAGTAGTGGGGGGTAGTAGCAAAAGGTTGTGATGTTCGTAGTGTCAGCGCGGGTGACCTGGTCCATGTTGTGATGCAAAGTGGTGGATAGGAAGTTGAGTTGTAAAGAAGCGAGAAATTGAATAAATAGAGGTATCACATGGTAAATGAGATATTAGGTATTCGTGTGAGCAATATCTTTTAGAGACGAAAAAAAGACATGGGCGATGATTATCTTTTAGAGACGAAAAAATGACACTGGCTATAGACGTGCATTAAGTATAAACCTAGGACCACCAAGGTGTCGAGACGGGAGAGTGCAAGTCTGTTGAGATGAGAAATGTGGGGTATTTGAAGATTGGAGCGGACCCAGGAAGATTAGGAGAGTCAGGCGGTGTTTGTTCCAATGCGATTGAATGCGAAATAAACATTTGAAACACTGCGACGAGTCCAGTTAGTAATGGATTCTCCAACAGTAGGGTCTGTAAAAGTATTGACATCTGAAGCAGTTTTGAATAAATATAAGGAGATAAAAGTATCACCAGTGTACTCAGCATTGGATTTTGAAAGTAAATCGCTCTTTGGATTTCTCATATATCTTCCACTGAGGGGTTCAAAAAGGTCCTATTCCTGGATCTCCTTGAAGAGCACTTCTCCACCTTTCTCAAGTGAGCTCTCTGTAGATGATGCTCTAGGATCAATGGTGATATTCTGAAGCGTGAATTCGACATATAATCACTTTCTGATTAAGACAGTGCTAGTTTAATATCTTCAAATATACCCAATGGCCATCTATAATGTCCTATCCTAAGAGATTATAGTGATACATCACCCTGTAGTCTGTTTTTGACAATCTTTTTTTAAGGTTCAGATTACCTCGTCACTTTCCTCTAGCAAGAGGGTCCATATTAATGACCACAAAAGTCGCTTTTGAACAATATAAAACCGTTATCTGATTAAAACAGTTCTTTTGAGTCTATTTCTGTTTTCAGAATTCCTATAGTGCCAATATTACGTTGTTTGTAGGGCTGATCACGTCTCAGTATGGTTCAATGCACTGCAAGTAATGGTCTTCAAATATTCGACTAAACAGAATCATTGAGAGCAGTTGTAGAGATATGAGTTATATCGCTATACTCGTCAAGAGATTTCTGACCTAACGATTGCTTTGCATTTTTTTAAATACTACTTTTTAGTCTCTCAAATGGGGTACAAAGTGGAACATATTGAATTAACAGTATCACACAAGTGACCCTCTAATTGGACTGTAACTCGACCAATCCGAGAGTTATTGAGCTGAAATTTTGTCCACATCTTTGTATAGTCATTATAAGACTGTTTGGATGTTGTTTTCGGCGTTTCCACTATCATTAGGTCTGTAAAATTCAAATGTATTTGTATTGGTCCTCTTCGTTAGCTTTCAAGCAGTTGAATCTCTAAATATTGGTTTTATTTATTTTGATTTTAATTTTGTGGTATTTAAACTGATTTTACCGTTTAAATGGATTTAATTTGATAGATTTATTGAAACCTCATTATATAGATCTAGGGTTAGCTTGGGTCTCATTGAGTCCAACTTCAGAAAGAAGTGAATCAGGCGACACTAATCGTCATAGTCTGGAAACCTTTTAATAGCGGAATCCAGATTCAGGGGATTGACAGATAGTTTTCATCATTTAAAAATGGGAGCCGTGCCAAACATACCTGGGGTTAGTAAAGGGTCATGGGTAATTCCAAAATGAAACATGATGGGAATAACCACAATCGTCAGTGCTTCTTAGAGGATTAGGATACATCAAAGAAGGTGAAATGCCTCCTCACCTACAAATTTCATCATCACTCGAATGGGTTGTCGCAGAAAGAACGCGAAGAGCAGAGGGGGAGAGTAAAAAAAACATCTCCTCAATCACAAAACATACCTTTTGGAAAGTCGTGTCAGCCAGTCGCAGAGGCTGACAAAAGAGGATCAACGGCCGAAAAGGCCACGTGTCTGGTTGATGATTGGACGTGCCACGTGTCATCTGGACTCGCCAGAACTCGTCACGCGTCCATTCATCAGCCAGTCATGTCGTTTTTCGGACCGTTTCCATTGCCGTGTGGTTAGGAGGATGTGTCTTGGGCGGGGATATTTTTTTATGTAGCCTGACCCGGGTAATTGGGACGTTAGGGTTGATATTAGAGTTTGTTAGGTGTAGATGGAGATGACTTTACTGGTGTCATCAGGGATTTCAGAAGAGTGAATATGGACGGAAAAGAGTCGAAAACTACTCCATTCGTTACTGTATACTTCAGAGAGCATTTTTGTTTCACAATATTTCCGTTAGCTTCAAAACTGGACATATTGGACTCCATCTCCGTCAAAACCGCCCTCACAACCACGCAAACAGCACCAACAGACGTAGAAAGACAGCATAGTTCTTTTGATACCAAAAAACACCCCTCCACTGATCCCCGATCCGTTTTAGTAGTTGCTTCGGCTGCTCAGTACCAAATGGCCCCTACTCTATATATACCAAACTCTAATTCAGGGTTGGGACAAAAAGTATTTGGACTTTTTTCAAACATGCATATCCAATATCATCAGCAAAATCTCCACGAAAAATGAAGTTCCTCACCAGCAATTTCGTCCAGTGCGCCTCTAAGCAGTGTGTTTCTGCCGGCAAGGCCTTCCCCCTGACCTTTTCCGCTCTGGAAATGGTCCAGCAGGAGGCCGACTTTGACCCCGAATTTATTGCCAGCATGCTGGAGAGGATAGATTGGCCCGCTCTCATCAAGGTGGCCAACGATGTGAGTATAAGAATGTGATGTCGTTGGCTCAGTGACGTCTCTAGAGCTGAGCCTGTGTCGCCACGACTTCTTCCCGTGGAGTTCTGAACACAAACGTGAAAAGAAGACTTTTGTGTCGCCATGTGGGAAGCTGTGGACCGTTGGGACAGATAGATTATGAAGAAGCCATGTTGTTCAGAATGACTCGCTGAACGCTACCGTCTGCTTGGATTGTCTGTGACATCAATATCGGGTCAGTTTTGCTCTAATGAATCGGTGTGAACTCTCGTCCCAGTTTACGTCACTTTTCAGCCAGCAAAACGATCAATATTGATGCTGTGGGTTTGAAACCAAGCTCATAATGTTGAGAATCGGCTATTGTGTCCCCCAATGCAGTCAGATCTGCCCCAACTGTCCAATTTCGTGCCTTAAATAGCACCTTAACCCCCATCTCTCCCTCCCATACTAACACAGCTGGGCAACGAATCGCTGCCGGAATCCAAGCCTCTGGTCGACGAGCCTCTTGCCGAGGGCTCCCAGAGACTGCTCCAGGAGCTGCACACCCTTCTCATCGAGACCTGCATTGTCGAGGGCACTATGAAGTGCGAGAACTGCGAGCACACTTACTTCATCAAGAACTCCATTCCCAACTTTCTGCTGCCTCCCCATCTTGCTGCCTAGACCTCTAGACCTAGATGGAGGAGCAGCGCGGGTCAGGAAGGGGCATGTATGACTATTTATGGACAGATTTAATACTATTACGCATGGTTGGAGTGCGGGGATTTGTACTGGCGCGGGCGTAAGTGGGATCGGTTTGACCGCCGAGTCGAGGGGAGTCTAGTGGAGGCGGAATCGGTTCGGTCAGACGAGTATTGGCCGTGTTGGTTTGAAGCTAGGTGTTTGGAGAGATCAGTTACTGGGTACCATCAGAATGGTCCACATGTATCTCTGTAGCGGGGTGATTGGCACTGTTGGATTCAGAATCAGATTTAGACGAGAATGCACTTTTCAGATTTCCAATAGTAGAGCGATAAGACGAGTTAAAGATGGGTTTAAATATAAGACGAGTAATTAGAGACTTTGAATAAACTGGTTTTAAATTAGCTATTTAGTTGATGCAATTCCTTGAAAATAAAAATAAAATAAAATAAAATAAGATAAACCTAGGGCGATTCACTTGCCTGATTCAACTTTCTTGGCCATGGATACAGATACCCACACACCACTTGACCAATGACAAAACATATACCAAACGATTCACAATCGCATTTCAAGACGAATGCACTCTTCAGAATTCTTCTAGCTCAAATACATCGTCTTTCGACCATCTCTGCCAGTACTTACTCTACTACCCACCATCATCTCTTGTGAAAATGCATATGCTATATAAATAACTAGTTTTTGAAACTAAAGTAATCGTTGGCCTGCTCGGCCCACAGATCGTCGTTGCTAATGAGATCCAGATATGTCTGTTGCGCAGCCGAAACTGTGGGAGCCTGGACTTCCGGAGCCCTAGACTGCTTGTGGGAATGTGTCTCCGGCTCAATGTTCTCAAACGAAAAGGCGTCAGATCCGCCCTTGCGATGGTAGATTCGGGGCTGTCGGTACCGCTGCTGAAGGGGAGGCATTGGGGGAGGAACACTGGGAGGATGGTGTCTGATGTGGAGATCGTCGGAGAACTCGCCGAGAGTCGTGGACGAGTGCATGAACGCGTCCTTCTGCCAGTTGACCACCTGCAGTTTGGTGGACGACTTTTTGTAGCCGCCGAGCATGAACTGGCGCGCGGCAATCTCCTCTTCGATCTCCAGTTCGTACGAGAGGTCGTCTTCGGGCGAGACTGGCGGCGACTCCATTTCGGGCACTGTGGCTACCGAGATGGGGGTCGGTTCAGTTCGTCTGGAGAGCAGTTTGGGCCGTCGGTACGAGCACTTTCGGGTGTAAATGTCCGTCGAGTGCGACTGCTGCGACTGCTGCTGCTGCTGCTGCTGCTGCTGCTGCTGCTGCTGCTGCTGATTCTGAGCCTGCGTGGGACTGCTGAGAACGGCCGCGTACAGCTCTGGAGACCGCGAACCGATGCTGAAGTAGTCGTCCGACGACCCGCCAGAGCTGCTGGACATGAGCGTGGCGGAGCGGTGTTCGGGGACCCGTGGCGGGATTCCGACGTCCAGAATGTGCGTGCCGTTGGACACTGTGTTGGTGCGCTGCAGATTGGCCGAAGAGGTCTGGGTCCACTCGCTGGTGTCCGAGTCGCCTCTGGCGTGGGCGGAACGCTGCGGAGACAGCTGCGGCACGTTGGAGAGCGCCCACGGCTGGTCCGAGAGCTCGTGAATGTGCTTGGACAGCTCGTTTCCTCTGGGCTGGAAGGGATACGCCGAGTTTGGAGCCGAGGGAGAGGCGTGAGAGCTTGAAGTAGTCTCGGGGGCAGCAACGTACATGCTTTTGGCTCGGGGAGCGGCTGGCCGGGTCTTGCTGATGGTCAGACGGTTGGCCACCAAAGGCGAGTCGTCCGGCTCCGAAGTCATCTTGCGTGCAGACACGGGAATGGCTGGGATCGAGAGCGTCAGACTGAGATCGTCGTCGTGGTGAAGAGGCATGGACGGCTTTTCAGTCATGGAGCGGCGGCGGTGGGCGAGTCTCTGGAACAGCGACAGTTTGGCGGCCTTTTCCCGCTTTTCGGGGGCTGCGGGAATCTCAAACATGTCCGCCTCCGAGGCATGTGGAGCCGACACGGGCATGGAGTGGCGTTTGGGGAGTCCCAGCGCCAGAGACGGCATGTTGGGCATGCTGGGCAGGGAAGGAATAGCCATGGACGGCAGGGACGAGGCGCTAGCGGTGTTTTGGTGCTCGAACCCGTCTTCCTGCGTGAACTCCTCCTTCTTGCTGTTTCCGATCTGACGTTCAGACTCCAGAGGTAGCGGAGGAGGTAGGTGCGGAATGCCGCCAATCTCGTGGCTGAGATGCGAATGAAGATGCGAATGGTGATGATGCGAATGCGAGTGGTGCGGATGCTGGGGAAAGGGGCCGCTGGAATGCAGTTGCGGCGAGCTGCCTGTCCAGGCACACTCGTCACGGTCCGGAGAAGCCTCGCGCGAAGGGTAGACCAGAGTCTGTTCGTCCGGAGTGAGTCGGACCATGCTGGCAGCCAGAGCAAGGCCCTCGGACTGCGCTCTTCGACCGGTTCGCGACGTGTAGCTGGTGTTGGATGTGGCAGTGTTGTTGCTGGAGTCCGTACCATGGCTGGCGTGGCTTCCGTGGCTGTAAGTTTTGCAGTGATGCTGGGTTTGATGATGCTGGTACTGGTGCTGGTGCTGGTGCTGATTTTGATGCTCTTTTTGCTGCTCTCTCTGATTCTGATTCTCGTGAAAGTTAGGCCTTGCTCGCTGCTTGGGAATGGTCAGAGTGTCCGAGTAAAAGCTGGACACGCCGGAAACGGTGGAAAAATCTCGATTGTGCGCACTGACGTGAAGATGATGGTGCTGCAGCTGCGCCTGGTGCTCCAGACGTTGCAAACTCTCGAAATTGTCGCCATTACCCGAGTTCTGGAAGTGTTCACCTGTCAGCTGAGGACCCTGCTGGGAACCCTGGTAATTCATCTGCAGAGCTGCAGGAACAGGGGTGTTGCCTCGGGGCTCGTCCAGACGATCGGGCGATCTCTGGGGGCTCAGCGGCGGCTCGAAATCCCGGTCAGAGCTGCTGGTGAACGAAGACTCGCTCATCTCCAGCGAGTGTCGGTTGGACGAGTCGTGGCTCAGATTTGTCAGCCGTCTTTCGCCGATAATCTGAATCTCGTCGTCGTCGTCGTTGCTGTTGTCGATGCTGTAGGTGGCAGGCTCGGACTGGACGTGGTAGGACTTGGATCGGGGCCGGGTGGAGAGCCTTTTCTGGTTCTTGCTCTGACTGGAAGCATAGTCTCGGTGGACGAGATAAGTTTCTCTGAACTCGCCGTTTTCGGGCGCGGATTCCAGATCCGGAAGCTCGGCCGGGCCGCGGTGCACGGTGAAAATCTCGCGATGCATGTATTTGCGCAGCAAAATGCGCTGCTGGTCTTTGGACAGCTGGGGCACCCGTTTGAGCGACTCGGGTGCAGAGTCGGACTCAATCAGCTGCTGCAGCTTGCTGAGACGGTGGTCAAAGTCGTAACGTTGCGACACAGAGAGCGAGGGTGTCGGGGAGCCGGGCGGAGGAGCTGCAACGGTCTTTTTCGAAACAGAAACAGCTTCTGGAACCGAAACAGCTGCATCGCCAAACAGGGCCTGCTCGGCCTCCTCTCTGTTTAGTAGGGTCGAATTTGTGTTGCCCATTGGGGGGCTAGGGGCGCGTGTGTGTGTGAAGCGGGTTGTGGGGTAGAAAGAACGGGCTCTCGAGACATGTGTGGTTCTATATATGCTGAGTCTTTTTTTTTTGCCTGCCGACCAGCCTACTCATTAACGATAAACTCTATTTGCGCGATAGGGGGGCTGAGATGCATGCGAACAAAGGCTGGGAAAAGCTTATCTGAATGAGGCTGGCTGATCAGGGTGCATGGCTTCTTTTTTGGCGGGCGGAAAAAGACGGCAAAAGCGAGAAAAAAACGGCGATTGACAGCGACACAAAGAGCTCCACGTGAGGGCGTCGTGGGTCATGTGCGTTGTCCATCATGGGCATGTAAGACTCGGCGTGTTTTGTGCGCATGTTTGTGATTCTATGGTTTGCTGGAGGTCTTTGTTGACGTGTGGTTGACATGTGGTTGGCATGTGGGTATAAATGGCGACACCAGATGTGCGGGTATCAATGAAGAGTGAGGCTGTAACTGGATGGAATGAGATGTTTAGTAGTGAGTGAAGCGAGGTTCAGATGAAGTGAAACTGGGGCTGAAACTGGAAAATGTCTGAAGATTGCAGTCTGAAAATGGCCAACTGAAACTACTGTCTGAAACTGACTGTTCTGGCTGTCTTTCCAACTGAAACAAAACCGCATGATACCCTCAGATACAGTACTGTCATAAACCATTGGACAGGACCCTGGATGAGAATATTTCAATTATTATCGTACTAGTTCCCTGCCATTTCTCCACAATTACTTCCCCTTTCCCTTTTCCCTTTTCCGCTATTTTCCCACTATTTCTGTATGTCTTCTGTTATTTAATTTTATTACCCCGTTTTATTCCCATTTTCAGCCTGCAGCAAAGTCAGCCACGCCAATTCTTTTTTCCTTTAATTCAAGATACGCCTGCACAAGAGGACAGATAAAGGTCCGACTAAAACAGTCTGTGTGGCATCGATGGGAAATTTGAAAACGCCATCTTTCGTGAAATTCGATTCTGAGTCCAACAGTCTTGCCCAAATCTCGCTAGCTCACCCACAGCCCCAGTTACACTCCTCAGTCGAAACACATCTAGCATTGCATCTCGCATAACATGTCCCAACTTACGTAGGGCTGGTTCATCAAAACCAAGAAGGGACGATGATGTTTGCCCCTAAAAAAAAACAGAAAACAGAAAAAAAAAGCAGAAAAAAACACGGCTTGTGAATTTTTTTTGAAAGAAAAAACATGAGCTGACACACTGCAGATATCTCCGGAGATTGATTAGTCTCAACGACACGGTTTATTCGGATATCACACCCCAGATGATCACGTGCATCTCAGTGAACTAATCGTTTTCCTATTATAAGACACTCTTTGTTGACGATACATTGCCATTGTCTCATCTCAAGTTGAGTTGCTTTTTTGCTTGCTTCAGCTTGCTTGCTATTGATGGACGGCATGTAATATCTGGTTTATTATCTGAGGTCAGGGTTGGTCGATATATCTCGTAAGTGGCAAGCATGCCCTTCTTTTCCTAAAAGATGGGGCTGAAGAGAAGGAGACAATTTTGAAAGTGCATTTAGTTTGTAAGAGCTTACTGAGTCTACCAGTGTTTGTTTCATCTTTGCAGCTTTCATGTGGGCAGGTGAATTCCGATTCTAAGGTATTCCTCTTAGAGCATCAAGACGAGACAAGTTCTGAGCAAAGTGACGAATATATGGAAAATCTGAAGAGTGCGTTTTTTTGAGAGCAGAATTTTGAACAATTTGATTCTACTTTGAAGTTACCATCTTTCCAAACCAGGACATTCACTGGTGCTTGACAGAAGTAGGGTACAGTCCGGTTCACCTTATCGCCATGTCAAGAAGTGATATTCCGCCGATATAAAAAATGTAAGAGAGGCATTCGTCTAGAAATCGGATTCTGTATCGAATGATACCATTTTGGCTCTCTCAACTTGTCCAAATAGTGCAAATACTTCTTGTCGTCATGTTATTAAGCCCTGGAGCTTCTAACACAGCATAAGCTCATCAAGCCGTTCCTAGAAACAGACTGAGAAAGAACTAGAGGTAATTAAACTAACATGATTGCCTTTGAAATCACGTTTTGAAGAAGATGCACTTTTCAGAATATCTCCAATATCAAAAAACACACACAAATCAAGACACATAATTTCCCAGAATATCATTTCAACTTTCTCCATATGAGAACCATTTACGATGCATATTTCGAGTTCAGATTTACAAATCACAGTCCCGAATACAGTTCCAATTGTCCCCTGAAGACATCACGTGACACATAAAACCCCTATATCCCTTGGTTTTTCGGCGCCCCTAATTGTTTATTGTTTCTCTTGAGTAGAAAAACCAACCAGCCACCTTCAGCCATCTTCCTGTACAACTAAGTCATGAATGCACAGTAGGTTAAAATAAGGTTTATGACCAGCCTTGCAGTTACCCGGCCTGATTTGAACAATAGTGGTGAACCAAACAGAACACTGATAATCGCTGCTTGGAGAGATTGTGCAGAATAAAAAAGAGTACAAAACAAGTCTGAAAATCTTTTCAAGTCCAACGCACTTTTCAGATTTTCTATAACTCAACCACAGCGTTTTTTAGAGAGTCATTCTAAGTAACATTGTATGCTCTAGTTGAGCATTTACTTAGCATCAATAACAACTTGACTCAACACTCAACACTGGAACACCAATGGGTGATCGAAAAAAGAAAAACACGGAATTCACAAAGTCATATTTCCACTCCTAACATGAGACTGAACGATATTTCCCTCCACCAAACTGTGCCATACTGTTCCTAACTGTTACCATCATATCATTAACATCTGAATAGATCCAAATACAAGGTTCATCTGACCTCCATCCAAGGGTTCCGTCTAAAACATCCATTTTTCTCATTTTCCAAAAAATACTTTCACAGCCCTGCTCCAACCTCCATTCAAACAACATCTGTCTCTTCAGATTCCCAACCACACCCCTCCCCCTCCCCACATCCTCTTCTATCCCGCACCCCAGAATCGTTTGAAAAACCCTAAATATTTTTTTCTATGCACCTGCCATCCACCTCCATCTCCACCACATTTACACATGTCTGACAACGCCAGAGACGGCTCTCCGGCCGAGATACACTCGGAAACAGCATCCACAGCCTCACAGCAGGCTACCCCCGAGCCAGACTGGTCCGTGTCGCGCCAGGAGCGCGGCGACAGGCCGTTCAAGTTTGGCGAGCGATACCTCAAGGACGAGGAGTCCGTATGGGACCACAATGCGTGGGACCACGTCGAGTGGGGCGAGGAGCAGCGTGAGGAGGCTGAGGAGAAGCTGGCCAAGCAGAAGGAGGCCCCCGTGGCCGACTTTGACAAAAAGCTGTACATGGCCGATCCCGCTCGGTACTGGGACCTCTTCTACCGCAACAACAAGGACAACTTCTTCAAGGACCGAAAGTGGCTGCGGGTCGAGTTCCCGGCGCTGTACGAGGCCACCAAGGCCGACGCTGGCCCCGTGTCCATCCTGGAAGTGGGCTGTGGAGCCGGCAACACAATGTTCCCCGTTCTGGGGGCCAACGAAAACCCCGATCTGCGCATTTTCGGCGCCGACTTTTCCCGCCGAGCCGTGGAAATTGTGCGCGAGAGCGACCAGTTCGACCCCAAGTACGCTGGTGCGGCTGTGTGGGACCTGGCAGACCCCAACGGCAACCTGCCCGAGGGTGTGGAGGAGAACTCGGTGGACATTGTGGTGATGATCTTTGTCTTTTCGGCCCTGGCGCCCGAGCAGTGGCAGCAGGCCATGTCCAACGTCGACAAGCTGCTCAAGCCCGGAGGACGGATCCTGTTCCGAGACTACGGCCGCTACGACCTCACCCAGCTGCGGTTCAAAAAGGGCCGGCTGTTGGACGAAAACTTTTACATTCGCGGCGACGGAACGCGCGTCTACTTCTTCACCGAGGAGGAGCTGCACCAGATCTTTGGCGACCGCTTTGAGATCGTCAAGGTGGGCACCGACCGCCGGCTGATGGTCAACCGACAGAGAAGGATCAAAATGTACAGAATCTGGCTGCAGGCCGAGTTCCGAAAGGCCGACAAGAACTAGAGTATGGTAATTAACAATTTGGGTGGTTTCGACTAGTTGAGGTGCGTATTGGTGGTGTATGGTGAGAACTGTTTCTGTAGGTGTCTTGTTTGGACTCTTGAAAGCGCCAGAGCTGAGATATGAACCCCCGAGGGGTAAATTTGTATTGTGAAGACGATTATAAACAAAATAGTACCATTCAGATCTCCGTAGCTGTTCTGAAAACTAATATACAGTGTGGTGTTTCGAGAATCTAATACTTGGTATCATGCTTCATACACCACCTTATCAGTGCTGATGGAACCCAAGATAATTTCACGAGTTGGAGACTTGAAAGAAATCAAAAGAGTGCGTTATTCATGAAATGACGAGTTAAGCAGTAGTACACATTAAAAATTTCAGATATCCCTTCAACAAACCATTTGTATGAACATTTACTCACGTAAAGAGTGATGAGCTCTGTCGAACCTTGATCCAAAAACGTCCCCACGAAACCAACCCCGGCCTAATCATAGTCTCTGATAAATACTGTATTAAACTAATAAATCGTCATACTGACGCTATGGAAATTATACCATTGACTCTGATACTCACTTTCGCTCAAACAGACTAAGAGGAATGCTGGCCCGCTCCATCTCATTAATTGTCCAGTTCCAGTTGTCACGCGCATACTTTTCGTCAGTAACCAGCTTGCTGGGAGTACCCTTAGAGCCCTTGGTCCACACAAAACCCCCAGAGTCGTTCTTGGCAGACAGAGAAGGCGACAGAGCAGCCACCAATGTCGAGTAACTGCCCTCCTCCTTCTTAACTCCGAAAACGGAGCCAAAGCCCCGGAACCCGAGATTGAAGCACGGACCAACTACCGCCAGATCGTTCCAGTGCCGATACAGGTCGGTCTCCATAACAAAGCCCGGGTGTACCGACAGACACAAAACGTCCGGGTGGTCACGTGCCACCTGGTTGAGCATCTGCATGCCGGCCGTCTTGGAGTAACCGTAGCGGACAAACCCATAGTACATGCTGGGAAAGCCGTCCTGCCGCTTTCCCAGAGAAGCGCGTTTGAGAGCAAAGCGGTGACCAATGGAGGACACGTAGATGATACGAGGCTGCGAAGCTGCCTTGACAAGGGTCAACAGCCGGTCAGTGAGAACAAACGGCGCGACGTAGTTTGTCTGCAGCTGCACCTCAAAGCCGTCCTTGGAGGTTTCACGTGGCACCGCCATGATGCCTGCATTGTGCACCAGCAGGTCCAGGTGGTCCTCCTTGGACTTGAGCTCCAGTGCCGCTCTGTCCACCGACGAAATATCCAGCAGGTCAATGGCCACAAGCTCAAGATGGCCGGTGGCAACGTCTGAGCGCACGATGTTGGCTTCGCGACGTCGTTGGGCCTCGGCTACGATGTCGTCCATTGCCTTTCGGCCCTTGTCAAGGTTGCGCACACCTAGATACACGTCCCATCCGTGCATGTATAGATGCAGGGTTGTGTACCATCCGATTCCAGCTGAGGCGCCCGTGACAAACGCGACTTTTCGTGTTTGCAGAGGATCGTTGTAGGGAAGGTTGTTTGGGTTATCGAGAGTTTCCATGGTTGCAGTTGGAGATGTGAGTCAGGGAGAGACGTTGGGTATGTGATGAGGATAACGAGTAGTGTGCTATTGGCAGAAATGTGGCAAATGGTGGCTAGACTAATGTTGTGGGGTAGGTTGCTGGAGGCAAGAGAGATGGTGCTGTTAGTCGATTGCTGGGGGGTGGTAGGTGATAGAGCTTGGAGTGGGGAAAAGAAATTAAGGTGGTGAATAAGAAGAAGAGTTTGGGAAAAAGAAAAAAAACTGAGAGAGGAAAGAATTAGTAGTCTATATATAGTGAATCAGATTAGAGCTTATACAGTGCAAGGTACGCGATAGTCTTAGTTGCAGTGGTTAGTGTGTCATGGTATATCGAGCTAAGGGACTAGCTTAAGGCGTTTGTGCGGCTGTGGAGAAGCGGATGTGACGATCACGGGTCAATTGTGCTTTTTTCTTCATTTTTTTCCAATTTTTTTCAAAAAAATCCGATTTTTTCAATTTTTTCTAGCTACTAAAAATGAGGTTTCTCCACCAGATCAGCCTGTTTCAAAAAAGCGGGGTATGTCTCACCATGTCTCGCTAGAAGTTAAGGTTTGGGTAAGTAGAGAACAAAAACAAATGACAAGTTATACGTCCCCTGGAAGCGGGTAATTATCGAGCTATGACGTTTTTTGAAGCATAGGGGGAAATTAAATACGACGCTGAATCTGGTGGCGTTGTTAGTTACTCCGTAGCTGCTTTAATGGAGAAGTTACGGTGCATTATCGCCCCTGAGCCCCTTGAGCCGCATGATGTAGTAGTCCCTGCGACCTTTGAATATGGTCCTATTCCGAATCTGAAGAGTGCATGTTGCTATATTTTTTCTCGCTGAATTCAACGATACGGTTTGATGCTTTATCGACTTTAGTTGGAGTCTGGTGGCTGGGGAGATACACGATCTATTAACGTTTAGTAATCATGGGCATTGGCTTCTGTAAGGAGGAAGTGATTTTTTCCGTGAGTTTTCATCCTGCGAACCAGAGACTTGAATCTTGATGAAAAGGCCAGGGAACGCGACCGAAAGGCGCTTCAAATTCAGAAATAGCTTGGATTTTGAGCCCAAATGTGTTGATATCTTGGTCTAGCTACCTTTCATCAGCATGGACACTGTGGACGCATCATACGAGAACAACAGTCTCGCACTCTTACCACCACATTTCATCAATTATACATAAACTCGACAAACTCACTGGTCCAACACGGTAAGAACACCTCCAATGAGATGAAGAGAGCCCACCACAAACACGTCCACGGGTCCGTTTCCGGCCAGCGCCTTGACGTGGTCCACGGCCTCCTCAATGGTCGCAAAAACAGTGGATTTGCCGCCGTCCAGACCCTTCCAGACGTCGGCCAGCGCCTTTTGGACCTCCAGCTTGTCCACGGCCTCGGCGGAGGTGTTAAGCGAAGTCAGGTCCGCGGAATAGGCGCCGCTGGCCCACGTGACGTTGGTAGAAAACAGCGCCTCGTCGACCTTGATGCCGCCAAGATTCGAATGCAGAGTGTCCAGGAGCGCGTTGGCATCACGGGTCTGTTGGTTGAAGAACAGCACAGTCTTGGTTTCCGTAGAGGCACCAGTGTCTGTCCGCTTGACGTCTTGAAGCCACTCGCCGGCAACCTTGACGCTCTCCTTGGTGTGGGCGCCGTCCAGCAGCCACCGGACATTGTCCAGCTGGATGGTCTGGCACCGTCCGGCCCACTTGGCCCCAGCCAGTCCGTCCAGATACTCCTTGGGCAGTGGCTTTGAGGGCTCAGCAAGCACTCCGGCGCCATTAGTGAGAACCCGAACGTGCTCCGACACCAGCGCAACCGCAAGAGAGGCGTTGACCTTCTGGAACTCCGCGGGAAGGCCCAGCTTGACCTCGCCGGAAGCAATGTCTTCTCTGACGGAAATCTCCTCAAAAGGAGCACCCCTTTCGGCAGCTCGCTCGCGCAAAACGCCCAGCGCAGACTCGGGCTGTGCCACCGAGTAGGCCGCGGCTCCGGCCTTGAAGATTCCTCCCTTGTTCCAGGCAATCTCCTCCAGGGTGTTGCCTAGCATGAATGTGTGGTCAATGCCCAACGGGGCCACGCCGGTGACGGTGGGCTTCTGGATGACGTTGGTGGAGTCGTACTCGCCGCCCACGCCGACCTCGTAGATGGCTGTGTCCACCCCCTCCTGCAAAAAGATGTGGAACGACAGCAGCGTCAGGTACCGGAAGTACACGGGCTTCATGTCGTCGCCAAACGCCGGAAACTGGTCTGTGTCGGACCGCGACGCCGCCAGGCGGTCCCACAGCTGGAAGAAGTACGTGGCAAACTTGTCCTCAGAAATGGGCGCGCCATCGATGCAAATACGCTCCCGCACGCTCTTCAGGTGGGGGGACGTGTACAGCCCGACCTTGGAGACGCAATTGCCGCTGGCCGGGCCCCGCAGCTGCGCCAGCATGCTCTGCACAAACGCGCACGTCGAGCCCTTGCCCTTTGTGCCTGTGACGTGGATAATGTTGAGTTTGTTGAAGTCCGACGGCTGGTATCCGCTGCGACGGACCCACTCCAGCATTTCCGGAATCGCGGCGTTGTTGGCCTTGCCGCCGCTTTTACGGATAGCGTCGATCGTCGCAAAGTTGGACTGCAGCGTGTTAAGCGCGTTGACGGCGTCACTGTAAGTTTTGGCCATGGTGTGGACTTTTCGCAGATGGCGGATCATGGACGAGGGAGGGTTGGGGTGTGATATATTGAATGTTGGCGGCGATAGAGTTGGTCACGTGGAATGAGCGGATTCCAGGGCTTGGAGGGGCTATGTGAGGTTTTGCGGCACCAATGAACTGAGATTTTTGCGCTGATCACAAATGTAGCCTTGGATTTGCTGTAGAACCAATACTCACGGATTAAAGGGGATGTCTTCGGTTTGACTCTCTCTCTTATCTCGTTTGAAAGTTGGCTTTGGGAGTGATTGGTTAAAGTGTAAAGTAAAATGCTTGGAAAGCATGTTGGGAAGAAGTGGATGAAAAATAGGGAGAGAATACGAGGTCGTTTTTTTGCCGATAATGAAGAGTTAATTTGGTCTGGGTGATTGAGACAGACTCAGTGTACGCAGTGGGGGTCTTTGTTCTCCCCTGAATATTAGCAGAGTTTTGAAGATGTTCGTATACTGTAAGTTGACTCACTCTGTCTCTATTCAGCATAATGGACTCAACTTCTGCAACAGTTCTTATAGACACGAGTGGACATGAATGGTACTGCTGTGCTCTTGATTGAACTTCAAAACTAACGCACTCTTCAGAATTTCAATACCTCTACCACAGCGCTGATTAGAGAGGTATTTCATGTTAACAGACTCTCCACAACTTTACCAATCAAAGTAGTGTCTGACGACCATCCAAACTGCGATAAAGTGACGATATGAAAAAACTAAAGAGAACATTTGCCTCCAAATTTGACTTCAAACCCATTTGTGCTATCCATGACTAGTTTACTCACGTATTACGGGGCAGTATGGTTCGGTATCCATGAACTTCGTCTTGAGCTTCACCCTTCCTCACTATGACTTACCAGATGCGCGTGAGAGAAGGCCATTGCTGCCCACTCTTGGGCTGGAACAAAACCTCGACAGATTTGGCGTGTCTTAGAGGCTGTCGCGATGACTGATCTGGCGTATGTAAGGCATTAGAAGCCCAGGGCTACTGAATACTTGGAAGTTTACTAGAGAACACGCTGTGGGAAGTAAAGAGGGATGTCATTAGTCAGGATATCATAGCTGGTATCATTGGGTGAGTTACCCTACCTTCTGGCGGGACCCACGTAAAACATGTGAACATGTTGCTTTTGCCATAAAAACACGGCAGCCTAGTACGCCTCCACTCATCATCATCAGTTCCAGCTGTGAATCGTCTGAGCAGAGATTGGAGCTGTCTTGATGGGCAAGACAGCACTCTGGGTCCTCCCTTCTACCCCGTCCACTCTAGGGGCTGCACCTCCAACTGCCTGTTCACGTCTTAGGCCTGTACCGTAATGCTGGGTTAGATGGGTTGGGAGGGGGTAGAGTACAGACTTTAGCAGCTTGTCATAACCGCAGACAATGATCAGAAGTTTGCGGAGATGACGCGAGACACAGACAAAGTAGGAAACTGATCAGGAATCCTCACAATGAATGTGTCTCAGCTGCTGAGTAGTCGAACTGTCACTTGAGGCACCTTCTGCCAACTCGGAAATACTCACAATAGTAAGATACTAGATCTGTAGGATGTTAGTGGAAAGAAGACTGATCCAGGTCGATTCAGCCGTGAGCGCAGAGAGGTGACACGATTGTGGGTACAATTGTGCCGGGGGTAGACCGCAGTCAGTTAATGTTGATTCAAAAACATGTCAATGATCCGGGGTGGACACTGACAAGGGCTCGTGGTGTAGTCTTGCTGGATACCGATCAAAGGGGGATGTCGGATGTCGTTGGGTATTTATGTTATTTCGATTCTTTGTTTGTGGTATATTGGTTGCCTTTAAACTAGAATAAGAGTGTGGAAGTGCGTATTGGGGACAATTTGACTCGTCTGGAGGGGGTTTGGTGAGGAGGCAGGGGAGTCACAATCACTGGGAATTGTTCACCAGCACACTGTGTGATTGTAACACGATCTCCCCATATCTGGTATCTCGAGGCTCCATTGTTGGTTCTTTTTATCTGTGGCATCCCATGGCATTCTATGTGTAACTTGGTGACGCTCCGCAGGTGTTGATTTTGTGTCTTTAGGAGGTGAGCGTGAGGCTACCTTGCATGAAGCTTTTTGTTGCTGTGGACCATAAGCTTCATTGGCCTACTGCCAAACATGTCATTTGTGGTGCCTTTGCCTTGTGCTATTTCTCAGTAGAAATCACTTGTTAATATATACATACATGCAAAATCAGACACGGCTACTTGGTGTTGATCATCACCAAAGACATGTGCAGAAACCCGTCTGGATACATGGCCATGTAGTAGAGATCACAGAGTCCTGCGGCCAGAGGAACCTCCATTCCATGCAAAATAGGCCTGGCTACCACACTCTCGGTGGCAGAGGGGAAAAACGACGGCAAATGGGCGTGTAACGACTGGCCAATCGTCTGCTGCGGACCGTCTCCCTCCGTGGGCCGCACGATGGCCGCAATGCACTGGTTGCTCATGGGAAGATACACCTTGATGGGCACGGACCGCATGGCGGTGGGATCTCGCGGCAAGATTGCACCCATGATGGCCCAAAAGGACCCAAACTCGGCAGCCACCAGCGAGTCCCACATTTTCTGCGAGTGGGCGTTGGACAGATTCATGATCTTGTTGGCGTTGCCGTCGCGCGAGAAACACGCCTCTTTGTTTTGATGCATCCAGTACTCTCTGAGCGTCACCTTGTCGGGAAGCCGCAGGAGATACTCCTTGGGGTAGTCGTGCTGGTGGAGCGTGAGCGTCCACGGCGTTTGCGTCGTATCTGGTTGTGTGGGGTCCAGTCCCGTTAGCAGGTCGTAGGATAGTCCCACTGGCCAGTTCCTGAGTTAGTTTTGTGCAGTTAAAGCTGCTGGTGTCAGCACCAACACCACAGAACCCATTTCTGCCTCCTTACTCCATCGCACTCACCACTTGACGGGAACACCCTCAAATTCGAACCAACATTCAAAGTCGTCGTCGTCCTTGTACCTTCCGAAATAGCGCAGTATCGTCTCTGTGTAATTGTGCAAGTACCCGAGTCGAGACACTTGTATCTGTGTTAGTATACCTGACGAGTGCTAGTTCGAGGCTGTTTGAGCTGCCCACAACACCCCTGGGGGCGGGAAGAACTCACGTAATAGACCTGGCTGTCGAGCGGCCGGTGACTCTGCTGACTCAGCACAATCTTGACGCTCAGCTGACCGTCATAGAGCCGTTCCCGCAGCTGTTTAATGGTCGCCGACATGCTGGCGTGGTATGGTGGGTGATGGAGGTGCGGCGTGCATGCATGGAGTTTATCTACTGGGAGTGCATATCATGTGACTGCAGTAGGCTTCTCCAGAGGTAAAGGGTGGTTCGGAGATTGCAAAAATAACTGAAGTGTGAGATATGCTCAGATTCTGAATGTCGAATTTCTAAAAGCTCTCAAGTAGTGGCAAATATGTATCCCTCGTCACTCCCCTACAAGTCGTTCACTTGTACAATACGGTATACGGTATGCTCATACTCTATGCTAATCTATAATACACGCTAACCCTTACGGCCACTTTTGACAATTCTATCATGCAGTTCATGCAGCTTTCCGTCCTGGTCATTGTCATTTTCGTAGTCGAAATCCTCCTCATCGTCCGCAGGGGGTGCAAACGTCCGTTCAATGGCTGCTTCTGACGAGTCCAGAACTGATGGGTTCTCCAGAATCTCGTCATCTGTCATTTTACCAATACCTCTCGAAAGGGGTGGCTTCTCAGTCGTAGACGTGGATGTAGATGTAGAGGCAGCTGTAGAGGCAGCTGTAGAGGCAGCTGTAGAGGCACCCCCCTTGTCTCTGACGACACTTGGATTGATACCCATTTGGCTGAGGAATGTGGCAGCAGGTCCCTGAAGACCTCCCATTGAGTTCAGCGACTGCATGAGGTTCTGCAGCATCTCTTCCTCCGTCTCATCTCCCACGATGCCAGCCTCCTGGAGCTCCTCCTTGGTTTCGTCCCTATCACGAGCCAGAAACTCAGCCACATCCTCATCTTTCAGTTTCAAGGCATCCTTCAGGAAGAACTCGAAGAACTCGTCTTCATTCACCACGTCTTCATCCCGTACTTCGCCAGGCTTACTTGACTTGGCCTCTTTGTCCTCCTCATCCTCCTCCTCCTCCTCGTCTCCTTCTTCATCCTTGAACAGTCCCTCCTCCTTGCCCATAAACTCGTTTAGACGACTCATGACCTCGGCTATCGTGTCCTTCATGCCGTCCTCATCGAAATCCTCCTCGTCCTCACCCAGATCCTCCTTCATCACCTGTAGCCATGCATCTGAGTCCGTCTCGGTGGAAAACTCGACCTCTCCTACTGCCAGTCCCGCCAGCTCCTTGGGAGACCATTGGTCATCTCCGACCGAGAACAGCCTTTCAAATGCCACTGTCAGTTTACGGCCCAAAACATCTTCTGGTTTGTCCTCCTTGGAGTCACCCCGAGACGCAATCTGCATAGCTTCAGCATACAGCAATCGGGTAAACCCAACAGACACTGTGACCATATCCTGGAGCGGAAAGTGGCTGGTCTTTCCTCCTTCCCCCATGCCATGATTTTGGTCCTGAAAGAGGCCATCAACTGCCGGCGACAGCAGCTCCGGATGGGAGTAGACCAGCCGTGCCAGCTTCAGCGGAATCGTGACCAGGGCTCTGTGTGTGTTGTGAGCAACGGCCCTGGGCACCCGAGCTACGCGCTTCTGGATCGCCTCGTTGGTGGCTCTGTCCAGATCCATCCGCCGGCCCGTAGACACGTACTTGGCCGCCTGCTCCACAGCCACGGCGTTTCCTCCAAACTGGCCGCGGGGAATCAGCTGAAACTCGCCGTTTTTGATCCACAGCCGTCCCTCGGCGGTCTCAGGCTCCAGCCACGCAGGCAGCACGTGCGCGGCTTCAATGAGCAGAAACTCTCCATCCGAGTCGCTCACGTGGGCCGACACGGCCAGATCCAGCGTCAGACGATGCAAAATGTACACCACGAGCCACTCGTCGTCGATAGCCGGGCCAAAGGCCGTTGTCCCGGCAACGGAGCCAGACTGAGACACAACCGCGAGGCTGAATGGATCCCTGTACCAGATGTAGTTGGGAGCAACGGCAGAGGCAATGTCGTGGGCTGTCTGTATGACGGTGTGCGGATCAATGTCGCCGCACACCACGGTGTAAGAGACGCTATCGAGGTCCATGTTTTGTGTGCTTGGGCGCTTGTGTGTGTGTGTGTGTGTTGTGGAGAAGGCTGTGGATGTTGAATTATTTCGCTAAATTTATTATTTTCAAAATCCAAAACCCACTGATTAACTCAGACTGCATGCTGTACGTGTGTGCGCGGTTGTCTGGGATGCACCAGCTTGTTGTGTGCTTGCCTGACTGTGTGTGTGTGCTGCTGTGTGGGTGGTGCAGTGCAGGCACGGAGCTTAAAGAAACTGTCATGTAATGCGACGTGCAATTTCGGATAATTTGGGGGGGAAGCAGGGGGGCTTATATAGACGTGCGGAAATTGGGACATTACTGAGGGCGTGTAACGCGTTTGCAAAGAGCCTCTCAGCCCATAATATTATCCGCAATCTCCCGTACCCCCTTCCTCCTGCCCATTACGTAATGCTGCATCAAACTATAACCATCGCGAACCCCGTCAAGCATACAACCCCTCGTACTACCTCCCACAAAACACCGCCCAGCCAACGCTACAAGTGCCAGAAAAAGGCATACCATGGCAGATAAAGCCCGCATTAACAATGCCAAAGCCCAGGTGAGTGCCACATGGACTCCAGCCCGCCCGCTCGCCCACTAACCCAGCTATCAGAGTCCTACAACACACTGCTGGACCAGTTCCACGCCACAGACCTCAAGTCCATAGGCAACTACAATGTCGCCCGGCTCATCGGCCAGGGCTCGTTCGGGAAGGTCTACCTCGCCACCCACAAGTTCACAAACACAAAAGTGGTGCTGAAATCGTCGTCCAAAACAGCCCCCAACCTCGTACGAGAAATCCACCACCACCGCCAGTTCAAGCACCCGCACATTACCCGGCTCTACGAAATCATCGTCACCGAAACGGTTGTCTGGATGGTCCTGGAGTACTGTCCGGGCGACGAACTGTACACCTACCTGGTGGAGAACGGCCGGCTGTCCGTGGACGAGACGCGTAAGATCTTCGCCCAGCTCTGCGGCGCAGTCACGTACGTGCACAAGTCCAAAAACTGCGTCCACAGAGACCTCAAGCTGGAAAACATTCTGCTGGACAAGCACCACAATGTTAAGCTCTGCGATTTTGGATTCACAAGAGGCTACGAGTCGCGAGTCATGCTGGAGACAATCTGCGGCACCTCAGCGTACATGGCGCCGGAAATGCTGCTGGGAAAACGGTACTCAGGCGAGGCCGTGGACGTGTGGTCTCTTGGCGTGATTTTGTACGCGCTAGTGTGCGGCGAGATGCCATTTGACGAGGAGGAGGAGGCCGACACCAAGGAGCGGATCATGCACAGCGAGCCCGACTTTGCCAAGCACCAGAACCAGCTGCCGCAGGATGTCTTGGTTCTCATCAAGGGCATGCTGGCCAAGAACCCACACAACAGAATGCGGCTGGAAGAGGTGCTCAACAACGGGTTTCTAGGGCTGGAAGGCATGCGTCAGGCCGAGCTTTTAGCCGCCAAGGACGCCAAGATCTTTTCGACCAAAATGGAGAAACATGTGCTCAAGCGAATGAAGTCGCTCAACATCAGCATTGAAAATCTGTACGAGAGCGTGACGAAAATGAAGTGCGACGCTCTGGCGGGCTTTTGGGCAGCGTCTCTGGAGAAGGCATACAAGAAAGAGCGTCGGAAGCAGTCGAGACGAGTGTCGCGGAACACATTTCCCTATGCTTTCGACATTGCTCGCAAACGGGCGTCAGAGGAGGATGTAAGGGACGCCGCTCATACTAGGGACAATGCGCCGTCGTCTCCGCTTGCCAAGGTGCGAGGCGGATTTGACAGTCTGGGCATCAGAAACCGACTTTCGGGCGACTTCAGACGCCCCTCAAGTGAACAAATGTCCACTCCTCGCCAGTCGTTGGATTTCAGACCTCCTCACCGGTCCACAACTACAGGAGAAGCCATGACCTCCCCACCTACGCCTCGCGACTACGACAACGAGCGTGACGAGCGTGACGAGCGTATGAACCACAGCGACCATTTCAATCTCTCAGCAACAACTGCCGACACTTCAGCGTCCGTAGCTCATTTGGAACGTCCCCACACGGTAGGAGAGTCGCCTAGACTACAAGCATCGCCATTTGACAATCGCTCAGTGACTTCCGAGGGCTCATCCATGAAGAAAAAGGGCGGGAATTTTGGAAAATCGCTGAAAAACGTCATGTTGAAAATGGTCTTTATTGGCAAGAAGAAGCCTCCTGCCAGCAGCCATGGCGAAAAGAACTACGAGGCCAAATCGTTGCCTTCATCACTGCATTCATTCAATCTCAACAGCAACCATAACAATGGTAACAACAACCACAACCACAACAGCAACAGCAACCACAACAATAACCACAACCACTCATCTTTGGACGATACCAGTGTCGCAGACACTATTCCTGACGTTCCTCCTCTTCCCGAAGATGCTCTACAGGACGATATCATTGAGCCCATGACCACCACACCGTTCAGGAGAACTACACGACGGGAACGACCAGTTTCTGGCTTTTCGTCATTTTCAGGCATTTCTCAGATTTCGGGTATTTCCGGAATCTCGTCTGCTCCATCTGTAGCTTCCTCTCTCGAGCGTTCTGGTTCCGGGTCTCGCCGAATAGTCATGAGAAGACCATATTTCGGCCGACGATCGACCTCGTCATCTTTTTCGTCGATTCATAGAAAAACACACTCCAAGGCATCATCTACATCCTCCACCGATGAGTATTTCAATGATGAGCCTGACCAGCCAGCTTCTCCGGGAATCCAATCATCTTCCGAAGCTGGTCATCCCACTCATGCGAAAAAGTCTGTTTCCCAGGCTGATTACAACGAGTCGGCCTTTTTCACAACTTACAAGCCTCCTAGTCGACGTCGAAAGTCCCCGAAAATCAGTTCACCAAACATGGCCCTGTTTCCCAGCCGTTCTCGGCCCATTAACACCAAACGACCCGAGCGCAAGGGATCGGTTATTGAGGAAGAGGTGGAGGATGAGGAATACATTGAGGAGTCCTATGATGGTGACGACGGTTTGGATTTCGACACGAGAGGGGCTAGTTTTTGAATTCTTGCATAGATTTAGATAATGATATTATTTATTACGACCGAATAAAAAATAATAATGCAGAGCAGTGCGGAATGTAGCGATCCTCAACAAGTTCTATTCTTGTCATGGGATCCAGTATGAAGTTTTTGGCCCCAAAAAAACCTCAACTCGTGATCTTTCAACACGAGAAAAATGAGGCAGTCCCATGACCTCTAAAAGACAAGATAATTTATTTGGAAAAAATCAAACGTATATATAGCCCCACAGAAACAGGATTTCTCGTATCATCATCAAATACAGAAACAATGTGGATTGCCTGCATTTGCGTTAAAAGAGGATGGAAGACTCAGAAAGAAATAAAACACACTCCAAAGTGTGTCAATCCGACCTTTTACTATGTTCCTGATCCCACCAGCAAGTTTTATCCAGGCTACGATTACTCCAAAGATCCTTGATGATCGAGAATGGGGTAAAGTAATTTATATGAAATGAAAAGTAATTGCAATCTGAACACACTTGAACTGTGGAAAGATCAATAAACAGAGATGAGTGAAGTTTGGAGTTCTTTTATAGTACTGTAGAAACAAGTGCAACTCGGTCAGTCGATACTTGGTGTTACTATATGGAAAAAACAAAAGAAAACGAAAACACGAAGGAGATTTGCCAAAAACTGAAGATGTATAATGCTGTTTTTTTGTCAAATTTTTTTTTTATAAAAAAAGGCTCACCACAGGTCTTTCAACAACACCTCAAAAGTTCATTCAGTTGCGATACAAAAAATCTGAAGAGTGCATTCTTCTCAAAATTCACTGACAAACAAAATAGTGTCCAAAATCATTTGATTTCCCTCGGCAATAAACATTTACAGTGTGCTGTTTGCAAGTGAAACCCCTTCCTCCATAGTCTCTAACCATTATCTCCTCCTCATTCACTTGATTCTCGCTTCACCTTTCGCTGGTCCAACTCTCCGTCTTCGGCCTTTCGTTTCTTGCTTTTGCTCTTTGGGACGTCCTCCATTTTCGAAGCTGCAAATTTCATCGACAGACCCCTGATGATCACGTCCGTGATATCGCTGTGTGTGAGACCTATTCGCTGAGCAACCCTGCAGTTGTAGGTCTGGTGAGTGAAGCCCTTTTTGTCTTTGGAGCCGATACAAAAAGCGCAGATTTTGTGCTTGTGGGCAAATTTCGCCTGGGCCAACCGCAGGAGATACATGCTGGTGCGGATGCTGTTTGGCTCTGAATCTTCTGGTTCCAGCATTTGGAGCAAGGCCCTAACAATGGCTCCTTTGTCGCTGACTGGTTTCTTGGAGCTGGAGGTGTTTTCGACGTCGCTTTCCACGTCTTCCTCGAATGTAACGACTCTCGCTTTCTTCTTCTGCTTTGATTGAAGCTCGACAAGTTCGCCAGCCTTCTTTGGCGTCTGCTGGCAAATGTATTCAACGATTCGGGTGTGACAGGAGTGGATTTTGTCGTTTGAAATGCCGAGCAGAAACTTGAGAGTCGGAGAAAGACAGGGGACAAGCGTCTCGTTGATTTTGCGCTTGGCCAGCAGCGAGTCGAGAAGAAAGTCGTCTGGAAACTGGGACAGTGTCGTTCTCTCATCTTGTGCGAGGAACTCAACGACCTCGTCAAGCGAGTCAAACGAGTCCCAGAAGTGGGCCGTGTTGAGTCCCTTCAGGTAGAAGGAGCCAAAGTAGCGGGCAATCCGGTCGATTCGAGAGTGCGACTGGAGTCCAAACTTTTCAATCAGCACGTAGACAGGCACCTTTTCGTAGCAGATGTCGATAGCATTCTTGAATCTCTCGTGGTCCGAGAACGAGACGAATTCTCGGTCTTTTCCGACTTTGCCAATCTTCACGTCTGCAAACGTGCTGGAGATGAATTCAAGCATCGCCGAGAGACTGTCGGGCTCCATTTCGTCGCCCAGAGTCAGCTCCAACACGAGTCTCCGAGCCCTGGCCAAATCGGTAAAGTAAAACTCGGCAAACGTCTCCATGTGAGAACGATCAATGGGCACATTGGGGTCTTGAGACCGCACGTTCCACAGCTGCTGGTAGACAAGATAAGCCAATCTGGGTAGAGCACAGTGGGTTATTTTTGAAAGGCTGCAGCTCTCGGTCTTCATACCAACTTGCCCTTCATCATCGAGTTTCGATGCGATAAAAGGCCAAGACAGTTTCAGGTGTTTTCTGAGAATTGTGTTTCTCGACCCGTAACTGTAGTATGTGACACCTGGGGATGTCGGGGGAGTGGTTTTTTTCTGTTTCAGGGCTGACATTTCTACTAAAATGCGGTTTCAGCGTGTTGCTTCTAGGCTGGTTATACGTGTATCAGCTGTGGCGCTATATATGTATGACTTTCTGCCAGGTGCTTCTGGGATTGTCTGTTGCGACCTTCCGTGTGTCTATGATCGTTTGCTTTTTTCCAGGATCAGTGGATTCTGTCAGATTAATCTGTTCTTCTGTTTCTGATTTTTCAGAATTGTTTTGTTTCTGATTTTTCAGAATGTTTTGTTTCTGATTTTTCAGAATAGTTTTGTTTCTGATTTTTCAGACTTTTTCAGAATTGCTTTGGTTTTTTCTTCTTTTCCTTCTTTTTCTTCTTTTTCTTCTTTTTTATCTTCTGTTTCTTTTTATCTTCTTCTTTTGTTTCAGTGGGTTTTCAATTCTCACCCAAGACGATATGTTTTCGAATGAAGATGGGAGGGATAATCAGGAGCTCTTATATCTCTCTCAGGGTTAGGGTATTTCTTCACTACAAAATATTATCCAAAAAAGTGGGGAGATCTGGAAACTAAGGCTTGAGGCAAAACTTGGCCAAGAGTGGCGAGGTCAAAAGTCGATAATAAAGACACGAAAGAGAAGTGAATGGTATGGTTATAATTACAAAAAGATTTCCAGCCGGATGCACTTTTCAGAAATGCCGTAGCTCAACTGCAGCGTCTATGACGGTGACTCTTTTGACGACAAAAAGTGCTATGCATGCATGTATGGTGAGTGGTGAGGCTGCTGGTATGGCTTCTCTCCTTTTCATTCAAAAACAAGGGAAAAGAGAAGCTTGTAGCAAAGCGAAACGTGGCAATTTCAAGACATTTTGGAGAGCTGTATCTGTAGCCAGAAAGTGACACATTTCTCCTACTAGAACAGCTTTAGTAGGTTGTAATACCATGAGGTACTATTTTGGGTAAACTGGATTACTCTGTACTGAAGATATGGTATCTCAAGTGAAACAATAGTTGAGCAACAATACATGGCGGAAGATTGGAACAAGTGGTACCAATCGGTTCAGAGTCAGATTTTGAAAAGGATGCACTTTTCGAATTTTGTTTTCTACAACTTTTTCCCCTCTTGGAATCGTCGAAGATGAGAA
Organism: Yarrowia alimentaria; assembly: GCA_900518985.1. NCBI lineage: Eukaryota > Fungi > Ascomycota > Dipodascomycetes > Dipodascales > Yarrowia > Yarrowia alimentaria. Next base: position 1,733,160 of record ULGN01000001.1, read on the forward strand.
GTTCAGACATCCCCACATGGATCATAGGAAGGTAAGAACGACACAGATAAAATCAGTGGATTTTAGAGATGTTGAGAAATGACTGTGATGATAGATACGAGAGACATATTCTGAATGTATCGGACTTTTCAAATCTGCAAATGGAATAATTCTGGGCTCTCTATAGACGAAACCATTTTGTTTGACTTTGTTGACTTTGGTTATGTTTTATTTTATTATTTTATTTTATTTTATATTTTTTATTTTATTTTATTTTATCTCGAGATATTGTTTAAACAAGATCACTGATCTCATCATTTCCAGAACAACAACTACAGCACCTTTGAGCAGAACTATAGATACTTGAATGGTACCACTGAGCTCAGAATCAGAATTCCTGCCGAATGCATTCGTCAGAATCGCCATAAAACAACTATACACTCCTAACATTCAAATTCAATACATACATACAACCATCTACTCAATGTTGGCGATGATCAGACCAGGAGAGCCAGGAACAGCGTCCTGAGTGGCCTTGACGTTGGGGACCTCGACCTTCTCGCCGGAGACAATGTCAACGCCCTCAGAACCGCCGTCCTGAATGGCAATCAGCTGCAGCTGCTCAATGTTGGTCATCTGGGCGGACCGCTGAACAAGCTCCTGCAGCTGCTTGAGGGTCTCAACCTCGTCGAACACGAGCTTTCGGTTGAACACCACGTCGGCAGACTCGCCGCCGTTGAGCCGAGACTTGATGTACTGCACGTACTGCATGCCTCGCTTGACGTCGCCGAGCTTGGCCACGTCCTGCTTGAAGGAGGGGCCGTCGATGGTCAGGTTCTTGAGCGCGTCCTGCAGAAGGTCAATGTAGGCCGACTGCCACTCGGGGAAAGAAGAGGCCACGTAGACGGAGAGCCGCGCGGGCTTCTTGGCGTCAAAGGAGGGGCCCTTCTTGGTCTTCTTCTTGAGAAGAGCGCCCTCGGTCTCTCGCACGGCTCGACAGAGGTCTCGGACGTACTGCAGAGCAGCCGACTCGCCGAGATCAATCTCTCGCGACGGGGCGGGGAACAGAGTGGACTGCACGGAGCCAGACTTGCCCAGAACGTCTCGGTAGATGTACTCGGCGAAATGGGGAGCCACGGGGGCCAGCATCAGCGCCTGGCACTCGATGAACCGCAGAACCAGGTCCTTTCGCATGCCGCCGCAGGCACTGGTGGAGTCTCGGTAGTAGTCTCGGGCGGACATGAAGTCAAACAGACCGGACTTGAGCGCGTACTTGTAGTTGCACTCGGCGTAGTGGGCGGCAGCCTCGGAAATGAGCACGTTCATCTCGTTGTCAAAGACCTTGTCGAGGAAGGTGTTGCCGTCGGTTCGCAGCGACTCGTCCTTGACCATCTCCTCGCACCACTCCTTGAGGGTGTACAGCCGCAGAATGGCGGCGTTGGCGTTCTCCTCGTCAAAGTTGGCGTCCTCGAACGAGTCGCCGGCGTCGGCCAGAGCGATTCGCGACGCGTCGGCGCCAAACTTTTCTGTAATCTGCTTGAGCGTCATAAAGTTGCCCGTGGACTTGGACATCTTCTCGTGGTTGAGAAGCAGATGACCGTTGGCTCGAATACCCTTGGGCCACACCCGCTTGGGGAACAGCGCAGTGTGGCAGTAGATGAAAAAGGTCAGATGGTTGGGGATTAGATCCTTGCCGGAGACTCGGATGTCGACGGGGTAGAAGTAGTCAAACTCACGTCGCATGGCGTCCAGCTTGGCGGCATCCATGCTCTCGGGCTTGGTCTCGGACCGCAGGAAGATGTAGTCAAAGACGTCGTCGGTCATGTCCTCGGGAGACACGCCCAAAAGACCCTGCTTCTGGCCCTCAATGTCCGAGTGCAGAAAGTGCGCAATGGTGTAGTAGGCCATGTACACAGTGGAGTCGGACAGCGACTCGACCAGGTACTTGTCGTCCCAGGGGATCTTGGTGCCGAGACCGTAGGTTCTGGACAGAGCCCAGTTCTTGAGCCAGCCAAGAGCACCCTTGAACTGGTTTCGGGTCTCGTCGGAGTACACGTTCATCTGCTCCAGACACTCCAGAGCTCGCTCGCGCCACTGCTCCTCACCGTAGTCCATGTACCACTGGTCCTCCAGCGAGACGATGCACTCGTCGCCGGATCGAGAGGACACGGGGCCCTCGGGCTCGTTGTAGGTGAAGGCCTCGCCGGCAGCGACCATGTCAGCCTTGGTCTTGGGCTTGGCGTCCTCCACCTTGTCGCCGGAGTACTTGCCGATGCACATGACACCCTGGTAGAAGCCCTCCTTGTAGGCAATCTCCTTGGCCTTGGCCAGCAGGTCCTTGTCCTTGGGAGACCGGATCTTGAGGTCCTGGACGAGCTTCTCGGCGGTCAGGTTGCCGTAGTTGGGCGTGGCAATGATGCCCACGGGCTCGGCGTCGGTCCACTCCTTCTGGATACCGTAGTACTCGGGCTTGTTTCGCAGGTCCTGGTACGTGATGTAATCGTCGGGCGAGTCGGAGGGCACGCAGGTGACCACTCCGGTTCCCTTGGTGGCGATGATGGTCTCCATGGGCAGCACCCGCAGCTCGGGGTGCACGGCCAGGGGGGCATGGATTCGGGCGCCAATGAGGTCGGAACCGTCAATCTCGCACACGGGCGCGTACTCGCCTCGCTTGGGGGTCAGCTTCTGGAAAGACATGTTCTTGAACGCACGCTCGGTGGTGATGAAAAACTCGCCGTTGCCGGCGTCAAAGATGCCGTACCGGATCTTGGGCGACACAAAGCAGCACGTCTGGCCGTACATGGTCTCGGGACGGAGGGTGGCAGCCACCAGGAAGGTGGGCGCGGAGGCGTCGAAGCCAACCTGCTGGAGCGTCTCCAGAGCGGCCTGGGGGAACTCCAGCACGCGGATCTTGATGCCGGTGTACTCCTGGGGGTTGACGCCCTCGCCGGAGGACCGGTCGTGGTCCATGCAGGGCTGGCCGTCCTTGGCGGAGTAGATGGTGTACCGCTCGCCAAACTTGATCTTGCCGAGGTCCTTGAGCTTGCGCACCTGCCACCGCACAAACGCGTCGTAGTAGGGGTTGGTTTCGGTGGTGACAAACGACCGGCGCCAGTCGATTCGCGCGCCAAAGTTGTCGCAGTCCTCCTGGCACAGCGGGGGGAAGTACTTGAGCCAGTAGTCGGCCTCGGCAAAGTTGCGCACCTCCTCGCGCGGGATGCCCAGCTGCATCATGATTTCGTGCTGGAACTTGGCGGTTCCGGCCTTGGCCACCGCCTTGGACTTCTTGGCCTTGAACTTGGTGGGGTCCGTTTTGGCGGCAGCCTCCTTGGACGCCTTGGCAGCCTCGCCAGCGGCGGCCTCGGCCTCCTGGGTCTCTGCGGACGGCAGGTTCTGGTCGAAATTCTCGCCAAACATCTCAATCTCGCGCACAAGCTTGTCTGCGCACGCCTTGATGGGCATGCCCGTGCAGTGGAAGCCCAGGGGGAACAGCGCTCGCTTGCCCTGCATTCGCGCAAAACCCGCGGCAAACTCTACCTTGGACAGAGTGAACGAGTGGCCCGCGTGCAGCACACCGTTCATGTAAGGGTAAGCCATGGATCCGAAAAACTTGGGGTGGTTTTCTCGCAGCTCATCGCCATTCAGACCGGCATCCTCGGTGGGGGCGTTCACCTCAAACGCCTTTTCCTCCTTCCACACCTTTTGGTACTTTTTCTCAATGTCAATCAGCACATCTCGCCGGGTTGTGTTCGAAAACACAGCTTTTCCGACGTCAGCCATGGTGTAGGGATGTGGTGGTTGTGTGGATGAGAATGTGGTGGGCTTTGATTTTTGGGAGGTGAAATTTTGGGGCTGGAATAGGGTTAAGGTTTTGTTAGTCACGAGCGAAAAGGTGGTTATTTTTGATCTGGAAGAGGAAGTGGGGGAGGAGTGGAGGGTGTGAGAGTGGATTCTGGGTGAGAAAGACAAGACGGTTCTGGAAGTGGTTTTGGAATTCTTGTAGCTAGTTTGTGGCGTGTTTTGGAAGGGTCTTGGTTGAGACATGAGTTGGGTTTAGACTTGGGGTGAACGTAGAAAAGTCATGTTGGATGGAAAATATCGATCGTGGGAGGTGAAAGTTGTTGATTTGGGGCTGAAAGAGCCTATTTTTTTTGACGAAAATGTGAAAAAACACTGTGTGGTTTCAGATCAGCTTTCAGATCTCAGATGTGACCCCTATTCGTTGAGTTATGTTGCTCTATTATTCCCTCACTGAAATGAGGCCCTCTCAATGCAAGGTTTCTCCACCACCTCAGTATATTTGGTGAGTCATGACGAGTTCCGACTAAGTTAACAGCTTTTTACTCAGCCTAGACGTGAGCAAATATGTAATGTTCAAAATGAGATTCTGATTCGAATGCACTTTTCCGATTCTTCATACCACCTCTACAGCTGCTTTAAATGGGGGGTCGATCTCGATAGAGAACAACTCCTTAGTTTACAGGAAGTGCGTTTCGACACATGCATATATTCTCTACAAAAGCTGCTACAGGGCTGCTATAGAAAATCGGAAAGGTGCATCGGTCAAGAAATCTCCGCTTTAGTTGGATCAGATATTCAATACTATCAGAATATCACGCTTAGTTGATTTACATCGACGTCTACTCGGTTGAACAACCAAGAGACATCCAGAAACTCTGACAAAAAGATGGTCTCAGATCAAAGACAATATAGTTGAGCAATGAGTAATCTGAAAAGTGCATCTGATCTGTATTCCTTTTTATAACAGACAAGAGACCTCTGGATCCTTTCTAGCTAGCTGATATTTTTCGATTTTTCAGTCACTTCTCATCTTCTTTTAAGATCATATACTCCGCATATTTAGCACTCATAAAAGCTGATCCAGAAATAGTACAGAAAATCAAAAGAGTGCAATTTCCTCTAAAACAAATTTCAATTAGAATGGTATCATCAGAATATATAAAATCCCTTGAATACCCCTTAAAACAACTATGAAGTGTTCTGTCTGGTTATCTCCATATCAAAAGCACAAGCCTAATTTCAACCCAATTTTTTTTTCTAAAACATCACTAAAACCTCACAACTTCAATATCTAATATCATATCAACTATATACCATCCATGTCCACCACATGCCTCCCCCTTATGACCGATCGAAAAGACCATCGTCCTCATGATCGTCATCGTCCTCCTCTTCGCTAGGCCACTCGTCGTCTTCGTCATCTGAATCGTCATCCGAGTCGTCCTCGCCGCCGTTGCCGCCCAGACCATTGTCGTCCGAGCCGTCGGTGTATTCGTCGTCGCTGTCAACAAGACCAGCCAGAGACAGCTGCAGCATGGTCTCGTTCTTGGCCACCTTGCCGGCAGCCACCTGGTATCCTCCCTCCACGTTGCAGCCCGTGAGCCGAGCCTTGGCGCCAATGATGGTACGCACGCCAACAAGACAGTTTTCGAGCGTCACGTCGTCGGCAATGACCGCGCCGTCGAGAATCACGCAGCCGTTAATGCGGCACCGCTTGCCAATGGTGCAGAGGCTGCCCACCACCGATCGCTTTATGCTGGTTCGCTCTCCGAGCTCCGTGTCGGGTCCGACTAGCGAATCCATGCCGACTGTGGCTGCGCCCTTGACCGCAGCGGGCGCCGAGGACTTGGCAGCCGTGGCGTTGGCCTTGGCCCGCGCCTTGAGAATCACCCGGTTCATCTCCATGTACGAAGAGAGGTTGTTGGCCCGAGCAAAGGTGTCGTGGTCCAGCACGCACAGAGAAATGGACTTGAGCGGCTTGGAATGCGCCCAGGACCGCCGCGCCAGGTCTCGCACCACGCGGTCCCACTGGCGGCCCTTTGCGAGGATCGTGTGTGGCGTTTCGTGCTCCTCTCGGGTGGGCGAGGAGGAACGGGTGTCGGGATCCTCGTCCGACGAGTCTTCCACGGGAGCCGCCGAGGTCTCGGAGATGACACGACACACGTCAGCGGTGCAAAAGTAGACGGAGGCGTTGAGCAGCTGGGTGGACACCAGCGACTTGGGGAAGTGCCACAGCATGGACCGTCGCAGCGGCATGGTTTTCTTGGCGTCCACGTAGTCTCGCGAAAACGAGTCCAGCAGGCGCGGTGTGCGCGAGTCCAGGCTCGAGTGGACCGTCACGTCGCGGAGAAGCGTCTTTTTGTCCACGTTCTCCAGGGTGTTGGGGTAGTAAAAGGCCGTGAGCAGCGACTCGGAGTCCCGGCCTCGGTACTTGTCGACCAGCGACGACGCCGGAATGTCCGTCACAAAGTCGCAGCCCAGCACGATAAAGTCTGAGGGCTCGCCACGGGTCAGTTCCAACACAAAGTCGCCGGACTTTGCGTTCTCTCTGGCGCACAGCGAAAGGCTGTTTGCGACGGCAGAATCAGGGTTTGCGGCCCGGAAGTCGTCCACAAACGCGGAGATGGGCATCTCGTCGGACTTGGAGCAGCACACATACACCCTGGGGCTGGGGATGGTTTCGCACCACTTGAGAGTGTAGTCCAGAACTGGCACGTTGGCCATGGGCAGCAGGGCCTTGGGCACGCCTGAGGCTCGCACAGACGACAGCGGCGCCATGTTTTTGCCCAGACCGCACAGAATGAACACTTTGAAGTCGGTTCCCATTGTGTTTTGAGGTGATGCTAGATGTGAGGTTGAGGTTGTCTGGATATTTTGGTAGCTGCAGTAAATTTCAATTTTATTTCAGAGCTGTGACTGCATGGGGTAGGGTTTTGGGAGGGATGGGGAGGGGTGGCCTCAAACGCGGCAGATTGGAGATTGTTGGAGATTTTATTGGACTGCTGTGCTCAGAAAGTCAGTGCGAGTGGAGTGGTTTTGGTTTCAAAAAACTATGAGCTCTTTTGGCTGAGTTGGATGGGTCTCTTCTGGTGCACTATGTACTGTAGTATTGATTGACATTACAGTATGTACGGTACGTAGTAAATTGCAAAGTCTGACTCTAAGGAATACATGAAGAAAGAGAGTGTGATTGGAGAAAGATCTAAATGGCAGAATAACTTTAGTTTGTAGAAAAATGCAGCGAATATCCGACCACAAACCCGTTATCCAAGTTCTGAAGCGTTTGGGACAGTTTTCAGATTCATGGAAAATCGCGTTTGCGGGAATCGAAGTCCAGATCAAGATTCACTCTGAGAGGGCTGATAATAGCTTTTGATTCAGTCTTCCATTTGGATCGAACTCCCAATGTCAAAAGTTAACAGAGCAAAAAGTAGAGAGAGACTAAAGAGCCAGAGGAGACTGGTTATATCCGCCACCAGGGAATTTTGAAAGATATGAATGAGACAATCAAAGACAAAATGGAATTTCAAGACGAATGCACTTTTCAGATTTCGCACATCTTTACTGTAACCCGTGTTAGACAAGTGCTCTTGGTGAGAGATCACTAGTGGTACTCAACTTCTTCACTGACACACCCAAACCCATCCTGATCTCAGTTGCCACCAGACATTCACCCCCCAGCAAAAAACCCCCGCGAACAAACAATTTAATACGCAAAAAATCGGCATCAAACACAGCAGCCCCGGAAGAGTCATTCCTGATTTTCCCCTAATTTTCGGCATTTTGAGAGCGCTCTTTCACCACATACTCATCGTCACTTGTCCCTCTCTCTCGCGACTTGTCCCAAACCCAAACTCAGATACGCCACCTATTATCACCACAGCACACCTCACCAACACCCGCACCACACAAAACTCACATCCACACAGCAACATCAATCAACATGGAAAACGACCCGCTTCTCGCAGCGCTCAACCAGGAGGCGCCAGAACAGGCGGCCGCCCCCACAGACCCCGAGCGGGAAAAGGCCATCGAGTCGTTCAAGCGCAAGCTCAAGGAGCACCGCGAGTACGAGGTCAAGCTCAAAGACCTGCGGCTGGGAATCCGCGACCTGGAGCAAAAGTTCGACAAGACGGAGGACGACATCAAGGCGCTGCAGAGCGTCGGCCAGCTGATTGGCGAGGTGCTCAAGCAGTTGGACGAGGAACGGTTCATCGTCAAGGCGTCCAACGGACCCCGGTACATTGTGGGCTGCCGGTCCAGCATCAAGAAGGAGAAGCTGCTCCAGGGAGTGCGGGTGTCGCTGGACATGACCACGCTGACTATCATGCGCATCCTGCCCCGAGAGGTCGATCCTCTGGTGTACAACATGACCACCTTTGAGCCCGGCGACCTCACCTTTGCCGGCATTGGTGGCCTCAACGAGCAGATCCGTGAGCTGCGGGAGGTGATTGAGCTGCCACTCAAAAACCCCGAGCTGTTTATGCGTGTCGGCATCAAGCCACCCAAGGGTGTGCTGCTGTACGGTCCCCCCGGAACCGGAAAGACGCTTCTCGCCAAGGCCGTGGCCGCCACCATCGGCGCCAACTTTATCTTTTCGCCAGCCTCCGCCATTGTCGACAAGTACATTGGAGAGTCTGCGCGTCTGATTCGAGAAATGTTCGGATACGCCAAGGAGCACGAGCCCTGCATCATTTTCATGGACGAGGTGGACGCCATCGGAGGCCGGCGATTCTCAGAGGGTACGTCGTCAGATCGAGAAATCCAGCGAACGCTCATGGAGCTGCTCAACCAGATGGACGGTTTCGACTATCTCGGCAAGACCAAGGTGATCATGGCTACCAACAGACCCGACACTCTGGACCCCGCTCTGTTGCGAGCAGGACGTCTGGACCGAAAGATTGAGATCCCGCTGCCCAACGAGGCTGGCCGATTGGAGGTGTTCAAGATTCACGCAGCAGGCGTTCAGAAGCAGGGCGAGATCGACTACGAGGCCCTGGTGAAGATGAGCGACGGTTTCAACGGAGCAGATATCCGAAACGTGGTCACCGAGGCTGGCTTCTTTGCCATTCGAGACGACCGAGACTACATTATTCAGAACGATCTGCTCAAGGCCTGCCGAAAGGTTGCGGAGAACAAGAAGCTGGAGGGTAAGCTGGAGTATGAGAAGCTGTAGATTTAAGAATAGATGATGGTATTGATGGTTGTAGGTGTGTTTTTTGTAAAGTTGCAAAGGTACAGGTGTCGATGTAATCTGTACAGCGGGTAAAACGATTGGATGAAGTTCTTGTTATGGTAGATATATGCTGATATGTGATTTCGAGAGTGCAATCTTTTCTTGATGAGACTTGTTCTATTCAGACAGACAAGTACCAGTAAATATACGGCTGATCTCAAATTATGAGAGATCATCACCCTCTCCAATCATAGCCAACACTCTCCAATCGTCGAGTTCAACTTCTTCGGGAATAGAGTACCTGGTTTGACGTTCAAAATCATCGTCTAGCTGTCTTTTGGCCTTTGCAAATTTGTTGCCATAGTTTTCTCCCTTTAGCAAGATATCTCCTTTGATGAGAGTTTCTTTTGAAGCTTGCCAGGACTTGAGATTTGCGACTTTGATATCGGGAATGGCTCGAAATGGCACGAAAAAGTCCGTTTCGAAGGAATTGAAGTGGGTTCTGTTCTTCAATCGCGGTGATGAGAGATCTGAGGTCATGACGTGGACATGGAGATGGTTCATACTGGGCACGGAATGAATTCCGGATTTGACGGAAATGTCCTTGCAGTAGCCCCTTTTCCGGATGAACTCCGCTGCACAGAGTCTTTCCACCTGTTTGACCATCTCCAACGTCTTTTGGTAGAGGTTGTCATCTTCAAAAGCCGTCAATGGGTGGACGTTGACCTCTACGGCCTTTGGAAGCACGAGAAAATGCAAGTAAGACTTGGGGAAAGCATCTCTGATGACGACAAAGTCCGGGGTGTCTAGAATCACGTCTTTTGGGTATTTTCCGGGGGTTTTTATGTAGTTTCCCAACGCGTTTTTCCACGACATTTTGGATTGTAGATGGTGATGATGTGAATGTTGAATGTGCATGCAGTGGTTTATATCTGCAGATTAGAAGAACAGAAGTCTGATTTGCACAACATAACACAGTAGACAATTTAATACTGGTCTTATTGAGGATATCAAAGTGGCGGTGAATAGTGTAGACATAGAGCTATCTAATGATACTCTTTGAGTGTTTCAAATGTAATTTTCACTTACCATCAAGTGGTTGTTGGACAAGTTAAGACTGAACTTGAATCACTTCAATTAACAATACGCGTTTAGAACGAGACATAAACCCTAGTGGAGAGTCGAAAAGTATCATCAAGATACGAAACGGTACGGAAGCGTGATGAGTCGTTTTAGACATTCTTTGGAGATGGTTTTGTTGATTGATTGTAGCTACTCATCTCGCTTCGAAACATACAGTGGAAGGTAGCAGGTAGAGAGACTATAACTCCATGAATATACGAGCTATGGTAATACGAAAAGCACAGTTATAATCAGCGTCTCATTCCAAACTAAACGAAATGTTTAACGTTGAAATAGTGTCAAAACTGGACGATTTGACAAGGGCACCTGGGATAGATGCCAATTCCAATTGGTGGGCTTCCTGCAAAATGAATCCGTATTTTTTTTCTTTTCCAAGACATTCGTTTCCAAGATATCCATACACCTCGATTGACTTCATTCTAGTCCTTTATCGGTCGAATCAGACTCTTGAGTCCTTCAGATTCATAACTATACCGTATTCAACAAATAAACATTGGTGGAGATGGAAGAGTTTGTCCGGACCTCAGAGGGTACCATGTAAAAGAGCCGAGAAGAGGACTAATAGAATACAACTAGTACATTTGGACTCGAAATCACGTGCTAAGACGATTGCACTTTTCAGAATCTCGATATTGCCACCACAGCCTCTTCTAGAGGGACTCGTTTTGAAGTTAAGCTCACTTTTCTTCTCTCTGAAATAACCCACACCTTAGAGCCAGACTTTGGCAAATATCTCAATGGGTTTTTATAGTATCGAACCACACCAAAAGTTATCAGCTGTTGATTTGAGGCAATTACAAGTTCCTTCAAGTCGGGTTTTTCTTGCTCCACAAGACTATAGCACTCTGATCAAACAATACACCACTACAATGACAGTTTTTATCAAAGAATTGGCCTAAAAAATACATTTCTGCACATTTCTCAGGGGTACTTTCAGCGCGGCTATTACTAATGGGTGACGAATATGAGTTGAGTTGAAAGACAGGTTTAGTTTGAAATGGAGACTAACACCAGAAGTAGTGGTCTGGGTCGAAAGACGAAAAAAACGCAATTGTAGAATAGTTAAAAGATCGGGAGCAATTGATGTCGCTCGTTTAAGTCGTTTGTATCGTTCGGGTCGTTCCGCTTGTTCCTAATTCGACACGTATAAAAGACGTGTCAGGTCGTTGCTACTTGCTAAGGCTCATGTAACCCCCACCCTTATCATGCATGGATTGCAAGAGTAGAGTTTGAGTCGTGATAGCGCCACAAAAAAGTATATTTGTAATGAGGTGTGTGATGAAAGACCCAAGCAGTGGAGATACAGACAAGAAAAGCAGTTCAGAAGAGCTGCAACAACAGTGAGACTATTACTGTCTTTTCAAAATTGTCATAAACCGCCAATTGCCGATTATACAACGTTCCGTTGTGAAGCCTGAAATCTTGTTCTGTCACAGCCTAAATCCAACTGCGGTATGGTACGGCTCCTTGCGAGCTATATAAAGAGCTCACTAGCCACCAACCCAATCTTTCTTCGTAACTCACAACATTAACAATGTCGGTACTGCTCACCGGAGCCACCGGATTCATCGCCACACACGTGCTCGACCAGCTGCTGAAAAAGCACCTCTCGGTGGTGGCCACTTACCGATCCGAGTCCAAGGTGGACTTTCTCAAGAAGCGTTTTGCCGGCAAAAGAGTCAAATTTGTGCTGCTGTCTGATATCGAGTCCAAGGCCGAGGTCCAGGCCATCTTCGACAGCCACCCGGAAATCACAAAGGTCATCCACACGGCCTCTCCGTTCCACTTCAAGTGGAAAGACGCCGTTACAGAGGTGCTGCAACCGGCCGTTAGGGGCACAAAAGCAGTTCTGGAGGCAATCCCCGAACACGTCACCCATGTAGTGATCACCTCGTCTGTGGCTGCAGTCGTCGGCAAATCCCACCTGACTGACCACAGTTATGTGGCCACCGAGGAGTCGTGGAACGAAATCACCTACGAGGAGGCAGAGACCGACGGACCGACTTCGACTTACAGAGGCTCTAAAACATATGCAGAGAAGGCAGCTTGGGAGCTACACAAACACGCTTCCTATAACCTTGTCACAATTCTCCCACCGCTAGTGTTTGGACCAGTCTATGGTCATACCGAGTCGCTCAACACATCCAATGAGCAGCTTCTGGATGCTCTGAAGCCGGACTCGCAGTTCAGACCGGCCGGACTCTTTGTGGACGTCAGAGATACGGCAGCTGCCCATGTAGCCGCCATTGCCGCCACCACTTCGGCTAGATGGCTCACAGTTGGAGGCTACTACACCCGACAACAGATTCTAGATATCACCAACAAAGACTTCCCTCAACTGGGCGCCGCAAAGGGTACTCCTGGAGACTATTCGGCGCTGGATGACTTTTATCAATATGACCAGTCCAAGACCAACAAGGTGTTTCCCCATGAGTACCACTCGTTGGAGGAGACTATTGAGGGTACTTTTGATGGATTGGATCCCAAGTGGATTCATAGCTAGAGAGTATGTTAGTATCTACAATATTGCTCCTGATAGCTTCGATGTTCATGTCTACAAAATCGTACGTACTCTCAAAAAGGTACCAATATACAATATTATCTAATATCTATTATGAATGCTAAACTATTACAGTGGAAGATGCAAAAAAATGCACTGGTCACCTCTAGAACAAGCCTTGTTGGTGTTAAAGAACCGACACGGCTGAGAGTATCGGTTTGGAGGCAAAGTGTTCCAGTTATCGGAAATTGCAGGTCGGACATCTCGCTGCCGTAACGACGCCACGTTATCCGGAAGACCTCCTCCTCCTCCTCCTCCTCCTCCTCCAGACTGAGGTCGTCCTTTCTGGTTGTTTCGATCTCCATGATTGTTTCGGTCGCCATGATTGTTTCGGTCACCATGATTGTTTCGGTCACCATAGCCCTGGTTTCCACCATAGCCCTGGTTTCCGCCATAGCCCTGGTTTCCGCCATAGCTCTGGTTACCCTGGTTGCTCTGGCTGCTCTGATTGGCTGCCGCCTCCTTGGCCTGGTTTTGCTGGGCTGCCATCTGTGTGAGGGCCTGGACAAAGGCCATGGGGTCCACTCCCGGAGGCAGACCGGGGATAGCAGGCATACCCGGAGGCATTGCTTGTGCTGTAGCGGTAGCAGGAGGTGGAGAAGCCGATGTTGTAACTGCACCTAGGCCTGGAAGCAGGCTCTGCAGACCAGGAATGGCTGCAAGGGCAGCTAGAGGGTTAGCTGCGGCAGGAGCAGGTGGTGGGGGAGGGGGAGGGGTGCTTGAGGCAGAGCCAACGGTGGCAGCAGCAGCTTGGACAGAAGCAAAGCCAGGTAGCTGAGAAATGTCAAAAGCGGGAGCTCCAGTTGCGACTCCCGAACCAGAAGCTGTAGAGCCAGCAGTAGCTGCAGAATGCGACTTTTCAGCAGATTCTGCCACAAAGAAAGTGTCGTATGCCTCGACTACATCGTCTCCATCTCGGTCGCCCTTGAAGACTGACTTAGGCACCACCCGGTAGGCTCCAGACATGACTCCGAGCATCTTTTGCGTTCGCTCAGACACGACCATTTCCTTGGGCTCCACCTGAAGTGCATCAGGCAGGTCCACAGGGTTCTGGGATGCGGCTGACGGCTCAGTTGGCGAGTCTGGAATCTCATCCTCCGAGGCGTAAATAGTAGCCAGTGAAGTTTTGGCTCGTTGGGACATTGCTTTGGCTTCGGACGAGTCTATCTCTCCAGATCCACCTCGCTTGGGAGGGTTAGGTTGGATCTCTTCCGCCACGTCTCCAAAGTCCAGTTTGACCGGATCGTACCACGCCAGCTGCTCGTCTTCAACCGCCTCAAAGTCTATATCAACGTTACTGTTGTTGCCAATGAGTCCCCGTCCTTCCATCTTGTCCATATCTCTGTAGGAGCCGTGGTGGGATCTGTTTTCGTCCATTTCAGACTCAAAGAACCGGATTTCCACCAAATCTTCCTCCGGTCGCCACGAGACCTTCTTCTTCATTTTCTGCTTCTTGGCTTCCACGGGAGCGGATCCTGAAGCGGATGGAGAGGCACGCTTGGCCGGGACACGCAGAATGTTGGCCATGACGTCGTTGAATGCCGACGGAGGCGCCTCTTTTGCTTCTCTGATTATTTTCACTTCAGCCTTGTCCTTGGGATCATCCTTGGTGAGGTTGACAGTGTCCTTAGGCTCCTCCTTCACGTCCTCCTTCTTCACGCTCTTGACATCCTTGGTAGGCTCCTTGGCAGCCGGCTTGGTCAGTGACTTGAAGAAAGACCCGGCAGCTGGCTTGGCAGGGGCAGGCTTGGCAGCCGGCTTGGGCTTGGGCTTCTCCTCGGCCTGGGGCGAGGCCTTGGCAGCTTCTCCAGCGATTTCAAAAATCTTTTTCGACTTGGAAATGTCTGCTGGCGAGCCCAGCTTGATGATCTTGTTGAGCACCTTGTCGAACTTGAACTGCAGCAGGTTGTCGTGCGACAGTCGCATAACAACCAGAAAGTCCAGGGCGTAGGTGCACTCCTCAATGAACCGTTTGTTAACGTTGAAAACCATCCAGGCTCGCAGTCGCATGACCACGTTCTGGAATCGCCTCATGGCTCTCCAGAAATCGTGAAACTTGTCAGCGCTGAACGTGGAGTAGCATTGCTTCAAGCAGAGGCCCAGCAGGTCCGGCTTGGCTGCTCCCCAGTGCGACTCCTGCACCGAAAGAATGATTTTGGCAGCTGAAAAGGCCATCTTAGCCTGGTCCGCCTGCTGCTGGCCTAGCTGCTTGAACGTCTGGCCAATGATATCTGTAATGTTGGGCAGCGCGGCGACTTTTTCGAGAATGGATGCGTCGCCCTCAGGCATATCCGTGGCTCGTTTTCGCACCACCAAGGCAGCCACAGCCGTAGCGGCCTGGACAGTGGGGTCTATCGGAGCAGCAACAGTGGGCGATTTACGCTTTCTAGCAGGGGCCTTGGGCTTGGGTGGTTGCGCCACTTTCGCTGGTGCTGGTGCTGGTGCTGGTGCTGGTGCTGGTGCTGGAGTCGGAGACTCGGACTGGTGCACCACCTGGCTCTCCGATTGACGTTTGAGACCCAGAATGTGAGGGACTCGGGACAGAGGAAGATATCCCACGCCATCCACGTATTGATACATTTCGCCGTTGATGTTTTTCATCTGGGGCGGCGGCTGGACTGGCTGGGGAGGAGCCTGCTGCTGGAACTGCTGCTGGTGAGCCTGGGGATTGAACTGCGGGTGGAACTGGTTCTGCTGGTTCATCTGGGGCTGTGCCATCTGGGGCTGTGCCATTTGGGGGCTCTCCACAGCCGGTGATTGAGACTGAGATGGGCTCTGACTATACTCTTGGCTGGGCTGTTGGCTGGGCAGCTGGCTGGGTAGCTGGCTGGGCAGCTGCTGATTGGGCTGACCAGGTTGACCATTCCCGTACTGATGATACTCCTGTTGCAGAAACGGATGAATGTCTGTCTGACCTCGATGTTGGCCCTGATGCTGCTGATGCTGTTGATGCTGCTGATGCTGCTGGTGCTGCTGGTGCTGCTGGTGCTGCTGGTGCTGCTGGTGCTGCTGATGCTGAAGCTGGTGCTGAGGCTGACCCTGATGCTGAGCCCAGAACTCAGGACTGTCGCCAAAATACATGGTCTGGTCCTGAAACTGGTTATATTGACCCATGTTCATGTTCATGCCCATGGTCACGTTGCCGCCATTGCCATTCACGTCGTTTACATAGTAGGCGTCGTGGGAAGACTGCTGTTGGTCTCCGTCAGGCTTGTCTGGGTTAGAAGAAGACTCAGGGAACGGAGCACGAGAAGGAGGAGGAGCAGGAGACTCAGACTCACCGTAAAAATACTGAGGAGCCACCGCCGCAAACTGGTCGTACTGCTGTTGCGGCTGCTGGCCCATATCGGGGAATTGGCCCGGTTGCGGTTGCGCCATCGCTATATATATGCGTGTCGACGTCCGGATAAATTACCACCACAGAAAGAAAAAAAAAGTGCCAACTAGAGGTTCGGCAGAAAATGACGGCCCAGATATATCGGATGGAGTGTCTGCTGCTGCCTGGCCTAACGACGCGAGCAGTATTAACAAACAGTATAATATGGGGGGGGAGGGGTTGTTGTTGGCTGGTGTACAAGTTGGGTGAGTGGGCAAAGCGGGTATATGTAACGAAATAAGGTTCGCAGGGTAACTCACGTGACATATGCATTCACGCGTGCGATTTGGGGCGGATGCAGGTGACTGGTCAAACTGTCCGAGTGGCCACGTGGCGCAAAAAACAAAACGCTGGAGCGACTCGGCCTGTGATTGCGACACGATGTGTGTTGTTTGTTTCGATTTTGGGCGTATTTTACCCACTTCAACATGTGTTCCACATTTGTTGTCTCTATCAGTCACTCTATTTTATGGTTGCCTTACTTAGAGTAGGTATGATACGTACGTACATGAGCACTTAATAATGGAATGGTCTGGGAGGGAGTCGACGTTCAAAACGGCGTTAAATGGGATTTCTCTAGCTTTGAAAGAATAGGACAGGTATATGAGAGCTGCTGATTCGTTTGGGGGTCTCAACAAAACTATAGGACACGTGGTCGTCGAGTTGAGTCCATCTCATGGTTGGGTAATGTATGGTGCATGGAACTGAAAAATGTGTAAATATGTAAACATTGGCCGAAAAAAAAACAGTGTGAAAAAGTGTTGGTCTTGGGTCGTTTCTGGAAGTTTTGTTTTTGAAAGAGCAGTGACAGTTGGAGTAGGTTGGAGAGGTTTTTCAGTGTTTTGAATTTATCGCTTTTTTTTATTTTTTTTATTTTCCTTGAGGAAAAAAACAAATCAAAATTTCATAGCCGCATTGGGCGGTTCTAAGAACGCGGATTTTGGAGCTAGACTATGTGGAATTTAGGTACAGAGTAGCTCATTGTACTCGCATTCTTGCCACAAATACAATGGTGCAGTTTGAAATGCCAACTTCTCACTTTCCAAGAACTTGATGGTATGATGAACGACCCAAATGGAGATTTTCTAAAAAATCATGCAAACTGACATTTACCATATTGTAGAATTAACACTACTAATGATGAGAGTAGATTCACCAATATTGGAGCTACTGTCTTGAAAACACTACAGATGGATTTCCCAAGACCGTCTGATTACAACTTTACCCTTGATAAACCATGAACTCGCCTCACACATACTCCAGTTGACATTGACAATTTTATAGGGACATCCAAAACATACCATTCAAACAACCCAAACGAGACATCTGTTGAGTATCAAATATTAGTCGAATCATTTAGCTGAAAACGCCACTTTACTTGGAATTTCAGCCATATTTCAAATGACCCACTTCTTAAACCTCAATTCCAGTGCATTCACGCAATATATCTTCAACTCCTGTATCTCATCTCTTCCATATATACCTCTAAAAACCGCACAATTGATATCAGCCAAAACTTCAGATATTACAAATATTTCTAGTAAATTACCGTACAGAGTACAGAGTACTCCACTTACCTTCCATCTCAATACCCCCCCCCTCCCACCTACCCTCAAAACCCCAATTCACAACTCCAAAAAAATACCTGCTTACATAAGCAAAATAAAGTTTGTCGCTTCAGTTTTCGCCCCCCAAATAGCTCCAGTTTGAGAATCATATAAACTGAACCGGGCAACGTCCAAATCTCATTCTGAAACCAGATCCCAGGGTAAACCACGCATTTCCGTGCGAATGCACTCTTCAGATTTCCCCCACATCTCCCACAGCCTCCTCTACACCAACCCCCCCCATCTCGCCATGCACGATAAGATTCAGAAGTTTTTTTTTATCGTTTTTTACGTTTTGTTCCTTTTATCTCAGGTGGAAAATAATTCAACTCAATTTCCAGTCTCTACACACCACAATGCTGGCTTTACGATACACTCGAAAAAGCCTTGCCACGAAGCTGACAGGCCCCCTGGCCTCCACCCTGGGCCGCGTGGGTCTCTCGCAGGTGCGCACCATGTTCACATCCGATTTGGCGGCCCCCGAGTTTGAAAAGCGCTACGGCCGACTCCCCGAGCACGGAGAAGCCATTTGGTCGGATCTCGTTTCTGAGGACACAGAAGCGCCCGGCGGCAAGCAGGCGCACATGACCAAGCTGACGTTCCAGCGGTTGGGAGAAAGCAAGGTTTTGACCGAGGATCTGTCCGAGTCGCTGACCAAGATCAACTTCACCAACATGTCCGAGGTGCAGGCGCGAACGGTGCTGCCTGCGCTCAAGGGCGAGCACATGCTGGTCAAGGCCAAGACCGGAACCGGCAAGACCGCGGCCTTTTGCATTCCTGCGCTCCAGCGCGCTCGAGACGCCAAAATGATCGACGGCGCCTCCGGACTCAAGTCGCTGGTCATCTCTCCCACCCGAGACCTGGCCCAGCAGACGCTGGCTTTCCTCAAGAAGGTCACCGACAAGGGCCCGCTCAAGGAGCTGACCGTGGCCGAGGCCGTGGGCGGCACTTCTGTGCGAAACCTGCTGTCTGAGACCGTTAACGACTACAACGGCGGCGCCGACTTCCTGGTGGCCACCCCCGGCCGGCTGCTGTTTCTGCTCAAGGACCCCCGTGCCGACGAGTACTTTGCCAACGTGGACTCTGTGATTCTCGACGAGGCCGACACGCTGCTGGACCAGGGTTTTGGGCCTGATCTTGCCGAGATTGTCAAGCTCATCACCAAGTACACAAAGGGCTCGTTCCAGCGCAACTTTTACTCCGCGACGCTCGACGACCGGGTCAAGCGGTTCGCCATCCAGAACTGCGACGGCCGAGTGCGAGTTGTCGACGCTGTGGGCAAGGAGTCGCCCGCCCAGGACCTGGTCGAGCAGCGGTTCGTCAAGCTCCAGCAGCTCGGAGACATGCTGCCCATCATGGCGCAGCAGATGGCCGACGACGCCAAGACGGCCACCGCCGAGCTGCCCTACAAGGCCATCGTCTTCTGCCCCACCCGGCGGCTCACCGAGATCAACCACCTGATTCTCAAGCAGCTGGTGCACGAGCAGGGCGAGATTTTCGGCTGCGACTCGCGAAAGGTGTTTTCGCTGCACTCGGACATGAGCCAGAACGCGCGTCTGCGGGCCGCCGAGGTCTTCCGAGACTCTCCCAACTCCATTCTCGTCACCTCTGACGTGGCTGCCCGAGGAATGGACTTCCCCAACGTGACCCACGTCTACCACTACGGCGTGACCAACCAGTTTGAGCCCTACGTGCACCGAATGGGCCGGTGCGGCCGAAACGGCGCCCAGGGCATCTCCACCATGTTCCTCATGAACCACTCCAAGTGGTACATTGACATGCTGCGACGAAACAAGATGCTCGACAACAAGGACCGGGTCAAGGTCCTGGACGCGTCCCCCGACGAGACCATGCAGGCCCACGTTGCCCAGGCCGCCAAGAACTCCTTCACCTCTGGCGACGCCGAGGACGGGTCCCGCGTGCCCAACGGCTCGGATCTGCAGAAGATTTCTTCCGCCGCCACGTCGTTCATGGGCTACTACCACTCGTGTTCTCCGGACATGAAGCCCAACGACCGGGCCCACGAGATCTTTGCGTCGTTCGTGTCGCTGTGTCGATCTCTGGGCATGGAGGGCAACCTCAACTTCAACTCTCTGGACCGAAGCGGCATGTTTTCGCAAAACTTTGGCGTTCCTCGACAGGACATCAAGGCCATTGCCGCTCCCCGCGGCTCCGTGCCCCACGGCGCTCTCTCTGAGACCGTTTTCGGCACCGCTGCCGACGACATTCTGTACGAGGACATGAAGAGCCGGGGCGAGAAGCGGGCCTTTGCCAACCGACAGAACAACAACCGTGGCGGCAACAACCGACGAGGCGGAGGAGGATTCAGCCGGGGCGGAGGCAACTACCGAAACAACGATCGAGGAGATCGAGGAGATCGAGGAGATCGAAACAACAACCGAAGCAACTACCGAAACAACGACCGAAACGACCGTGGAGGCGACCGAAACGACCGATACAAGAGTGATCGAAACGACCGAGGAGGCGATCGGTACGAGCGAAACGATAGATACGAGCGAAACGACCGTGGAGACCGTGGAGATCGAGGAGATCGAAACGACCGGGGATACAACGGAAAGAAAAAGTGGAACAACAACCGACGGGACGAGTAAGCTCATAGGAGTGGAGCTCGGTCATGATAAACCTCTGTACATAGTTTAAAATTATTGGAATGTTATTTGAAGCAACAACAGTACAGTAGTGTTGAATAGTTGGAAATGAGTTCTCTTAGTTCTTAATGAATCTTTCCAGCGATCGTCTCATCTTCTGTGGCACGACTACTCTGTAGTTTACAGGTCTGTAAAGAGTTTAAAGGTATCATTAAATTATGGGTGAATAAATATTTACTGGGATTCTCGAATAGGCCGTTTGTCGTTGAATCGAATCACCTTGGCCAGAGAAGTGTCCAGAAAGTTGAAATCCTGACTAATGTTGCAGAAAGGATGTTCCAGCAATTGTTGCGCTGTTGGACGTTGTTCGGGGTCGCTGAGTTAGTAAAAAAAGAAGAATAAAAAAAATAGAAACAAAAACCTCGAGTAAACAAACTCCTCATGATACTCACATGATAAAACACTTGTCGAGAAAATCCTTGGCATCGTCGCTGACAAAAGATTTAGTGTCTTCGGGAATGGGGGGAGCCAATCGACTGCTACCAAGCTTGTACATTGCTCCAATAGCCTCGTCGTTGCTCCAGGGTCGTCGTCCAGCAAACATCTCCAGAACCACACAGCCAAGAGACCAAATGTCGACCTTGGCAGAATAGCCCTGCTTTTCGTTGTGGATTACGTTGTGAATCACCTCGGGCGCCATCCAGAAGATTGTGCCCTGCATGGACATTTCCGCGTCGTTGGAGTAAATGTCTCGCGACTTTTTGGAAATACCAAAATCGCTGATCTTACACACTCCGTCCAGATCCAGCAGCAGGTTGTCACTCTTGAGATCTCGGTGCAAGATGCCGCAAGCATGCAGATACGCGAGACCTTCGAGGATCTGGCGAGTCAGGAACCTGATGATCTGTTCCTCGAAGCGCCCATGGTTTCGCAAACAAGAGCCCACACTGCCTCCAGGCACGTACTCCAAAAACAGGTTGTATGTGTGGTCTTGCATGGTCTCAAAGCCCAGATACTGGACAATGTTGAAATGGTCGAGATTCTTCATGGTGCCGACTTCGGCATGGAGAGCTCCAACACCAGTCTCGGCTGCCGCCTTGTTGCGCACCTCCACCTGCTTGACAGCCATCATGTCTCCGGTGGTCGCATTCAGCGCCAAGTACACTTTACCAAAAGTACCGACGCCAATGAGCTCACCCTTGACCCAGACAAACTTCTTGAGATGGCCGCGCTGGTCGCGAACTGTGGAAATATGGCCCTTTTTGATCTGCGTGGGTGTCGCTTCCACAACCTTTTGGCCCCACATTTTGGTGGATCGTCGACGCAGCAAAGCAGGATTGGACATTGCGGACTTCGTCGAAGAGGTGGAGAACCGTTTTCGCGCTTCGGACGCCTCTCGGGCCACCACTCGAATGGACTTGATTCGAGACGTGCCCGTTTTTCGCGAAAACTTGGCGGGCTTCTCCTCCTTCTTCTCCACCACTTCTTCCTCCTTGATTTCGGTCACCTTGGGCGAGGCAACCACGCTCTTGGTGATATCCAAGATCATGGTACGGGGTTTGACGTAATCCAGGATCTCTCGGTTGTCTGGACTGGCTGGAGGCGACTCCACATCATCGATAATCGGCTTGTCGAGATCGGCGTTGGGGAAGAACCGCTCCAGGTTTTCGTACACCACCTCGGCAGGAGGTCTGACAGCCCACACGTCTGAAGAGGACGAGGTGGAAGACCGCACCGATGAGGCGGAAGACGCCTTGAGCGCATCCGTGGGTTTGGATAGCTTCTTGGACCACAGTCCGTCGTCAGATTCGTCGTCGTCGTCGTCAAACTTGATATCGTCAAACGAGATTTCGTTCTCCTTGAAGTTCTGTTCAGGCGGTACACGGACAGAAGAGGCCGTTGAACGACGTCGCAGCTTGTCCTGGTAGTTGGGAACCTTGAATTTGAGCCCAGATCTGCCAAACGTAAAGTTTCCAGACAACTTGGGGTTGAGACGGGAAGGCTTGCTAGTAAGACCAGAAGCAGAAGCAGCGGCAGCAGCAGACGTGGACGAGTCGCTTGATTGGTCCACGGGGCTGGACGCAGCGCTCACGGGCTTGCGCATCACCAGACGATTGCTGCCGCCATGGTAAGGTCGCGGGATGAACTTTTCAGACTCGCCGGGGGTGTAGGAGTTGACGGCAGTGGACCGAACCCGGACCGAAGAAGACGACTCTGGACGTCTGGGGGCCTCTCGACGAGCAACAAACGACGTGTTTCGAGAGAGCGTTTCGTAGGGCGACGAGCGACGGTTGTCAAAGTTGATTTCCTTGCGGGCGGGAGGCCTGATGACCTTAAACGAGTCCTGGTCCGAGTCGTGGTCCTGGTCGCTGTTCTGGGCCTGGTGCTGAGACGACGTCGAGGGTCGCTTGGCCTGGGCGTTGGGCTGACTGGAAAAGTAGTCGCCCGACTCCTGGACGCCGCTGCTCTTGGTGTAGAGATACGACGGAGTAGCGGGGTACTTGCTGGCGCCAGAGGGCGTTTCCAGCGAATGAACCGACTTTCCAGGCGAAGAAGTGACCGAAGAAGAGGCGACGGAGGCAATGGGAGCAAGATTAGAAGACGAAGGGGTAGGCAGCGGCGTGCTGGTTTCAACCTTGAGCTTGTAGTTGGCCAGGGTCACGTTTCCATCGGTGAAAACATAGCTCAGGGCCTCTTCGTCCAGTCGCTCACTGGGCTCGGAACCGATATCTGTGAGTCGAAATCGCAGCTTGCGTGTTTCGAGAGACAGGGCCTTGGCAATCACGTCGGTGGCCTGGGCGACAGACAGCACCTTTGCGAGATCCACAGCGACAAAGTGCACGTTGTTGAGAGTCACGAGAATCACTCGGCAGTTTTTGGTGGTAGTGAAGTAGCGGTCCAGCGGGGTAGTTGGAGCGGCCATGGACGCCGACGAAAAGCCAGACTGCGACGAGTGGTGCGTGGAGGCCGACGTGGGAGTCTGCTGGGATCCAGAACGAGGTGGAAGCGCCGGAGGATTGAAAGTTGGGTTGGAAATGGGCAACTTTGGAGGCTTTGGAGGCGCCCATCCGCCGGACGACGGCAGTGTGGGAGAGGCGTTTGTAGCTGTGGCAGAAGCTGCAGAAGTTCCCTTTAGATTCTCTCGACTGCTGTCTGTAGAGTAGATGGAAGATCCGTCTTGGTCTACTGGAGAAGGCGGGATCACGTTTCGCGTCTTGGACTGCGATCTGTCTCTTCTTCGCAGCCGGCTGAACAGGTTTCGGCTTTTCCGCTCTCCCTCTTCCTTGGGCAGTCCATCTTCTCCGAGAATCGACGACTCGGAAGACGACGATTTGTGGTGAGTCCGGCGGAAAAAGTTGCCGGACGGAGACACGGGCGACTTCATGGTTCGGTACAGTCCCTCGTAGGCCGTCATGGGTCGCTGGGGACGGTTGGGTTTGAGCGGTCGCGGAGTGATTTTGTCGTTTGGAGCCGAAATTGCGGGCGCAAGCGGGGTAGTCAGCGACGACGTGGACGGGCTCGACGGCAGCGTGATTTTCGAGCCGGAAGCCAGCGACGAAGATGTGGAAGCGGCACCTCCGTAGACCAAGCCTCCATAGACCGACGACACTGGAGGTGGAGGTGGAGGCGGAGGAGGAGGTGGTGGTGGCGGAGGAGCGGCAGCAGAGGAATGAGAAGGTCCTAGAGACTGCTGCTGGGGAGGGGGAGGTGGTGGAGGCTCAGAAGGAGCAGGACTGTGATGTGGAACAGGACTGTTTTGGGGAATGACGGGACTGAGAGACTGCTGAGGGGTGGTGATGGAGCCCTGGCTGGGCTGCGGGGTGTGGTTGCTCGACTGGCCGCCCAGCTGGGAGCCGTGGCTGGCGCCTGGCCGCTCGAAGCTGCCCAACATGTCCGCGTCAATGGTGCCGCTGGAGGTGCCTCGGTTGAGGGTCTTGCGCAGAATGTGGATGAACCGCGACGGTGACGTGTCCACTTCGCCATTGTTGAGACTCAAATGGCCCAGTGCCTTGAGCTTTTGGTAGCTGACGAGCTCCAGAAACCGGCCCTCCACGATGTTGCGCTCGGCAAAGGTCTGGGCCCAGTCGGGGCCAAACTGGTACAGGTCCAGGAACATGAGCACGCGGTCCAGCGTCCAGTTGGCTGGCTCGTCGGCCTTCCAGCTGATGGCGTTGCCAATGGGGTGTGGCGACGAGTACTGGATGGGGCTCTGTTTGGGCGAGCTCTGGCTGTCGCCGGTCTCAAACAGGTAGGCCGACGGCGTGGGCGGATGCGGTGACGTGGCAAGCGCCGGACGCGAGTGGCCCGGGGTCAGGTTCAGCGGCGACGGAGGGTGGCGCAGAAAGTCGCGGGACTTTGAGAACTTGAGCCGCGAGTCCTTGGGGCTGGAGGACAGCATGCCGTCGGGCGACGGAGCCGTGTGGAACGACTGCTCGGACTGCAGCGAGTGGTAGGACGTGTCGTAGTTGGGCGTGCGGTTGAGCGACGAGTGCGACATGGACGACGTCAGCTTTTTGGGCGTGTAGGTCGGCGGTTGCTGCGGCGGCAGCTCTCTCGGGCCTCCCAAGCCGCTCTGACCGGCCGCAGACGCACCAGAAGCCACAAACGCATTCAGATCGCCGTTTGAGTCGCTAACGACACGCCGGTCGACACGAATTTTGTTGGGAGCCAGCCGTTCCAGAGCTCCAGTGGATACTGCTCGGTCGGCAACATCGGTGAGATCGGACCGCGAACGACTCCGGTTTTTCGGTAACGTGACGGAGTACGGCGACGAGGACACGGACTGCAGGTCGTCCGTGAGATTGTGGTCGCTGTCGTACGTCGGAATGAGGTTTATGTGAAACTTTTCCATGGTTCCATGGGAAGTTGTGGTGAGACTGAATCGAAAATAGTCGTGATAACGAGTTCCATGTTGAGTTCAGAGTTTAAATGGCGCGATGGGGGGGGTGGAAAACGTGGTTCCTGGCGGAGAAGAGTGAGAGGGAAGAGAGTGGTACCGGGGCTGTCAGTGAGTTTGTGCGAGTCGAGTGCGCTTTGTAAAACTGCATTTGGTTGAAAATTGGGCGATTTAGGGTGTGTGGTGATGTTAGAAGTGAGTGTAAGCAACTGTCTTGAACAGGTTACTATGGAATGTGCTGTAAAGATATGAGAAAGATGAAATTAGTTTCATTAGACTGAGAGTGGAATTTAGAGATAAATATACTCTTTAGATTGTAAAAATATTCAATAATACGCCGTTTAATGAAATTGTTCTAGTGAAAGAGTATGCATATGCCTCCTCATCATATCACCAGATAGCACAACTCCAACTACATCAATAATTGAGATATGCCCGAAATTAAAACAACATTGTAACCGTCTTCTTCCAGAAATCCCACCTCCGCAGTCAAATCGTTCCATCTCAAAAACACATCCCTTAAAACTCACTATACTGTTGCATTTGACACCCCCTACTCTTGCCCTGACATGATCAACCAACTTCTTCAAAATATAAAAAACAACCAATAAAAGAAACTAGCCCTATAATCACCATCTCATTCTCGTCAAAATTATACCTCTAAAACACCCCCATCTTCGAATTCCACCAACAAAAATCTGCTTAGTCATCAACAATATACACCAGAATACCTCAAAAGACCCCCAACTACCCTACCCACAGCAATTCGATCTATACAGCCTCTAATACGTCCTCCCCTCCAAGAAAAAAACTCGTTTCAATCACCTGACAGTCAGATGTGTCTTCAGTTACTATATACATTAGGCCTTGACCTCGAGCTCAGACACTCGAATGATGGTCTGGGTCACCTTTCGCTGGGTACGGGTGTAACCCTTGTCCTTGATTCGGTGGTGGACGTTGGTGGTCATGGGCTCGGCGGTCAGAGCAGTCACAACGCCCTTGATGTTGAAATGGTCCTTGGAGATGTACTTGTCGCCCTGGAAAATGTAGTCACGGGACCCCAGCTGGCTCACGTGCTCAAAGTCAATCACGTCGCCAACCTTGAGGCCCTTGAATCGGTATGGGAGTCGCATCACGTCTCCCTTGGTCACGAGGTAGGCGTTGTTGTGCATGTGCACTTTGGCGAAAATGTGGTTGTTGGCGAGCTTCAACGGCTGCAGCTGCTCGGCCGTCACCTTGAGGAACCCGCTGCCGCTGGCTGCTGCCGTCGACATGTGTCGTGCCTGTCTCAGAAGCGAGATCATTGTGTTGTGCTGGATGGATGTGTGGTGATCTGGCGATGTAGTGAGGTGGAAAAGTTTGTGCGTGCATGTGCAGCGGACGAGTATTGTGGGGACGGTAGAACGGGCACCAGAGGTCGAATGGAGACGGGACAAAGACTGGCAGAACCGCGCTTTTTGAGAGGTTGAGAGGTGCTAATCTGTTTGAAGATTGCGCACAATTCACGATTTTTTGTCTGCCCCAGTCGTATACGAATCTGAAAAGGTTAAATGTGGAGTATCGGAAGGAATGACTACAGCTCGGTGGAAGTTGTTGCGGTGACGGAAATTGACCATAATGAGCTAATCAGATTTGCTTTCATGACTCGGTCGAGCCTTTTCAGGTCGAATTCAAATGAAAGCTCTTAATGCGAATTCCTTGTTCACGTGATCTATTTTTTCGAACTTGTGTGGTGAGCTCTTTTTCTTGCACCCAACCTTAATTTCGCTTTGCACGTGACCATTACATCACGTGACTGTCCTGTCACATGACCATGAAATCACGTGCCAAGTATTCGCATTCACGTGACGTCCACCCCACCCAACATCAGCTGAGCTGCACCATGCGGGCAAACCCCAATGCGCCGGAGATAACGGTCTCCATTTG
Source organism: Yarrowia alimentaria (assembly GCA_900518985.1). Lineage (NCBI taxonomy): Eukaryota > Fungi > Ascomycota > Dipodascomycetes > Dipodascales > Yarrowia > Yarrowia alimentaria. The sequence continues at coordinate 1,760,234 of ULGN01000001.1, forward strand.
TCAAACGCCCCCCCGGACTTTGCGTTATGACAACCTCCCTTTTCCGTATAATTTTAAACGGCTTAGAAACAGCTGATCGCAAGAAAAAACATGATTGGCTGGTGGTTTTTGTGGCGATATTATCGATATTATCGGAGCAAAAAGTGATGGAATATCATCCAGCATCGAGATTTGGTCGCTCTCAGCCGTTTGTAGTTGTTTTGGATCTCCAGATGGCCTATATATGGCCGGATTAACTTGGCCCAAATCGGGTCAAATTAAACAATGAAAAAGAAAAAAATCGAAACGAAAACAGAAAAAAAAAAAAAAAAAAAAGGTACTTACCAAGACTGCTTCAGATGACCAAACTTTGTTAAGGCAAAAAGCAGGAGGTGGACCGAGAGAAGCCAGACCAAGTAATTATGGAGCGGGTTTGACGGAGTTCTGAAAAGTGCGTTTTATTACCCTCGCCAAGGTGACTGCAACGGCCCGCTGAACCCCCTGACAGACTCCAGATTCACCGAGCTGGGCTCGCCAAACTCCGCTTTTGCCACTGTTTACGCTCTCGACCCTGTACTTGAACAAAGTTGCCATACTCTTACTTAGGCTCGCACACCTTACGATATCCCAATATGTCGCCGGGTAAGTTTGCTACTACCACCACAGTTTCCTAACAGTATTACATACGCCAAAAGACGCCGTTATTTCGCCTCTGACCGCAAAAACCGCCACCACGCCCCATGTCCGACCGCGACCCATACAACTATGCTCCGGGCCAAGAGCCGGGCTCCAGCAAGGACGACTTTCGAGCTCCAAACGACCACGACTCGGGTTACGCTCCCTCTGTCACCGGAACCACCGTCACAGATGATCTGGTGGACAAGTCCAAGCTCATAGTCTTTGACGGATCCACGCTCGAGGCTGCAGACTCGTCGCACAGACGGCTTTCGGGAGAGACCCGCAAAAACATGCAGGTTCAGCTGAGCCAGGCGCAATACAACGAAAACCGAATCTCGCTCGGCCGCTCCATCACGGCGGTGCTGGGCATTTTGCGAGAGCTGCAGGACACAAACCGGGGACGTCCAGTTTACTACCCTCCAGTGAGCGAGTCTGTGCCGTCGTCGGCCTCGTCGCGCCACAGCTCTCCTGCCCCGGACCTGGCCGCCATCCAGGACCCTCGAAACGACCTGCTGCGCAACATTAGCATCCTGGACGAGGCCCCCAAAGAGCGCGACGCGACGCCAGCGCCCCAGAACCGGCGCCAGAGCTATATCGAGGGCCTGGAGCTGCCCACCATTGACGCAGAGTTCACCGTGTTCAAGCTGGCCATTGTGGACGACTCCAAGACCACCAAGGACGTGCACGACTTTGACAAGGAGGCGCTGGGAGTCATGATCGACACACGAATCGCGCGGTGCATGAAGCATCTCGCCAACCTCAGAGTCCGTATCGATGACACCGCCTCCAAGGTGCTCATCACCGGAGACGTCAACTCGGGCAAGTCCACGTTCTGCAACGCCCTTCTGCGACGATACCTGCTCCCCGAAGACCAGCAGCCGTGCACCAATGTCTTTTGCGAGGTGATTGACGCCCGCGAAAACGACAATGTGGAGGAAGTGCACGCCGTGCCTCTGGGAGTGGAGTACAACCGAAACTCCGAGGCCACCTACGAGGTGCACAAGCTCGGCGATCTCGAGGACCTGGTCTACGAGGTGGACCGATACCACATTCTCAAGATTTACACAATTGACAACCGCCCCCTTGCCCAATCGTTGTTGCACAATGGAGTCATTGACATTTCGCTGATTGACGCCCCCGGCCTCAACAAGGACTCGTACCAGACCACTCAAGTCTTTTCGCGCCAGGAGGAGATCGATCTTGTCATCTTTGTCGTCTCGGCAGAAAACCACTTTACGTTATCTGCCAAGGAGTTCATCACGGCTGCTGCCAACGAAAAGTCCTATGTTTTCATTGTTGTCAACAGATTCGACACCATTAAGAATAAACAGCGGTGCAAACAGCTAATCCTGGACCAGGTCAAGGAACTATCCCCTGCTACCCACAAGGACGCTTCGGAATTTGTGCACTTTGTTTCGTCATCAAGACAGCTTGAAAAGAGCCCAGCAGGCCCCGGAGGAGGTCCGGACGACGGAGATGACGACGGAGACGATCACCCTGACATGTCTGATGCTGATTTCGACGCCCTGGAGGAGTCTCTGCGAAACTTTGTGCTTGAAAAGCGTTCTGTTTCCAAGCTTTCTCCTGCCAAAACCTACCTTACACACATTCTCAGTGATCTGGAAATGCTGGTTGGCGCCAACAAGAAGGTTTCTCAGCAGCAGAAGGATATGCTTCTCGCTGAGCTGAAGCAAATCACTCCTCAGTACGATCGATCCATCAGCGACTCGTCTTCTGCTTCGTTTGAGGTCGACCAGACCATGGAGGATTGCTGCAAGAGGGCCTACTACGAGACTAGAGAGAGTCTTGTTGCCAAATTCGACCAGCTCTCATCTGCGGCCCCTACCTTCTCTTCTTATTTTGACATGTATGCCTACGCTGAAGCTACCATGGACAGAATCGTTTCCCAGCTGCAATCTGCTGTTGGTGAGTGCGAGGAGCTGGCTAAGACTCACGTCATCTCTGCTGTCGACGCCATCAACACTGTTGGAGCTGAAAAGATTGGCTCTGAGTTTATGGCCAACAAGGTCTTCCGTCACGATCTCATGTTCACACGACGAAAGGACACTCTCAGCAGGTCCATCAAGACGGACATTTACATTTCTGACTTTATCGACCTCCAGCTGCCTTCAATCACAGATGTTCTCACTTATGATTACACGGGCAAGGTGAAGTCTGTGCTTGGACTGGAGAGCATTGGTAAGACTGAGACTGCCCAGAAGCTGCTTTCCTCCGAGTCTGCCACTGCCGTGTCCAACGCTCTCACTCTCGCCTCTGTTGTTGGTGGCTCCCGTCTTATTGTGAACCGAGGATGGGTCCATTTCATGTCGCATTTCATGGCCTCTGAGTTTGGCACTCTTCGAAAGCTGGTGCTGCCCGTGTGTGTTGTTACTGTGGTTGCTTCCATTGGCTACGTCATTTACGACATGCCTTCCGCGGTTCCTCGAAACTTGGCTCGTCGAGTTGTCTCAGAGGTTTCGTCCATCGACTACATTCACACCAACAGTGAGCGTATTTCGCACGAGTGCCGCCAGGTGCTCAAGTACCCCGCCCGAGAGGTTCGAGCCGGTTTCGATCGTCTGATTGAGAAGAACTCTCGAAAGAGAGACGAGTGTTCCAAGATGGCCAAGACGGCCGACAATGCGTCCAAGTTTTTTGTCAAGCTCGAGCGGGAGATTCAGACCCAGAAGCGGGCTCTGGAAATGATCCATGTTGAAGTCAGTGCTCTGCCTTTGGATTAGCAGTGGTAGTGCTGTGCTAACCTGAGATAATCTCCATGTATATATAAAGAATGTGATTACTTGATTTATTTTGGGGTGTAGCAATAATTGATGGTTATTGTTGGTATTGTGTGAACGAAAAGAGAAAAAGAAGAGAAAAAGAAAGAAAAAGAGAAAAGAAAGAAAAAGAGAAAAGATGTTTTCGTAGAAACGATTTCTTAACGATTTTTTAATTCGATTGAGATGAAAATACTTTACAGTATTAGCTCCTTGGAATAGAGAATAGAATTATAATGATCAAAACACACTGTTCAGATATCCAAACTAAAAGACGCTACATCAGCGACTTCAAAAAACCAAAGAGTGCAATCTCTCTAGAATCAAATTCTCAATAGAATGGTACCGCTCTTACAGCTCCAGAGCCGTTCTTGACCCGTCCACAGTGAGATGGCCCGAACACCACAACCTTTCATCTATCATGCATTAGTTATATTACAATTACTCCATCAAATCAATGTTGACGCCGTTGAGCGCGTCAATGGCCCACTGCGGGAACTTGCTCTTGTCTCCGTGCAAATCCATAAAGAACTTCTTGACAAACTCCGGAAACTGGTCCTCCAGAATCGCCTCTCGGGCCTCGGACATGAGATTCAGCTGGTAGTGGATGTTGTGGAGGGTCAGAAAGTGGGCTCCGGTGGTTTCCTTGGACGCCAGCGAGTTGATCACCGCTCGAGTGACGCCCATTCCGCCCTCGGACTTGGGTCGACATGTGGGGCACTTGCAGCCCTCTTCAATGGGCCGAAAGTCGTCGGAAAACTGCTTGTTTCGCAGATTCAGGTTGCCGAACCGCGTGATGGCGTTTCCGAACCGCGCCGTACGACTTGGGTAGACGCAGTCAAAGAGATCGGCGCCCAGAGCGACGCTGACCACCAAATCCTCGGCGTAGCCCACACCCATGCAGTACCGCGGCTTGTTCTCGGGCAGAATGTCCGTGCACGTGGTCACCACCTCGCAGTACGCCTCCTTGTTCTCGCCGCCCGAAAGCCCGCCAATAGCGTATCCTGGGGTGTCTCGTTTGATCATTTCGTGGCAGCAAAACCGTCGCATTTCCGCGTCCAGACCGCCCTGGATGATCGCAAACAGGTTCTGCGTGTCCGGGTTCTTGTGCGCCTTGATGCAGCGGTCCAGCCAGCGGATAGATCGGTGCATGGCCTCCTCCATCCGCGGGCCCGTGGTCAGAGTGGCCACAACGTCGTCCAGCTGCATCATAATGTCCGAGCCAATCGAGTTTTGCAGCGACATGGAGTGCTCGGGCGTCAGCAGCATCGGCGAGCCGTCGTGGGGGCTCTGGAACTCCACTCCCTCCTCAGTGATACGAGCCAGCTTGAGCAGAGAAACCATCTGAAAGCCGCCAGAATCGGTCAAAATGTTCTTGTTCCAGCTCTGAAACTTGTGCGCGCCGCCAACACGGTCCAGCGTGTCCTGGCCCGGCTTGAGGCCCAGGTGATATGTGTTGTTGAGACAGATATTGCAGCCCAGCTCCTTCTCCAGCTGCTGGGGAGTCAGGCCTTTGAGCGACGCCTGGGTCGCCACGGGCATGAACATGGGCGTCTGCACGCGGCCGTGGGGCAGCACCATGTCCGCAGCCCGCGCCTTTGACTTGGAGCATTTAGCACGCAGTGAAAACTCCAGAGGTTTGGTCATTTTTCTGATCATAAGGTGAAATCGGAAATTTCAGCTAAACTTTTTTCTGCATGTTCAAAGTGTGTTTCGTGTGCGGAGGAGTTGGGATTTTGGGGGCGACTCTGGGGTGATGAGAGTGATTTGAAAGAACATGTTGGTGCAGATTGGCGGTTTGAGAACAATGGCTTTTTCAGTTTTTTGATAACGTGATTATTGGGGTTTTTGGAGTGTCTCCTTTTTTCTCATCAACCTGAATTATGCTTTGGGTTGCATGGAAGAAGATTACGTAAGCAGAAGAGAGAAAAATTAAAAATAATATGATTAGATAAGGTGGTGGTTAGACATTTGACGAGTAATAAATGATTTTAATTGAAAAATAAAATAAAAATAAATATGAACATAAATGTACATATAAATATATAAAAAAAAATATAAAAAAATGATGTGGTGGGGAATTTATGAGAGTTTTTGTGATAAAATTTTGGGGGTTTTATAAGTACGTAATTGTGGTTACTTGGGTTATTCTGCTGTGTTTTCTGGCTTTTCCAACTAGAGTAATTTTACTTCAAGAAAACTGAAAAGGAAGATATGAGTTAGGATAAATACTGGATTTAAAGACGTTGGATAGGAGATAAACAGAATCTGAAAAGTGCATCCTACTTGGAATTGCTCTGTGAACACAATGGTATTGTTAATTTGTCTGTAATCGTCTTCCTCGCTCAAACACACTGTGCCCTCAAGAGACAATCAGCACCAGATGAATGGGTATCCACTAAAACGATAATCTGGAGAGAAAGACGGAGGGAAAGTTGAACAATGAAATGTTTGAGTACAGTAAACATCCACGACGCTTCGAGAGTGAAAAAGAGGGGCAGAAAGTGAATCTGATATTGTAGTTTGAAGAGGCCATTTGGTCACCATATATTTTACCCCAAAAGATTCTGGGGTTGAGCTATCGAAAATCTGAAAAGTGCATTCAATTCATGAGCTGATTCGGAGTGCAATGGTACCACGGAGATCTATAATAGACCTCCAACGATTTTTTTATCCGAGACATGTCCATGAACTTTTATTTTTGCGGAGTAACCATAACATAACCATAACTTGCTAACTTTCAGGGACAACTTTCTTTCCCTCTGAATTTGACACTGGTTGAAATGGGAATTATTGGTGATGGAAAGAATCTGAAGAGTGCATCTATTTTGTCTCAGAATTATGAGTCCATTGGTACTATTTATTTTAGATTTGGATCATTTCTGGCCAACTTGAGGTGACATCTCAAAACCCCAGCCACAACCCTGTTGAATGATATTCCTTGCAGATCAGTTTGAGAAGAAAAACAAAGTAGATCAGTTTTGAGCTGAAAAAAATATGAATCAAGAAGTACACTTTGACCCACTCAGTAGTCTCATTTACACTCTGTACTCAAGTCTACTTCTGCACCACTCTCTCTCTCTTTCTAAAAGCCCTTTTTTGTTTTTTCATCTCAGTCTCTTGGCACTCATCTCACATGCATCATCATACTACGTACCCCAGATGAACTACTAGCTAGTCTACACACCATACACTAGTGGAAACAAAAGACGGGAAAAAACGGTCTTTTATCGTAAGTTTTAACGACACAAAACGGAAGACGACAATTGGACGAGCTCAACAACACAAAAACGACCGTGCAGCCCTGGTTTTTTCTACAATGTAACACCAGTTCAGGGAAGCGGCATCACGCCAATGTTACATCCAACTCAATCCACCCCTTTCCCTGCAGGAGCAAGTTCTCGAAACTTTGACGTTTCTTTTTGTTTTTTGGCGAGAAAGACGATATGCTGGATTTGGTTCTGTGGAGCAGCTTCGTTTTGATGATTTTTCATCGAAATAAATCCACAGTCATTTTCTGTTTTTTTTCTACTAATGATTCCAGCAAAATACAGTGTTTTACTTTATAAATAATGGTACCTCAATAAATGACTTGATCTGCTCACTCTAAAGTGATCTCATCAAGTTCAACTTTCTTTCGTCAAAAACATGTGTCACAAACAGCTTCCAAAAGACACTGTAACGAGACAAAATCAGTACCAATGGACTCACAATCGTCAGCTGATCAAAACGCACTCTTCAGATATCCCACATCCCCTCTCCATCATTTTTCAACTGGACTATGCCACGGCATTATTACCGTTACACAAACTGAACCATCACTCTAACCATATCCAAAACCCCAATCTAATACCAGATACAGTGCTCTGCAACATACCCTTCTTCTCTCTCACTCCAACATGACAACACACATAAATACCCCCAATGGGACACAAAACCACCCACATCAACTTCTTCGGCCACAATGATCTTCTCCACGGTTCTACTCGCAGCCGCAGTCTCGGCAAAGGTGCTCACCGCCCCTCTCCACTACTCCGGTGTCTACTTTGACACCGTTATTGAAATGGGAACTCCTCCCCAAAAGGTCCGAGTCAGCTTTGACACGGGCTCCGGTCATTTGTGGGTCAAGGGCACAAACTCCACAGGCTGTGCCACAGGTAAATGCCCCAAGGATGTGCTGTTCAACGTCTCAGACTCGTCTACCTGGAGATATCTGTCGTCCGGCTCGGCCTGGGGAGGCCACGGAAACAACGGTCTGGAGACCGTCCGGTACGCCGGCGGAGAAGCCACAGACTTCAAAACCTATGTCTCCACCACCGACATCCACGAGGGCGCCCCATCGCTCTCTGGTATCTTTGGCCAGTCTCCTGTCAAGGACACCCAGTACTCGTACGTGCAGAACCTCGCCAAGCAGGGTGTCATTTCTCGAGCCGTTTTTGGACTGGGTACCGCAAAGCCCATTATGATCCGTGACCGCAGCGTTGATGCCGTGTGTCTTTACGGAGGCTACGACGCCGCCAAGTTTGAGGGCCCCATGGCCAGCATCAACCACACCGACTACTCCGGAATCGGAATCCCCGGCTCCATCCAGGTCGCCGGCAAAGCCGTTCCCAACGAAATCAAGCACACCATTGTTTTGGACACTGGTGGAACCCGTCTAAGACTCACCGAGAACACCATGAAGGTCATTGCTGCCCACTACGGCGGCGGCAAAGACGACAAGGGCTACCACGTGGACTGCTCTTCGCAGCCCGAGGTGGAGTTCAAGTTTGGCGTGGCCGTTGTGCCTGTCGACCTGAAGCGATACTTCCCCGAGAAGAACGGCAAGTGCTACTCTCAGAACATTGTCATCGTACCCGACAACACCGGCACTCTGCTGGAGGGCCCTGCTCTCATTTCCAGCGCCTACATCATCTACGATCACGACCGACAGCAGATTCACATTGCCAAGGCCCGATACACCGACGAGACTGACGTTCGGGAGATTACCGGAGATATTCCCGGTGCCATCCCTGCCTAGGTGTCTTTTTGACATGATATAATGAAAACTATTTATGATGAAGTGCCTGTCTTTAAAAGAAAGATAATTTAGGTCCGATATGGATAATCTGAAAAGAACATGAAGTTCAAAACACTTTTTTTGGTTCAATTGAACGGCATCATATCTTTCACATCTGTAGTGTCTCTCCCTTCCAATGTCTCTTCCTTCCAATATTTCTCTCTTACAAAGTTTCTCCCATCTAGTTCGAATCAGTCTATCAGTTTATTATATGTACATTTAGTTTTCTGGTTCTCAAGACGAGACCCGGTCTACTTCTTTGTGGACTTGTCGTCATTGCCAAAATGTTCCTTGGAAACAGGATCAACATCAATGATGCGGTTGGAGGCATCATCAAAGTCTCCCTCGGTGGCAGAGACGTCGTTGAGAATGATGAAATCCGAAGTCTCGGGCCAGAGGGTCTTGGTGGGCCGGACCTCGAGTCGGTAGTTGAAAACGTTTTCGGCGGCCTTGTAGTGGGTGGCAAAGGGGTCGAAAGAGGCGTCGTGGGTGAGAACCACCTCGACGATGCCAATGACCTGGCCGCTGGGCTTGGCGCTCTCAATTGACTTGTCCAGAAGCAGTTCTTCGAAGACAATCATCTCCTTTCGGCCTGGCAGGTCGTCAAAGGGGTTCTGGCTGTCTGCCTTGGCTTCTCGGGGGACGAGCATGTGAGACTGGGAGATTCTGCCGGTGGGATCGAGAGTAAGAGACTGGCCGTTTCGCGTCATGGCAAAGGGGTTGACCTTGAGCACGGAGTTGATGTCTTTTTCGTCGTCGTTGATGGCGGCGTGGATTCGTCGCACACATCGGGCGTTGAGCTTTTCGAGCCTCAGGGGGCCCTTGCACTTGTACACGAGCGACTGCTGAGCCATGCCGACCCAGCGCTGGTTCATGGCGCCGACCTGGGAGCGGGTGACCCGCGCGCCGAACCACAGCATGCCAATGACGACTGGGGGCAAGATCACAAACAGCCAGGGCATGGTGATGAAGAGCAGCACGTTGAGCAGGAAAAAGGCGAATCCGAGGAACTTGATGGGCGCGGGGATAATGCTCCAGATCATCCTGAACGGGCCGTGCTGGGCGTACTTCTGTCTGAGGTTGGGGTGCTCGTTGCCGTCCATCTTGACCTGCTGGTTGGTCCGGGTCGTCGACAGGTGTCTCACTGCGGGGAAAACGGCCTTTTTTAAGGTCCGGGCAGTCTGCCACGTCATGCGGGTGTTTGTGTTCATCGTTTGTGGTGTCCGCAAAAAACCCAGAACGGAAGAGGGGGTTTTTGTGGCAATTCCACGGACAACGGTTTTGGGGACCAGTCGTGCCAGAGGGAGGTTTCTGGCAGCCAGAGTACGCAACAGCAGCATTGTGGCGGGGGTGACAGAGCGTGTGTGGTGGTTGTGGTGGAGAGAAAGAAAGAGTCTGGACGAAGATCTGGCTTTTAAAGTGGTTTGCGAAAGACAAGTTCTCAGGCGTGGGGAGGTTTTAGTTTAGCATTCACAGGTGGAGGCAGGTGAAACTCTAGTTTATCGGAGACAGACAGACAGACTGCAAGGCACGCACTGATAGGTCTGATTTTGTAGAAAAGTCGAGATTTCGAAATTCTGAAAAGTGCGTTTGTTTGAGAATTCTTTGCTGAGGGCATTGGTGCTGTTTTTTCTTCCGTGTAGCCACTCTGCGGCGTTTCAGAGACACCCTGTGGAGGCTCTAACTGTTCCTTTAACTGCAAGTAACCAAACTCACGATAAACTTTTTTTGACTTGCAGAAACCCGATCTTCGATGGATCAAGTGGCAAAGTGTAAATGATGATGGCATCGGGTTTTCTAGATTGGAAAAAAAAACGTTTTCTTTCTGCCAACAGTTCCAGGAACCAGTAGGAATCAGTTGGAGAAACACCGATCCGGCCGCAGGACCACCGCAAAGACGACACATGGGTCTAAGAGTAGCAAGGATGGCAAGACGCAAAGCCGTTTCAGAGGCTGAGATGGAGACTCCTGAGACTGATACCAAGTCCACTTCAAAACGGACTGATACCCGTTTGAAACGTGAGACACAAACGCGACCTGTTCGAGTCAAGGCGGAGGACACAAAAACAGAGGACACGTGTCCCGAAACCGAGCCTGAGTCTGAGTCTGAGTCTGAGTCTGAACCCGAATCGGAAGCTTCCATTGAGTCTTCGGACGAGTACAAGAGCGAGGACGAGGAAGAGGAGGAAGAGGAGGAGGATGACGAAGAGGGAGTGGTCAGCGAAACCGCCAGCGACGACGACAACGACGACGACGCACGACCTCTGAAAAAAAGCAAGTACTTTATCAACGACCAGGACGATTCCGAGTCTGAGAGAGTCTCCTCAATCCCCCACTCAGATCAACCCTACATTGACACCTCTCTGCACCCAAACTCGCTCAGCTTCATCCAGATGCTCGAGGAAAACAACAACCGCGAGTGGTTCAAGGCCCACGACAAGGAGTACAAACGGGCCAAGCAAAACTGGGACTCGTTCATTCTCGCGCTGGCTGCCAAAGTCCACGCCAACGACCCCGAACATGTGCCGGCAGACACCCCTCTTGTGCGTCTTCAGTTTCGAATCCACAGAGACATGCGTTTTTCCAACGGCCTCCCCTACAAGCCCCGCTGGTGCGGCGGCTTCTCTCGTACTGGCTGCAAGGGTCCCTTCCCCAAGTACTTTCTTGTTGTCTGGCCCAAGAGCCTCGTTGTGGGAGCTGGATACAGCGCTTTGGGGGACGCAGATGTGGGGCCCAGGGCGCTCAAGGCTCTAAAGGACGAGATTGTCGAGACTGGCGGCGAGTGTGTGGCCAAAGTGCTGCGCAAAGTGCAGAAAAAGTCGTCTGGACTGATTTTCGAAAGCAGCTTCGACGACGCCGAGGGTCTCATGAAAGAGTTTCTGGCCATGAACGTGACGGACTCAATGTACAAAAAGGTGCCCAAGGGGTTCCCCGCGGACTCGCCGCAGTCCGAGCTGCTGAAACTGCGGTCGTTTGTGATCAAAAAACAGCTGGATCTGGACGTGGTCATGGAGAAAGACGGCGCTTTGATTGTCGCCAGCTACATGAAGTTTCTGGCTTCCTGGGTCAAGTTTGTGTCCAAGTATTTTGGCAACGTTTCCCAGTGAAGAGGTAGAAAGGTAGATGGTAGTCTTGGGCACTGTACGTACTTGTGGTAAAGTCAAGACGTCTCATTTTGACTCAGCTTGATAGACTCTCCAGATTGGAAGATGTATAATATAAACAATTTTGTAATAGAAGAGTTGGAATTATGTATTGTAATTGGAGTTGGAATAATGTATTGTAATTGGAGTTGGAATAATATATTGTAACAAGAGCTTGAATAATACATTGCAACTAAAGAGTCCCGATAATAGATTGTAACAAGAGTTTGAATGATATATTTCAACTGAGAGTTTGAATATCAATATATTGTATCTGAAGAGTTCCCATAATATATTGTAACAGAAAGAGATCGATATACTGTACAGACTGTAGCTGAAAGAGATTGATATATTGTATCAGAAATTCGAATAGTATATCGTAACTAAAGAGTTAGAATAACAATATACGGTACCGTATTGTGACAAGAGTTTGAATAACAAGACATTGTACTGTATCAAATGAGCTCGAATAATTTTATATATTGTACAGCGTCAAGAGCCCAATACATTGCAACATCAGCTCACAACAACATATTATAGAGCTTTAAGAACTGCTCGTAAAATTTTGAATCCCAAAATCACCAACCAAATATCTATTAGTACTATGCTACATGCTGGCTACTCCTCTCCAGTCGCCTCTCCAGTCGCCTCTCCAACCTCCATTCTCTCGTTCCACGGCTTGAGACACATGTCCTTGTCAAACACGTTCTCGTCCAACTTGGCCAGCTTGGTGGCAAACAGCAGATAACTGGTGTGAGACTTGATCTCCTGCTCCATTTTCGACACCTCGATCCACTCAAAGCTCTCGTCGCCCTCCCGGATCTTCATGCCCTTGCCCCAGGGGTTGTAGCCGCGGTTCTTGGACGACAGCGACGGCTTGGAGCTGCTGGCGTCGGCGTCCGTGCCTGCGTCCGTGCCCATGTCAGTTTCCGAGTCAACACGGGCCTTTTTGGACTCGGGCTCGCTGTCGGTGCCGGTCTCGTCGACGATTCGCGCGTTGCGCTTGGCCAGCCCGTTCTCCCGCCGCTGCTTGACGTCTCGCAGACGGGTGATGGCCTCGTCCATGGACCGCTTCATTTCCAGCCGAGACTCCCACCGCTTGGCAGACACCTCCACCATTTCGATTTCGACCCAGCCGCTCTCCTGGAGCGCGGTCACGGCCTTGACCACCTGCTCGAAGCAGGGCGAGAAGCAGCACACCCGCGAGTTGAGGTTGCGGTCGATGACGGCCTCCAGATGGGGGATGGCTGTCCAGGGGGCAGGCAGGTCCAGAAACACGGCTGTGGCCTTGCCCTCGCCGTTGAGCTCGAGCGGAGGCACGCCCTGCACACGCGGGTTGGCAAATCCGTCCAGACACACGTCTCTGTGGGTGATGGTCACGTTGTCGAGCTGGTGGTCCGCAAACTCCTGCTTGGCGACCTCGAACCGCTCCTCGTGGAACTCGTACGAGTACACGTGGCCGGTGGCTGCCACGGTTCGGCTGACGGCGTGCGTGAACGAGCCGGAGCCCGTGCCGCTCTCAATGACCACAGATCCGGGTCTGATTTTGAGCCGCTGCACAATGTACGACGAGTCGGGAGTGTACACAATCTGGGTTCTGTGGGGCAGAGACAGCGACCACAGCTCGGGCGTCGGGTGTATGAGGTGGATGAATCCCTGTTTCGACATGGAGCCGACCTGGGATCCGTATTTGTGCATGTTTCTGTGGGGAAAGGCGCCGTAGCGGGTGTTGAACAGACCCTCGGACTTTTCCACGACCATGGGCTTGATGGCGGTTCTGGTCATCCAGCCGAGCACCATGTCGCCGTCCTCCACGTCGTCTTTGTATGCGGAAAACATGGCGTTTTGGGTGTTTCCTGCTGTGGTGGTAGATACTGTTTTGCAGTATCAAGAGGTGGTACTGTAGTAGTAGGTAGATCGAATACAGTAATTAGAAGAGATGCGATTTTTCCAAATGTGCATTAGGTTTGGAGAGCGAGGTCTTGGAGGGTGTCTGTTAGGAGGGGTAAAAGTGCGTTTCTGCGGGGTTTTCTTGCACGAATCCCAGCAAACAGCGTCCTCCGACTCCATTGCCGCTTTCAGAATCCCCCCAGCGCCTGTCTAGCCCTCAGTACCGGCCCCTCACCCCCGCCTCCACTCAGTCACGTGACTTTAAAAAATATTTTCAAGGTTTATGCACCCTCTTTTTTTTCTGCAAACTGACATCTAGTCCACCCCTAGCACCCCCCAAACCCCCATCGGCTCCCCTCTCAGAACCATTTGTGCTGTGCGATCTGCCGCAGTCGTCGCTGACTGTCGCCGACAAGGTCGTCATGCCCCCGCTCGGCCGCGGAACGCAGTATTTGCTGGGCATCTCGCACTCCCAGGCCGCGGCCTACGAACTGACTCCCAGTCCCCGAAGCGTTTGGACGTCGTTTCTGTCGCTGACGCAGGCCGTGACCGCCATCGCCGAGTGTGGCCGCAACACGGTCTACGTCGGCCTCCGGGACCGCAAAAAGGCGCAGATTGACCGGATTCTGCGCGAGGACGGCGGCATCGACGGCGGCGACAAAAAGACGCTGTTTGTGGCCGACGCGGCCGTTGCGCTGGGCGCCAGCAGCGACGACAGCCGCGTGTACGTGGTGACCGAGTCCGGCGCGGTCCAGGTGGCCGCCAGCGCGGCGTTTGGCTCCAACAGCTCGTCGCAGCGGGCGTCTCTGCCGGAGCTGTACGTCTCAAAGGAGGCCAAGGAGACGACCGAACACGCGCAGTTTCTGCCCAGCCACCGGCGCGACGAGTACGAGGACGGCACGCTCGTGCTAGTGCTGGGATCCGCCAAGTCCTACCGGGCCGTGGTGCTCGGTCTGCATGCCAACGGCTGCACCGTTCTGGCGGACAAACCGCTCAAGGAGATCAGCGACTCCGCCAAACCCGTGTTCACAGCCTGCGGCGACGTGCTGACGGCCTTTTGCAACGGCACCATGTACTCGTTTGCGATTCCGTCGCTGAAGGTGACGACCGTGATCGAGCGCGACTCCGCCGAAAAGCCCGTTGCGGCGTCCAAACCCGCCGGAAACAAGCTGGCCGCTCCCTCCGCGCTGGCCATCGACGCCCGCACCATTCTGGTGTCCCACAACAACCGGCTGACGCTGGTCGACACGTACTACGAGTCCATCGTGTGCGAGATTGAGGTCGACGGGCTGCTGCTCATGTCCTACTACCCCGAAACCCGCACGGCTCTGGGCGTGGCGCCCCAGCAAAAGGGCTACTGCGTGTCGGGCGTGACCGTGGACCTGTCGTCCGGCTCGCTGCTCGACAGCGTGGCTCGAGGCCAGGGTCTCAAGACCTCAGCCACCCGCGAGGTGCAGCGCCAGCACGACTGGCGAATGTCCAACGTGAACCTCACGCGGACGTACCGGCTGCCCGAGACGCTGGACGAGCACTCGGGGTACAGCGTGATTGTGGACCGGGCGAAAAAGTCGCAGAAAAAGTCGCTGACGCTCGTCAACGAGCTGAAACGCAACCAGACGTTTGACCAGACGCTGTTCCAGTACATGAAGAACAAAAAGTGGCACAAGGCCAACCCCGAGCCCGCCTTCACCGTGTACGAGGAGCGCGACGACACCCAGATCGACGTCTTTCTCATGGACCAGATCTGCGCGCTGCTGTTTGACGACTACGTGGTCGAGAGCGACCACATCCAGGAGTCCACCGAGGCCCGGACCGGCGCCGCCGCGGCCGCCGACGGCATCGGCTCGTCCAAGCTGCGCGAGTTCAACTCCGAGCCCGAGGAGGAGCTGCCCGTGCCCAAGCTCAAGGCCGATCCCCCTGTCAAGGCGCTCACCTACCTGCTGACGCACTCGCTGTTCCCCACGGCGCGCTTCCCCAACCTGCTGGAGACGTTTGAGGGCCATCCGTTCCTGCAGCGGCAGGCGCTCGTCAACGTGCCCGCGCTCCCCTGCGCCACGATTGTGCAGGCGCTGTCCAGCGCGTCGGACGACATTGTCAACGACGCGGTGGTGCGGCTCATGGAGGAGTTCCGGCCCGCAGAGATCACCAAAACGATCCGGCGGCAGGTCAAGAGCCTCGACGCGCTCGTGCAGCGGCTGCAGCGGGTCGAGGCCGGCTGGGCGCTGATTCCGTGCGTGATTGACGCCGGAGGACTGCTCGGATGGAAGCTGGAAACGATCCAGAAGCTGCGGGAGGAGCTCGCGGAGGAAATGGCGGCGCAGACCGACGCCACAGAGACACAGGCCATGGTCGACGCCATCCGAATGCGCATGCTGGTGGAGGAGCGCGTGGTGCTGCGAGAAACCCACCAGAAGCTGGACGCTTCGGACTCCAAGGTCGATTCCAGCTACATTGTGGAAAAGTTGCATATTTAGAAACCCGGAGACGACAAGAGTATATAGGTTATGGTGATGTTCGAAAAGGTGTTGTTTTAGTGCACTCTGTAGGTGGCTGTAGGTTATGGAAATGTCAGAGAAGGGTTGTATAGATGGGTGTGATGGTTTGTTTTTCTTTTTTTCTTTTTTTCTTTTTTTCTTTTCTTTATTAAAAATCATTTATTACTTGGTGTAATGATTTCAAAATCTCATTTCAAAGAGAATTCACTCTGGTTTCTACCGGTAATAGTTCTGAGAAACAGACGTTTGTGGACTACTGTGGACGATTGTATCCCTTTTCCATGTTCTTTTTTGACGGAGTTCCATTCAACTGAGTAGCTATTACTATTGCTGAATTAAGAGTGTGTTTTTTTTTTTGTTTTCTTTATTTTTAATTATTATGTTTCTTTTTCTTTTTCTTTTTCTTTCATCTTTCTCTTTTCTGTTGTGTTGAATTCACAATTCTCACCATCTTTAATTAAGGTTCGCCTTACCTCATCATTCATCCCCTGTAAAAAGGCCCATACAAAAGTGGTTCGAAATGGGAAAACGACAAATATTTTTGAATTATCTGAATCCCCTCATCATTTGAAGACGATTGCACTTTTCAGATTTCTTTTTGTGCATCTCTATCGTTTTCTATACGTTCAGTTGGATGCACTTCTTGAGCCATATACAACTGATTCAAATATGGTGGTCATCTTTATTTTTATTATTTAAAATCGATTATCACTCGTATAAACATGTTATAAAATCTATTCATTTTATTTCTTTTTTAGCAGTATATTTGGGTAAAACAAGATGCACTGTCATTCACTCATCAGTGTGATTCACTCATCAGTGCGACTCTCTGCTGATCTCAACCCTTCCCACATTGTCTCTATAGTTTTGATACCATTATGTTACATTTCCCATCTGGTCTTCTTTTATCCGCCCAGTAACCCAGTAACCACCCTAAACCACCCAGTCGTCTCTGTACAAGGACGTTCCCTAAATAACATCCTCGTCCGAGTCCTCGTCGTCAATAACGTCGCCGCCAAGCTCCTGGTAACTCGCGTAGGACAGCACGAGAAACGCGGCAATGATAATGAGACCGCCAACAATGCCACCAGGGCCGATGGGGGTGTCGAAAAGTAGCCAGTCGACAATGGCCACGAGAAAGATGGTCAGCAGCGCAGCCACCGATCCAATCACAGGAGACGTCAGAGCCATGAGAATGAGGAACGAGCCCGAGAAAATCGCGTTGGACGCCACGTTGGCACACAGAATGCCGGCCGTGGAGCCGTGGGGCAGCTCAAACCGCTCCAGTCCGGTCCAGTGCAGAATGGGCAGCGCCATCCACAGAAACATGAGCGTGCACAGACCAATGCAAAAGGCCACAACGTTGGCAAAGGCCGCCTGGCGCCGCGGCGAGATGGTGTTGGGCGGACACGCCAGCTTCTTGTACATGACCTCGTAGAGACCGTACAGAATGGCTCCCACGCCGATGATCAGGTTGCCAATGCCCCGGTGCGGGTACTTGAGCGTGTCGTCGTCGCCGCCGCCCTCGTTTGTGTCCCAGTACGACACGATGAGCACGCCTACGACGGCCACGACCACAGAAGCAACCTTGGCGGGCTTGAGGGACTCGTTCAGCATGGGCACGGAAAACGCGTACGCGAAAAAGGCCGAGCAGTTGTAGATGGCCGTGAGGTCCGAGGGCGTGGTGAGGTTGACGGCAATGTACCACGACGAGCCCGCAAAGGACAGCGCCACAAACAGGTAGAAGGACGTCTTGAGAATGTACTTGAGCGGATGCTGCGTGGCCGGCGGCAGGTCCTTGCTGCGGGCGTGCTCCTGCGTGGCCTTGGCGGTGCTGAGAATCAGCTCGTACTGGCGGCGCACAAACACGCGCCACGGCACCTTGTGCTTTTTGATGCGCACAAACAGCAGTTGCAGCGGCAGCAGGAAGATCCACGACGAGTGCGTCAGATACAGCATGAAGATGGGCTTTTTGTACCCCAGGTTATGCGCCACGTATCCCGCCGTCTCCGTCTGCACCACAAACGCCACTAACGACACGGACAATGCAATTCCCGCGTAGATGTATCGCATTCGTTCGGTTTTGGCCCTGGCTTCGGCTGTGCTTGGTTTCATCGACTGTGACGGCCTTCTCGGTCCGCCCGCGGACATGCCGAGGTTGTGTTCCGAGTCGGAGTGCAAAAACGCTTCTCTTTCGGACATTTTTCGCGTTCAAAAGGTGCCAAAAATGTGGAGAAAAATGCAATGTTCAAAGTGCAACGTTTCGCTTTTCGGTGTCCGGGAAAGCTGCACTCTAAGGGATGCATTTCACTTATCAAACCTTATTTTCTCTGCTTTTCAGCCCTAATCAATTTCGCAACCCTAATGCGATCTAATGAGATGAGCTGTTGCAGGAGACGTTTTATTGTGGGGTTTGGGTGGGTGTGTGGGTGTAATATTTACTGAAAAGAGATTTCCAAGGGGTCACGTGATCTGCGTTATTAGCTATCACGTGATTTTGTCACGTTTTCGACCGTTGGAATCTTCTTTTAGTGTGCTTTGGTCGGTTAGATAAGAGGTCTCTCTCTCTCTCTCTCTCTCTCTCCTTTCAGAGAGAGGTGATACTAAGCTAAGGGTTGACTTCAGTCCGGGTAAGTGGTAAAAGCTTAATTTTAAGGGCGATATTAAGAGATTGATATAAAAATATTCAAATTGAGAATAATTAAAAAAAAAAAAAAAATTGAAAATTAAATAAAAATTAAAGGCTGAAAATGGGTTAAAAAGGGTTCTAAAAAGGCTGAGAATGTGATGCTAAAATGAGACCTGGGTGAACGTGACAAAAGAGGATATGGAGGGGTTGCAGAAAATCTAAAGAGTGCATTATGATCTTGATACGATTTCAAACGAATCAGTCTTTGTTTGAAAAGATTCGAATAACTGGATTATTGTTTTCAGAGTACCTCTTTTTCTGATATCAAACGGTTATGCATATATACTGTGCGGATATTGCGGGGGAGGTGTTTGAACATGGAAAGATCGTCCTAGAAATTTAGTATCTGCGATATTGACAAATCTGAAGAGTGCATCCGGTTTTGAATGCGATTTCCGACACATTGATGGTGTTTTGATTGTTCCAATGTCGATATTTATCGAAATAACTGATTCGTAGATGTGAGTTTGGTGTGTTATGAAGAATGAGAGACGCGTAAAAGCAAAGAGTCGGTCTAGAGAAGAATGTAGTAGCGATATCGAAAATCTGAAAGTGCATTAGAAAGAGGAAACTTTGGTTACTGTAGAAGACCCTGTTTGATGTTGTTTCTGTCGCGATATTCTCCTATATTCACTTTGTCCTATTTGGCGATGAGATGAGGTTGGGTTTAATCACGCGTCAGTTCCATCTTTCTAAAGCACCTGAAATTCAGGTAGAAAGACATGAAAGAAGCTGGGGGTTTTCCAGTTAACTCAAAATGGTTTTCTAAAGCGATTGCACTCTTCAGAATTTGCTCATCTTGAATTTCCATTGTTTTATTTTCACTCTTCTGCCCATTAACTGGTCTGAGATGAAACCACGAAATAATTGATGAACGTAAAATGCAATGTAAATCGTCTACCCTTGGAATAAAAACAGTACATTGTCAACAACTGCTGAAAACAGCTATGGACGTATGAAAAGCTCCGTTGCCATCACAATGAGACCCCCAACTAAATGCACTTTTCAGATTTTCCATACCGATCCTGTATCCATTTCCACGAAGAGGATATCTGCATCGACTGGCAGATGGTTCGGTCCAAAAAAAGACACCTTTTTTTTATTTTCTCATTGATACTCCATTAAACACTATATATTAATTTGGGAACAAAAAGAAAAAAAAAGCAGAAATTTCACCGACAAATAATAGACAACCACCAGCTCTCCATTTCCATCATCTATTACCTTCCTGTTGCAACTACTTCTCCTTTCAATCACAGCACATTCCTGATATTTTGTCACGTGACCAGGGTTGGGGCTCCTACCCAAAGCAGAGTAGTTACCCTCCCAATAGTGAAAAAAAAAAGAATTCCCACACATAGGGCCCTAAATCAAACATAGAACACCTCATAACCAGTTCCTCGCAACACACAACACACCAAAAATGACTGTGGACCAGCACGAGGATATCGACTTTTCCGATCTCGAGGAAAAGTACGCCGTCAACCCCGACGAGGGCTTTGAGTCTTTCATCGTCGTGGACGGAGCTCCCCTGATTCCCCAGGCCAAGCAGGCCGCTCTTGCCAACGTCATGAAGAAGTTTTTCGGCGCCGTTGGCAAAATCAAGGAGGACGGCATCTTCATTCCCTTTGACGAGGCGTCCGGCAAGTCGACCGGCTTTGTGTTCATTGAGTACGAGACCGGCGAAATGGCTTCGGCCGCGGTCAAGTCCTTCCACAACAAGCAGTTTGACAAGAACCACAAACTGCTGGTCAACAAGCTCAGCGAGGTGGAGAAGTTTGGCATGAGCGACGAGGTGCTCAAGACGGAGTTTGTGGAGCCCGAGGTCGAGCCGTTTGTGGAGCAGGGCCACCTGCGCAACTGGCTGCTGGACCCCCAGGGCCGAGACCAGTTTGTGCTGCACCGCGGCGACCACGTCGGAGTCTTCTGGAACAAGAAGGGCGACGTGCTCGAGGCCGACGTGGACCGGGAGCGGTGGACCGAGACCCAGGTCTACTGGTCGCCCACCGGCACCTACCTCGCCTCCACCCACACCCAGGGTGTCGTGCTGTGGGGCGGCCCCGAGTGGACGCCTCCCATCGCCAAGTTCCAGCACCCCAACGTCAAGATGGTGCAGTTCTCGCCGTGCGAAAAGTTCCTGGTGACGTGGTCCAACATCCCCCTGACGCTGCCCGACGACGACGAGCGCCGAAAGACCATCCCCTTCGGCCCCCAGGACGAGGGCAAGCAGATTGTCGTGTGGAACCTCGAGACCCGGCTGCCCGTGCGAACCTTCGCCATGCCCCCGCCCCCTCCGGCCTCCAACCCCGACGACAAGAAGCCCACCCCCAACCTGTCGTGGCCGTTCATCAAGTTCTCCGCCGACGACAAGTTTGCCGCGCGAATGATCCCCGGCGAGCAGCTGTCCATCTACGAGACCGAGACCATGTCGCTGCTCGACAAAAAGTCCGTCAAGGCCCCCGGCATTGTGGACTTTGAGTTCGCGCCCGCTCTGGTCAACCTCGAGGGCCGACAGAGCTCTGCCACCGAGGCCGTGCTGTGCTACTGGACCCCCGAGATTGCCAACCAGACCGCGCGAGTGGTGCTGATGAAGGCCGCCACCAAGGAGGTGCTGCGAACCCGAAACCTGTTCAACGTGGCGGACTGCAAGATCCACTGGCAGGACCAGGGCCGGTTCCTGTGCGTCAAGGTCGACCGACACACAAAGTCCAAGAAGTCGACTTTCACCAACCTCGAGTTCTTCCGACTCTGCGAGCGAGGCGTGCCCGTCGAGGTCATGGAGCTCAAGGACACCGTCACCAACCTCGCCTGGGAGCCCCACGGCGACCGGTTCGTGACCATCTCCAACTCGGACTCCACCACCCACACCGATGGACCTCTGCCCGCCAACCGACACACCCTGTCCTTCTACGCTCTCGAGCGACACAAGGGCTCCCAGGGCACTTGGAAGCTCATCAAGGCCTTTGACAAGAAGAACTGCAACTCGCTCTTCTTTTCCCCCACCGGCCGATTCCTCGTGACCGTCATGATCGAGGGCTCCAACTCCATCGACCTCGACTTCTGGGACCTCGACTACGAGGGCGACCGAAAGCACGGCGACAAGGACCTGCCCGCCAACCTGCACTTTCTCGGATCCACCGAGCACTACGGTATCACCGCTCTCGAGTGGGATCCCTCTGGCCGATTCGTGGCCACCTGGTCCTCTTACTGGAGACACCACACCGAAAACGGATACAAGATCTGGGACTTCCGAGGCCAGCTGCAGCGAGAGGAGTCTGTCGACCGATTCAAGCACTTCTCCTGGAGACCCCGACCCGCGTCTCTGCTCTCCAAGCAGCAGAAGAAGGACATCCGAAACAACCTCGAGGAGTACTCTCGAAAGTTTGAGGAGGTTGACGCCATGGAGGCTTCCGAGGCCTCTCGAGAGCTCATCATGCTGCGAAAGCGACTTCTTGAGGAGTGGAACGCCTGGAAGGCCGTCAACGACAAGAAGCTGGCCGATCTGGGGCTTGTCAAGCCTGAGCCTACCGAGGACCAGTTCACCACCATTGAGGAGATTAAGGAGGTTGTTATTGAGGACAAGGAGGAGGAGGTTGAATAGAGCCTCTGAGTGCCCAAAAAATTGGTGCCAGCGCCGCCAGGTACTGGTAATATAGCTTACAATACAGTTGATTATGACCTTGTTTAGTTTACAATGGCTTTAAATGGTCAAGGTTATATGGGCTGTAGTCAAATATGTATGTTGTATTGATAGTGATGGGGTGTTCAGTGCAATTGCAACACTACAAGTAGTACCATTGAATTCAGAATGTGATTCTGGAGCGAATGCACTCTTTGGATCTTTTTTTAGAGAGAATATTTCTTTGTTGAATGGGTTCTCATTTTCAGCTATAGCCAAGTTCAACTTATGAGGTGAAACAAAAGTTTGATTATATGGAGTCCAGGGTAAAGTGGGTCAGAAGTTGTAGGAAACTAAATTTGAAGATATCTCTAGACTCAGAAACGTATTTAAATATTAATGCACTTTTCTGATCTGCTATATCTCTCATATTGGTACATTTATACGACTTTGTTGAGCTTCTATGAGTCTCTTGATTTCACCCAATTACACTTCTCCCAATAGCTATATGTAAAGCTGAGAGGGTTGAAATATGGGGTAAGAGAGTCGGACGAATAGAAGCGATTAGTGGACTTGTAGAGACGCTGACAACACCATATTCTTCGTAATCTGATTTGGAAGAAGATGCACTCTTTGGATTTCTCGTACTGTTCTCATGAGGCGTTTTGAATTGGAAACAATTTTTTACCTAGTTTCATGGTGGAAAGCAAAGCAATACAAGACAATGTATTGAACATGTTCAACTGTCTGAATTCCAGAGGAAGACCCTATATCTTTCCTAAAAACTCTTGCTACACTCTTGTCACTGCTGTCGTCGCGCGAATCTGGAAAAAACCCTTTAGCTATATACATGTTTTCTCAACAGAAAGAGACATTTGGCTGGTCAACCTGTAGCTTGCACACATGCTGCCCACAGTCAACGACACACTCGCATCCCCATCAGCGTTTTCTTTTTAGAGATATGGTTTTTGTCAAGAGCCGCATCTGTGTCCCTACACAGTCTAGGCCGCCTTGGTCACCAGCTGGAGACCGTGCCAGCTCTTGATGTCCTCGGCAAGTGTGGCGTTGACCAGTCGGTGCTGCTTGATCATGGGAATTCCCTTGAACTTGTCGGACACAATCTGGATGGCGAACATGGATCCGCAGCCGCCGCTAATGTCCTTGACGTCCAGACTCACGGGCTTGAACTCGTCTGTCAGTTTCTGGCTGATCTCTCGCTCGTAGTCGTTGAGCTCGTCGGGACGCTTCCACGAGGCGTTTCGGGCCACAAACGCCGTGGAGAAGCTTCGGGCGGGCAGTTTCTGCAGTCTGGTGAGTTGTCGCAGCATTTTGTGTGTGGTTTTGGTGGTGGTAGGTGGTAGTATGGGTGAGGCTATGTGGATGTGGAGACTCAACTTTGCAGCCAGTCATGTGACGTTGAACTGTAAATGTGGAGAAGCTGAACCTACAGTACTATGCTTCGAGTGGGTCTATCTGGATGATTATTTGAGAGCGATTTAGATATTCTGAAGAGTGCGTTTTGTTTGGGGTGACCTTGTGAGCTCATTGGTATAGTTTGCACACATTTTCGTCCACTTTTGAGTGTTTTGGCGTGTAGTCTGGAGAATGACTAGTTCCTAGAAAGAGGTGGTCAAACTGTATCTCTCTACTCATTAATCTCAAGTAACTATATTATTAACGGACAATCTAGTTTATATTCCACTTCGACAACCACTGCCAAGCCAACTACTACCAACAATCGTGTCTTACAACTAGACACTAGAACAGACAGAACCCCTTAAAACCCCGTAAAACCCCCCTTGTGAGCACATGTGGCCATGTCTGAGTCTGTTGAACCCACATATGAACGTCAAACGGTAATTTCAGACACTCATCACCAGAAAAAGTTGTGGTAAAGTCTTACTTTCTTATTCCAAGGTCCTACAACCGTACATATATTATCTTGGAATAAAAAACACTGTCTAGTTTATAAAGTGTCTGTCTGACTAGGACTAAAAAACTGGCACTAAAAAGTGTCCAGCCAAACTCTCATCTGAAAGTTGCATGCTAGGAGCGAAACAGAACCGACACTAACAGACGCCCAAAAACGGATCCAAAGTCGCTATATAGAGGCACAAAGTAGCCCAACATGTGCGCGCACTCACGCACTCCCCAGCAGTACCCTTTCCCCCCCCCGCATACTCCTCCGCCAACTAATTATTTGCGCCACCACAACCCCCTTGCTACCACGTTGCCACCTCTTTTTTCCCAAACACACCAAAGGGACACAAAGTGCACAGAAAGTGTATCTTCTATTTCCGACCGTGACTAAGCCCAACCATGCACATTACCTCACCGTGCATAAACCCACAGCCCGATAGTGCCCCAGGATTCTCTCCAGACCCCGACCCTGCTTCCGACCCCGAAGCCTTTCTGTTCCTGCCGACAACCATGTCGTCAGAATACAGGCGCTCTGTGCATCCGAAATACAAGCTGCCGGGGGCGCTGTTGCCTCCAGTCAACCTGGGCGACAGCAGCAGCTCAGCGGCCCAGACCCACACCAACCAGGGTCTGCGAGACGCCAAAATGGCCTCGTTTGTGGCGGTGCCGGACCGCAAGGCCACGTCATCGCCCTACCGGCCGCAGCCGCAGTTCTCCAACTCGTTCACGTCGCTGGCGAGCCTCAAGGACCTCTCGGACCGCGACCTCCCCAACAAACCGAGCCCGCTCGCCAACGGCAGCGTCACGGCCCCGCCCAACGGCACAAGCACGCCCGTGTCCTCTCGAAGCGACTCCCGATCGCGTCCGGGATCGCCCGCGGCCCTCTCGCCCGTGGACGAGCTCAACAGCCCGAGGAGCCCCACCGCAGCCGCCGCGTCGTCGGGCCAGACTCCGCCGTACCTGCGAAACATGACAATGAAACGACGCAATGGAGCCACGCCGTCGTCGGCCACGCCACCCCCTCCGGGACTCATGAACAGACGAGAGGACAAGAAAAAGGACGACGTGCAGGCCTCGCCGCGGTTCCTCGACGTCAACAACACCCAGTGGAGAGAAAACGCCAGCGCATTTGATCCTACGGCCTTTTGCGGCCCTCTTTCGCACGCGGGATCGCAAACCAACTCACATACAGGATCCACGACCGGATTCGACAAAGGTCTGGCTCCCAGGGCCACCTCTTCCTGGATGATGAGCAACAACCCCATCTCCTTGATGCAGCATCCGCTGCGCACCCCACGCAAGTTCGATCTCGATGTCATGCCTCACGAGAGCGACTCTGACACAGACTCAGAGTCCGGAAGAAGCCGCAGGGGCTTCTCAGAGCCTCCGTTCGACTCAAACGACATGGATATGGACCACCGACAGCCATTGCATGGTCTAGACAACGACTGGGACGGAGACAACCAGCTCAACATGCTCATGGCAATCACACGAGGCGACATACAGTCCCCTCAAACACCCATAAACACGCAGGGACCCTTTTCCCCGGATTGGGACTCGCCCGGAAGCCCCCCACCAACTGGCCATACTGACCATGATGCAGCCCCACAGTTGGTCGACTACCATGCTCTCATTGAAGATTGGGACGGAGAGGTGGCCTCCAAGGCTTCTCGAGAGCAAAAAATCCGAGAGTTTCGTTCAAAGCTACAGGATACCGGCAAGGTACAGGCCCCAGCAGCACGGTCTATTTCTGTTGTGGACGCTACGCAACATATGAAGTCCAACCTCATCTCCAACGTTGGTGCGCAGATTGGATCTGTGGAGTCGCGTTTGTCCAAAAAGCTGGAGCTGTTTCAGGCCAATCTTGAGGCCCTGATTGATCTCAAGGCCAGAGCTAAAGAGACGGTGGCAGCGTTCAAGAAGGAGACTCTTTCTTCGTACGAGACGTTCAACTCTCAGTTGGAGCATATTCGCACGATTCAAGAATCGTCGGAAGCCATTGATCTGTTGGATGAGCGAATCAGAAACTGTCGTGCCAAGGTGACCGAGTACAAGGAACGACTGAAGATTGTCAACCAGTGGATTGATGAGCAGGAGAGGTTCGACCGACTCTGGTCACGACGAAAACGAGCAGCCTTCAAAATCACAATGTCTGTTCTCATTGTTATTCTTGCCATTTCAGCATTAGTTTTTGCTGTTGCTACAACGAGAGGCGGTGTGAAGAAGGTCTCGGTCAAGGCCGTGACACTATCGAAACAAAGTCAGTTTGACGACGTTCTAGATTGTCTTGGTGACTTTGACCATTGTCGATTCAAAAATGACATGAAGGAGTTGTAACTAACTACAGATGTACGGTGGACAGCTGTCACATTGTCATATCTAACATTAGGAGCATGAGACGATAAAGCCCATGGGAGAACCCACTGGGCCTGCATATAGAGTCGAAATGTATATATATATTTATTATCGTGAGCACGTTGTGTGTAGCACATGAGTTCTCTATATTAATTGGTATTTATTAGAAATTTACAATCATCAGTTGGCACTGATGAGTACGTACTTGGTGATGGACTCGAACCGCTCAGCAGTCAGTTTAAGAGCAACCTTGAGCAGCTCATTGGCCAAAACCTTTCCATCAGGCTCCAATGCCTGTAGCTGTTTCCACGACTCGGCATCCAGCTTCCACACTGTAGATTCCACCTCGGCAGTGACTGTCGCTGTTCGGTATGTTTCACTGAAAAACGGCAGCTCTCCACATGTGGTACCAGCCAGAATGGTTTCGTAAAGCCGGCCCTGTTGCATGTCGTAGTCTGCTCTCAGAATTCCATTTTGAACGAGGTAAAAGCCTGTGGACCGCTGGTTGGCTGAGTAGAGAACATGGCCTTTTGGCAGGACTTCTCTCTTGAAAAACGCACACATTCGGAACCAAAAGTCTTCGTTCTCGTCAGTCAGTCCCTGAGACACCTGCAGCAGCAATGGAAGAGGCTGCTTGAAGTTGTTCCACTTCATGATAGGGTCATCCTTGACATTGTTGTTGGCAGCACGATGAATCATGGACAGGCGAGGAGAAGCCGAGTATCCTGGCGATGCAGACAGCATGAGAGACGCCTTTCGTCCTCCGGGAATCTCCTGGGATTTTGTGGTCTGGATAGGAGGAGAAGGAGCGGCTGCCGAGTCTCTAGCAGTATAGTAGAGAGACAGGAACTCGTTCTCACACCATTCCAGAGCCTCGTTCAGCTGCGAAAAGAGTCGCACATCTGTACCCTGGGTGCAAGAGCCTCTCCAGAGACCGACGGCTCCAAGAGCAGAAGAAATTGGAGAGTTTTGGCCGATTCCAGACATGACAAGATAGACATTCTTGGAGTCTAGCAGCTTCTTGATTCGGATGAAAGCCTCGGCAGCAGAAAAGTCAATGTTGGAGACTGCGGTCATATCGAGAATCAGATATCTGAAAGGAGCCTCCTTGAACTGTTCGTCGTCCATGAGCTCCTTGATAGTTTCCTCCACTCGGACAATGGTTCCGAAAAACATGTATCCCGAGAGCTTGAGCAAGTAGATGAGGTTTCCACACTCCTGGAGGAACTTTTGTTGCGTGGCGTGTCTTCTAACGGTAGATCGAGCAACAGCTCCGGTGTAGGTGGCCTTGATGACCGATCTCTGAGAAGACTGGATGACAAAGGAGAAACAGGCGAGGACGATTCCAAAGAGAATACCGTAGACAAAGTCAAAGATACCCATGGTCAGAACGATTGCAAGCACGGTGATGTACTCGAACCGAGACAGTCGTCCCCAGGTGTCTCCAAGAGCCTCGATGAGCAGCTCGATACCAAGCAGGAAAATGAGGGCTCCCACAACACACACTGGAATGAAACCAATGACGACAGGACCAGCAAACATGACTCCGGCAGTGGCTGCCGCCAGCATCACACCAGCCACCCGTGAATCAGCGCCTGACTTGATGAACAGAACAGAGTTGGTGTAGACGAGGTAGTTTTGGATGGAGCCAAGGAATCCAGAAAGAGCGTTACTGACTCCGTGGGCAAGCAGTTCTCGGTCCACGTTGATGTCTTCCTGTCCGGTAGATACCGCCAGAGCAGGCACGTTGATGGGCACGTGGAGAATGCCGAAGAAGGTGAGTGCAAACATTGCTGGCACGGTCTTGAGCAGCGCAGCCCAGTCAGTCTTGCCGAAATCGTACAGAGTGTAGTAGTACCACCAGGGCTCGGAAGTTGAGGGTGCAGAGAAGATCCAGCCGTACTCTCGGGCCTTTTCGAGGTTCCACGACGGGACCAGGGCGATGAGAACGTGGAAGAGGCCAAAGACGGCGCAAAAGTATGTGGGGACAATCAGCGGGTGGTGGGAGAACCGCTGGATGGCGAGAAGAAGCAATGCAAGGCCGAGCGGGATGGTCCACATGAGCAGGACCGAGGGCTGGAGCAGAAACTTGAGGATTGTAAATGTGTACTCCAGCGGCCCGTCCATTCTTGAGGAGACTTCGATTCCGGTGACGCACAGGAACCATCCCACGCCTCCGATGCAGCCCACGAGAATGTGTCGGGGGAAGAAGGAAATGAGCGACCCCAGGCGGGCGGCGCCCAGGGCCAGAAACACCAGGCCCGTGACGATGGAGGACGTGGCAAACGCCAGGATGACGGTGGGGATGACGCTGGCGGGGTCCTTGATCTCGGCCATGAGCGTGTAGGCCATGGAGTGGAAGAAGGGCACGACCTCGATCATTTCCGAGCCGATGCCGGCCTTGAAGGCCGATCCGCCGAGCGAGTAGACCAGCTGCGAGATGACGCACGACATGTAGAACATGGACAGGCCCGCGGGGCCCAGGTGCGAGAAGATGGGCTCGCTGAGCGGGAAGAGGATCATGCCGTACGAGAGGCCGTCGAGAATGTTGAGCAGCGTGCCGAGGATGACGCTGGGGATGTAGGACACGGGTTTTTTCACGCACTCGTCAAAGATTTCCGCCGCCGATGCGTGCTTGACTTCCTGCAGCTTGCCCACCATTTTCTGGCTCAGGCTGCGGATGCCTCCCGACGGCCGCGACGAGCTGTCGTTGGCCTCAATGTCCGGGCATCCGAAT
The DNA here is from genome assembly GCA_900518985.1 of Yarrowia alimentaria. NCBI lineage: Eukaryota > Fungi > Ascomycota > Dipodascomycetes > Dipodascales > Yarrowia > Yarrowia alimentaria. The sequence goes on from ULGN01000001.1 coordinate 1,789,575, forward strand.
GTGTGGTACTGGCGGTGCGATCCGCGGCGGCCCTGGCCCTGCTGGCCCGGCTGCAGCGACGACGCCGAGTGTTTGGGTCTCAGCGGGTCCAGCGGCGTGGGCTGGTCGTGTGTTTCGAGCGGATCGGGCGGCGGCGGCGGGAGCTCGTTGGCCAGCTGGCTGGAGAGCGACGACTTGAACGACGTGGGGATGAAGGACGACGCCGTCTGCGGCCGCGACGAAAACTCGCCTGGCGACACAGACATGCCCTCCTCGAGCGCCAGGCTGGCCAGCTCCGCGGTCTGGTGCCGCAGCGTTTCGTTCATGTTGGGCACATGTTCCTGGGGGATGGCCATGGACGGTCTTCTGGAGTAGGACCTGCCCGAGAGACGCTGCAGCGGCGACTCGGAGAAGGACGAGCCCAGATAAGAGTTTGGGACGTCGGCCATTGCGGGGGGCGGGTGGGGGGATGTGTCGTGGGCTGTGGGTGCACGCGTCCAGATGCAGATGCGCTTGGACTAGTGACTGGATACGTAGTCTAGTCCGGGGGTGTCTCTATCTTTTTCCTAGGGCGTAAGCCTTTCTGCAAGTCTAAGATTCACTGTCTAGAAACTCTTGTCTGTAGACTATGTAGTCAACTGTAAAGACAGACAGAGTTGCGCGACCTTTAACTTGGGCAAAGTTTATAAGTTTCCATTTAACCAGTGGGGCTGCATGGATCCATCAGTCTCTGGGGAGAGCAGGGGACGGGTTTTGTGCGTTTTTTCAACGCCAGTCCACCGACATTGGCCGTGTGGTTCGAATGCGACTTTTTCTGTGTTTCCAGCTCTTTTGTGGCGTTTTTTGAGTCCCCTCTTGGTTCTCTTCTTTTATCTGTCTGTCTAGTCGTTATATTACGTTATTACATTAGACACTCACTGACTGCTTCTCGTATTCGTAGCCCTGCTCAATCCAGTAATATTTCAGCGTTTCAGCTAGACTACACAGCGTTTCAGCGTTTCGGCGAGTTATAAAGGCGTTTGAAGTAGTCTAGTTTCCATTGAGAGTTGGAGTTGTTTGAGATGAGTGACAGTGACAGTAGTGACAGTAGTGACAGTAGTGACAGCAGTAACAGCAGTAACAGCAGTAACAGCAGTAACAGGACGACTCTTCACAGCTACAGACTGTACAGTACCGTAGCTCACCCCAGATAATACATCCACCTGGACTACGTAGATAAGACGTCTACCCAATTGTCTTCCACACAACCACCTCATCCTCCTCAACAACCAATACACTTTGAAGAAACTTCCATATATGCTTCACATCTCACCTTTCCGTCGAAAGTTGTTATTATATTTGAGATATTGCATGTAGGTCTAGTCTAGACATTGTCCCGTGTCCGTCACGGCCTTTGGGTCCAAGAACATCCAGTCTAGACAGCCACTAGATGGATATTTTCTGCTAAAAACGCTGCCTGCATGCCCCCAGACACTCTTGGCAGCCGCAAACGCCCCCCATTCGGCGCCCAAATCGCTCAGCCTGCCTCTTTGACCCCTTTGCTGATCGTCTCTGGCTGCGGTAGAGTCACATCCAGGCACACTCCACATTTCGCAAAGTCCAAACTTTTTTTTCGCTATCGACTTTTGTTTCTAAGTTATCCAATCACATTGTCCACGCAGATAAGGAGCCACCTAGTCTAGGCTGGCAGGAGTTAGACCCTTGGATGCAGCGGGGATTCTGGGCACATGTCAGCCACGGAAGATCAAGCTCCGGCTAGTGTGTGTGGCATTTGTTTTGTTTTTGTTTTTCATTTTGTTTTTCATTTTGTTTTTCGTTTTTCATATTTTTTTTGTCCAAGATATTTGCAGTTTATAAATATCGTGACTTTGAATCAAACTCGTCGACAGTTTAAGCAAGCCAATTCACAACTGTACATGCTGCAGTATGTGAAATAGAAAAGGCAAAAAAAAATCAAACAGAATTAAAAAAAAAAAAAAAAAAAACAAACACAACTTTCAATAAATCACGATATTAAATACGCGAAAACTCGCAATTGCTCGCAATCTCAGCTGTCACCAAGCTGTCACTGATCTCATCTCTCAGACACCCGGTAGTCTAGCAGCAAAGTGTCATTGCTTTTTCGGTTGGTCTAGCTGCTCTTTTACGATCCAAATGATGCAATTATTATGTGATATTGTTTCACTCGAAAATATAGAGTTTAAATCAAGAACAGACAGAGTGTCCACAACTCGGGCAATTCGGGCAATATCCACTTGGAAACTTCACTGTCCGCCGCAAATCGAGCTGTTACATCGTCTCTGACACTTTTCTTCCTTCTACAACCGCCATTGGGCATTTTACGCAATGTCAGTCGAAATCAACTGATAACGCCGTTCGCATATGATAGTCTACCGCTTGTCAAAGTTAATATGGAGACTAGTCTAGTCCACAGAGTAGTAAAAACAGCACTAGTCGAGACAACGACCCTTTTATTTCGACATAAAACGACAATATAGCCCTAATAACGGCACTGTACGGTTGTAAATACGATACAATATGGTACCAAATCCAGCTTTGGCGTCTTTTCCTGTTTTTTCTTTTCTTTTCTTTTCTTTTCCAATGAGCTTTCCAATGAGATGAGCTCTCTTTCTTATCGGACCTCTCACAACAAAGTTATGCTGAAAAAGAGGTTCGAGATGTTTCGTGTCCTCATAACATGGCGTCTAAAATCTCCTATTTGGACCAAATCACATCTAATTTCATTCTGTGGACACTATGAAGTCTGCACATTGTCCTCTACTAGTTCATTTCTTCTGTCTCAGCCAATTGGAGCATTTAACGTCGATAATCGATTGTCAAAATCAACCGCCTATAGCCGTCAAATTCTTCGGAAAACTGAACTTTGCTGAAAATGACTTAAACTCGATTCGGAGCTACTTCTAGACTACAAGTACAGAGTATGTGACAAACCGTGCCTTTTGATTTGATCAGCTAACATTCAAGTTAGACCCAATACTGAGACATGATCTCGCTTCTCAATTTTGATTCTTCTCATACCTGTAAAGAGCGTATACCATTGTACAGTAGCCAGAAATGTGAGGAAATCAACATCTCTGTAACCACTTCAACATTCATATCAGCTCACCCATCTTGTCAGCTAATCAGCTCAACTGCTACCACGTTCTACACTGAAAATAATACTCATACATATACATTAAATAATAAATAATTTAAACCCAGCGGGACCGATCAAGCAGCCTCCTCGGTGGGCATAATATGACTGTTGAGCGAAGCAAACATCTTCTCAATCTCCTGGCTGCCCTTGGTGAACTCCAGATCCCAGAAGCGGTAGCTGGGGTTCTTGAGAAGCTCGGCAAAGGTGATCATAAGACCCCACGGATGAGGACGGTTGCAAATGATTCGCTCCAAAAGCACTCGTGTGATGATATGCTGAATGTCGACCTTGTCTGCACCAAGAGACGCCTCGCCGTGGGCGCCAAACAGAGACAGAATCACGCACGAGTACCAGTAAGTGTGGCGGTTGGGGTACCGCAGCTGGTTGGCAATGGCCTCAAACAAAAAGTACCGGCCCTCGGCGTCCAGCACCACTGCTAGAGAGGTGATGAGGCTGAGATGCGCCGACGAAGTGTCGAAAGAAGAGCCAGCATCAGACGGCGACGAGAAGCTGAGGCTGGCGCTGTTGATGTGGCTGGCAATGTAAATTACCAGCGCATGCAGAGCGTTGGCGTCGACAGTCACCTCGTTGAAGCCCAGGCCAAGAGACGGCTTGGCGTGGGGCAGGTAAAAGGCCTTGGCAAGATTCTTGATGATGGCGGGGGCAGGAGCTCGCAGGTACATGTCGACCAGCTTGCGGATGCCGTACTTTTGGGCCTCGTGGCTGGGCTCAATGGCCAGAGGGGGAGCAGCCTTGATCTCGCCCAGAGCCTCCACCTTTAGGCCAACGGTGAGCGGGTCGGGAAGCTCGAGGTCTGCAGGGAAGGCAGAAAGCACCAGGTTTCGCAGCTGGATGAAGCTGGGCGAGATGGCGTTGCACAGAGGGTAGTGGTTCTCAATCAGGAACTGAGGGTAGTCGTGCAGGATGACCAACATGATTCGCAAAGTTCCCTTGTACATGACAGCCACGTGCTCGTTGAACTCCTTGTCGGTGGTGAAGTGGTCCTCAAACTTGAGAAGGGCCTCCAGCAGCGACAGGTAGGGGCCCCATCCTCGTCGGTTTCGCACAACGTCCATGATCTTGGGCAGGAACATTCGGTGAGAGATGAGCGTCATCCAGGCAAACGCAAAGCCAGGGAAGGCCATGGGCTGAATGAGTTTGAAGGTCTCGGCAATAGAGAGGTAGACAGCGTCTCGAAGCTCGGGCACCAGATCAGTCTCTACAAGCTCGCACAGGACAGACGAAAAGAGTCGGAAGTAAGGCTTCTCGTTGAACAGGTGCTCGCCAGAAACTCCGCCCTTCTCGTGATCGCCCGCGAAAACAAGCACCACAACGGCCAACAGCTGTCGGACAAAAGCTGAGAACCGCTTGGCGTTGTTCGTCTCGTAGACAGAGATGATGGTGACCAGCAGCTTGGCCAGACCGTCCACAGCAGCAGCAATGTCCCCAACAGGAGCACCAGGCTTCTCAGCCAGCTCGTGACCGTAAGACTTGACCGAAATCTCAACTCCGGTTCGAATGAGAGCACAAAGATAGTCGGGGTTGGACAGCAGGCCATGCTCAAACATCTGCAGAACAAACATGTACCGCATTCGCTGAGAGGCACCTGGGTGGTCCACAAGTCGCAGCCACTCGGCAAAAATGTAGGCAGTCTGCTCCTTGAGAGAAACCATACCGTTGTCTCGAGAAGCTCGAGAAGACTCGGACAGCTCAACAATGGTGGGCACGGGTACCTTGGGGTCATTGAGGGCAATAAGGATACCCTTGGCGGCCTCAGCAGCAGCCAGAGCATTGGCCTTGGCCAGCTCCTTCTCCTCCTTGGACTCCTCCTTGACCTCCTTGATGCTTTCCTCTTCTTCCACCTCCTTCTTCTCCTCCTCGTCGTCCTCGTCCTGCTCCACATCCTCCTTCTCCTTGACCTTCTTCACCGTCTTGTCGGTGGGGGTGGGGTCTCGAATGATGGCCTCCAGAGCAGCAAGAGAGCATGCAAAGTCGGTTCGAAGAGCGCAGGGATCGTCTCCAAGAACAACCTCCTCGATCAGCTTGCTGGTAAACTCAATGGCAGCCACGTCTCGGCACACAATCTGCTTGGCAAGACTCTGGTCAAGCTCAGTGATGGTGATGAAGCGGGTTCGCAAAAGAGTAGCCACCACGGAAACGTTGAACTTTCGCTTGTCCGAAGAGTGGATCAGCCACAGCAGTACCTCCTTGCAGGTCTCTGCAGATAGCTCACAGAGCTTGCCCAAAAGCAGAGCAAACGACTCGTGGGACAGCTGAGAGTCCGACAGGGTGAAAAGCGCGTTGACGACAAGTTGGGACGTTCGCAGAACAACCTCGTTCTGGTAGGGGCTTTTGCTCACCAGAGACAGCAGCTGTAGCAGACGAACACGAATCTCGTGGTCGGCAGGAAGCTCAATCAGAGTGGTAGGGGCAGGCGAGCTGCTGGCAACTGTCGAGGACACTGTTCGCAGTAGAGCGTCGATTCGGGCCTGCACAGTAAGCAGGATCTGGCCAAGCACGGCCTGAGGAGTCTCGGGAGTGACAGGAGCATCAGGGATCGCAGGAATCGCAGCCACGGCAGAAGCCTCGGCGCCTGTTCCAAACGAGTCGTACAGAGCCATCTGCTGAGCAGTAACACCACCGGGCTGAACCCGCAGAGGATCAGGAAGAGGCAGAGAGTATCGAGTGACTTGAGGGTCGACAAACTGCCCATCACCCTGGTGAGACTGTCGCAGAGCATAAGAGGGAGCTAGGGCCTCCTCAATCTCCAAAAGAGACTTGTCAATGGCAGCCTTCTCCACAATGGAGCAGATTCCGTCGGCGTTGGCAGCAACGGCAGCAGCCATCTGGTCCAAAGGAAGAGTCTCCTCGCCGTAGCCCTGAGACAGAAGCAGAGCCTTGAGGTTGGCCAGAAGAGAGTCCTTGAGAGGCTCCTTGGAAGTGACCAGAGACAGCGAGCCAGCCAGCATTCGAACAACATTGTGGGCAGCTCGTCGTAGCTTCTCGGCGTCGACCTCGTAGGCAAAATCCTTGGCCACCAGCTCCCGTGTGGCAATGGTGGCAATGGACACCGATCTCTCAACAACTGGCTGTAGCACCTCCCGAACAGCCTTATCAACAGACAGCAAGAACAGCTGCTTGAGAGTGGGGTGGGAAACAAAGGGAGAGTCGCCATTGAGCTCCAGCTGCATGATGAGAGCCGGGTAGCTCTCGTAGAAAGTTGCAGAGTTGGCCATGGCTCGCATGGGGTGGGTCAGAGGGGTCTGGCCCTGAGCACCAGGCTGGGCCATGGGAGGGGCACCAGGGTGGCCCATTCCCTGAGGGGGAGGAGGGATGCCTTGGGGAGGACCCTGAGGTCCGGGACCCTGAGGTCCGAGACCCTGAGGATGATGGCCCTGAGGTCCAAGACCAAGGGGGACACCAGGACCTCCGGGACCACCGGGGCCAACGGGACCTCCAGGACCACCAGGAGGCCCGCCTGGAAGACCACCGGGACCACCAGGACCCATGCCCTGGGGACCGCCCATGCCCTGAGGGCCACCCATTCCTCGAGGGGGGCCGCCAGGACCCATGCCCTGAGGTCCACCAGGACCCATTCCGTGCATAGACATGACACCGGGAGGTCCTCCGTCGACGTTCAGCTTGCTGACACCGTCGGCCACCTCGTCCACTGTGCCGGACTGGATCATATGGGCCTGTTCCAGCGTCTCAACGTTGAGCTTGAGCTGGTTGCAAAGAACCTCGATTTCAAACTTGAGGTTGAGCTTGAGCTCAGCGTGGTGGTAGAGCTCGGCCAGCACGTACATGATACCGAGAGTCCAGGGATTGGGGGGAGCAAAGACCTTGGACTTGGCAGCTCGCTCCAGCACCTTGGCAACAAAGGGGATCACGAGGATCAGCTTGTTGTGCTTGTAGCCCTCGGCCAGCAGCGCCTTGAAGTTGATGTTGCGGTGCTTGATGGGCACGTTTCGGCCGAGGGTGAGCGCACCCAGCCACTGGCCCAGGTTTCGCAGCTGGTTTCGGTCGGATGTGGAAGAAACCGTGTCGGGAGAGTTGAGAAGCTTGACAATCTGCAAGTAGGTGACTCGAAGGAAGAAAGCCTCCAAAAGCTTGTTGGACATGTTCTTGAGCATGGCAATGTAGAGTCCATGGTAATTGGGCTCCTGCTTGGCTCGGTGTCTCACAATGTAAGTTGCAAACCACCGGAAGTACCGCTCCTCAAGCACTTGGGCAAGGTCTCTGGTTCGGGCAACAACGTTGCTTTGGGCCAAATTGTTCACCATGAACAGCACCTTGTCGGAGAGCTCCTCTGGGGGCTCCACCTGAGCTGCATCTTCAGGAAGATTCGACTCAACTCGGATGGACGAGAAGATGAGAGCCTCGGGAGCAAGGCCATTGTCGGGCATGATGTTGTTGGGATTGTTGGATGGGGTGGCAGCTGATCCAGAGCCAGCGCTGCCGCCGCCGTATGCGAGCTGCTTGACGTACGAGTAAATCTCCTGGTGTGAAGTGAGACCCGGGATCTCTGCGAGAATGCTGCAGTAGGTGGGGAACTCGTTGAGACGCTCTCGGAACTCGTACAGAGCCTGGAGACCAAACTTGAACATGTTGGAGTCCGCGGGCTGCTTGAGCGAGTCCAACACGTACCGCAGTGCAATGGACAGGGGAATGTCCTGGATGAGCCGGAAGTAAATCAGGCCTCCAAACAGCACGGCGGTGGCAGCAAGGGCGTTTCGTGGGTACTCTGGGAAGAATCGGTACTCATCAAACAGAGAGTGCACCATGCAAGCAAACACGTCCTGGTCCTGGGGGTCGTCGGACTGCTTCAGTCGCTGGAGCATGGTGATGATGTCTCTGATCTGGATCTGCTCCTCGTACATTCTCTGGTAGCACAGCTTCATCTCCCGCTCAATGTGTGGGGGGAAGGAGTTGGAGCCGTCGCCGTGGGCGAGAATGGCCTGGTCGTGTCCCTGTCCAAAGTTGATGAGACGGGGATAGACCTGGAAAGTCTGGGTCTGGAGGATCTTGAACTGCTCGAGCCGGTCAGCAGGCATGTCGGCTCCAGAAGAGACAAACTGGAGGATTGTGGCGACAGAGGTGAGAGACAGCGCATTGGGAGAAAGATGGCCCAGCTGAGACGTTAGCTCAACTCCAATCTTCATCTCCAGAAAGTCCAGCACGCCCCGCACAAAGTCGGCGCCAATTGCCTTGTAGGTGTCGTCCATAAACTGCTTGAGGTGGTAGAGGTTTCGCTGGGAAGCCACCACTGCCAGATCCATGGTGAAGGCAAAGTACCGCAGCTGCAGCACGTGGGGCAGAATGTTAGCGGCGTGGCAAATGTCCAGAATCTTGCCCACGTTGAGGGGGGTCACTCTGTAGTACTCCACCACCATGGACGCCAGAAAGGCCTCGTCCTGCTGGCCCAGAATGGAAAATACCAAGATGCTAGAGTTGTGGCCGGAGAAGAAGAGGTCGAAGAAGTTCTTGATGACTCGCTCGAGGAGAGGCGACCAGGGCTTGGGGGTCTTGAGCGACCCGAGGAAGAAGAGCTCGGGCGTGACCTTGGCGTGTTTGTCGAGAAAGTCCTTGGCGGCAGACTCTGCGACGGTCTCCCGTTCGATTGCGTCAAAGGTGAGGCGCACAAGGTCCACGAGGTTGAGTGGGGACGCCTCGAGCGCGGCCACGATGGGCTTCATGGGCTCGGAGAGCAGATTGGGGGGCAGGGCCGAGATGATCTTGGGCAGGCCGCATCCAGCCAGGTCGAGCTGGTGTCGCTCCCGCGAGATGCCGGCGGTGGCATTCATGAGCTCCACCTGGAGCGCCAGTCGCTGCCATCTTCGTCGCTGGTAAAAGTATGTGACGAGACTGCCTGAGGGGTCTGCTCCGAGCAGAATTCGGAGAAATACAGCGAGCCCGTCGGCGCCGCTGGCGAATGAGAACTGGGTCTGTTGGTGGTCCAGCTGCTCGATGGCTTCTTTCCATTTGGCGAGGTCGCTGACTTTGGACACCAGCGCCTTTCCGAGCGCCTGTCCGTCCCATCCCACGTGGGACGTGGCTGTCTTTAGAATGTCTGTAATGTCACCCTGGGATACCTTTCCCGCGTTTGTAATGGCCTCGTTGGCATCTGCTTCCGTCAGCGATGCCCGTGTGGCCAGGGTGGATGCAATGCTCACTGCGTTAGTATTGTGGGTCGTTGGGATTTGTGTTCCGCGCCGCGTGGCGCCGTGGCGTGCGCGCTGGGAGGTTCTATCCATCTCTGTTTGTGCCATGTCACGACTTTTCCCCACGTCACTCGATGCGCCGTGGGGGCTGGGCTCAGACGTCCGATAAGACCCAGAAAACGGCGATTCCGCGTAAAGAACACGGTGGCAGAACGGCGGACTGGACGGTACTCACTTATATACAGATTGACGTCAATCAGTGTAATTCGTGTGGCTGTTGGTCGCCAATATGTGTTGGATCGACGATGTCTTTGGTCAGTAAAACGGATGGTGGAACGCTGCGGAAGCAAAATCATCGGCGCCGCGATCCGGCTGCTGGCGCCTTGGCCGCGTCGTGTGTGTGCTGGTGACACAGACACCGGCGTTTGGTACTCACTCTTGTGGTCGTGACTGTCTCGTTGAATCCGGGTTTCAACTGCGTGTGTGTATTGGTGAAAAACTAAAGGTAGCTTTCGCAGGTGCACTGTGACAAGCTAAAAATGGGAGAGTGGCGTTTGCATCCGGACGATGTTCTACGGAACGGAGGCAGCGGGGGCAGCTTGGAGGCAGCAGCTGCGTGCGCCTCTGCCTCTGGGGGCGGCCGATTGAGCGTCCAAAAAAACATTTACATTTCCGCCGGTTTTTTACGACTTTTGGGGAGGGCCTCTACGTCTCGGCTCTCGGACTCCCCCAGCTGCTCGGTAGGGTAACCCAAGCAAGTCTGGCTAGAAAGCTAATTAGGCTGGCCCATGTCCAAGTCATGTGATGGCGATGAAGGGTAAGCAGGATATGGCGATTCGAAATCGGCCCAAAAATTGATTAAAAGACGGTTTTGTGTCGGATTAGTGGTTGTTTGGGGTTTAAGTGTCCGATTAGTAGTTGTTTGTGTCTGATTTTTGTCTGGTTTTTCTGTTTTGTATCGGAATTTCGTCTGATTGATTATCTCTGAACCACGTCTGACTGCTCCAAATATGATTTTACTCTATACTGTAGACGTAAGTCCATCTTATCGGACACGGTGTATTAACATAAAGTGTCTTCACAGACCAAAACTGGAGTTGAAGTGGAAGCAGTCTAAACTATGGGAGCTATGGAAGCTAGTCTAAGGAAGCTATGGAAGTTATGCAGTTGGACTTTGAAGAACTGGTATGGTACAGCAAGGAACATCTGCCTAAAAGTAATGCAATCACTAGACTGGATAAAAGATGAAAAGCAAATCTGTGTCAATGTCGTCATGACACACCAACCGTCCCCATTGGGCTCTTTTCTACCCTGTCATGGCTGCTCAAATGGCTGCTTTTGGCATCCCTTCTCCTCTTGAACCTTTAGACTGCTTCTGTAGACTTTACACCATAGACGTACGTACATAGTCATAGTCTACTGTTGTGCTCACTGTACATCTGTACGTAGACTAAGTTGCTAAAACTCAACGTCAACCATGTCCAGTATCAATACATCAATCATCCAATGCATAGGAGGCGTAAAAGTGATGGGAAAAAAGTGCACTACTGTAGCGTGGCACGGGAGCGGCAAGGAGTAGCTCCAGGCGCTCGTCTGCAGTCCCCAACCGCGATGCGCTTCAGCCAGAAGAAAAAAAAAAACGAAAAAAAAAAACCCCTTGCAAAATGTGTCAGAAAAAGACTCTCCATCGCTTGACCTCCTGTAACTTCCCAAACACGTCGAGAGTCAAATAATCTGCAAGAAAAAGAAAGCTACACTGCCTCCACAGTAAGAGAACACGACACACACACACTCTCTCACTCACTCACTCACTCACACACACACACACACACAACCACGCACACATAATGGCCATGGCAAAGCAGCCCACCCTGTGGGGCGTCCCGCTCAAGCTGATATCGCTGGTCACCCTCACGGCCCAAAATTCGTCGCTGATCCTCGTCATGAGATACTCGCGAATCATGCCTGTGGGACCCACGGGCCGCTACTTTACGTCCACAGCCGTGCTGCTCAACGAGCTGCTCAAGCTCGCCATCTGCGTCGCCGTGGCAATCTCACAGACCCCGGGATACTCGCTTCCGGCGCTGTACAGAGACGTGTTTGGCCCGGACTGCTGGAAGCTGTGCATCCCAGCCGTGCTGTACACGCTGCAAAACTCGCTGCAGTACGTGGCCGTGTCCAACCTCGACGCGGCCACCTTCCAGGTGACCTACCAGCTGAAAATCATCACCACGGCCTTCTTTTCCGTGGCGCTGCTGCGCAGATCGCTGAGCAATATGCAGTGGCTGTCGCTGTTTGTGCTCACAATGGGCGTGGCGCTGGTGCAGCTCCCCGCGGCGGCCGTCGACGCCATCGTGGACTCGGTGCGATGGAGCTGGTGGTCCGGAGAGGAGGCCAAGACGGTCATCACCAAGGTTGCCCGAGACCTCGTGACCCGAGGCGAGCCCAAGGAGCTCAACTCCAAGGTGGGCCTCGTGGCGGTCATCCTGGCGTGCTGTCTCTCGGGCCTCGCCGGCGTCTACTTTGAAAAGGTGCTTAAGGGCTCGCAGACCTCGCTGTGGACCCGAAACGTGCAGCTGTCCTTCTTCTCGCTGATCCCAGCCACCTTCATTGGCTGCTGGTGGTACCAGGGCGCGGACATTGCCGAGTACGGCTTCTTCAACGGCTACAATGCCACCGTGTGGAGCGCCATCATTCTGCAGGCTCTCGGCGGCATTGTTGTGGCGCTGTGTGTCAAGTTTGCCGACAACATTGCCAAGAACTTTGCCACGTCCATCTCCATTCTCATTTCTTTCGTGGCCTCGGTCTATCTGTTTGAGATGGAGGTCACCGCCAACTTTGTGGGCGGAGCCGCTCTAGTTGTTTTTGCGACCTTCCTGTATTCGCGGCCATCGCCTCCTCCCATGGAGCTTCCCAAGAACAATTAACATAGAACGCATCGGGATGAGACCACATAATTTTGGAATAAATAAATATAGAGGCATGGTTTGGTAAGACGTTGGTACAGTGCGATATTGTGCCATTATTTCAGACTCGTTGATTCCAGATTTTTGTTGTATTGTGCTGCCTATATATGGTTGTTATAGGTTTGATGTCAAAAAAAAAAAAAACTGGGAAAAAAATGGTGAAAAAATAAGGAAAAAATGGGAAAAAAATTGTTGAATGAAATTCTCAGAAAGAAAAAAAAGACCAACTAAAGAATGGTACGAGAAGATTAAATTAATTTTGAAGAGTGCAATTGGTTCGGAATGTCTTGAGGAATGTATCTGTCTAGCTGATTAATTTGGTAGCTCTTGATTTCTACATAATGGGTTCTTTATTGCTCTCATTTAGAAAGTGTGTTACAGAAATGACTTGAAAACATTTGGACGAGCTGAAATCTTTTATAGTGATGATACGGAGATTCTGAAAAGTGCATTCTTCTCAGAGTACGATTCTCAGCTCAATGTTGTTGCTTGTGGTTTTCTAGAGTAATCAATTGGAGATGTATATTGTCCTGTTTGGAGACAAAGTGTAGTCAAGTTCAACAAGTTAAACGATTCAATTTACAGATCATAAATCGATGAACAGTGTAGCTACGGCAATAAAAAAACCATCCCCGTACTTGGAATACAATTCTGCATAGAAAGAGCTACTAGTGAGCGCTCTAGCGTTCAAATTGATCTTTTCCATTTGTCTTGAATTGCAGACATTTTCAAGTGCTAAAAACAGCATAAAAATCGATTCAGACGAATTGGAGAATTACAACTGTTATTCATACTCGAACTTCCTTCTATGACGAATTCTCTCGTTCCAGTCCCTTTATCCTTGGAATGTTCTTTTGTAGAAAGATCATACTTAACCAACTCTGTACTCTGTAGCTGACTCATTTTTGGTCATTTTTCTTGATAAATATATACAGTTAATTTCTACACTGCAAACGCAGCCTACTTCCACTCAATGGTCCAGTCGAGCTTCTCGCCAGCTCGGAAAGGAACAACTCCGTCGTCCTCGGGTCCAATGAGGTCGGGAATGACAATCTCTTTCTTCACAACAGACACCTCGGGACCAGTGGACTCGGGCAGCTTGTAGAACAGCCGGCCGTTGTCGGTGACAAACTTCTTGAGGTTGTCGAGCTTGCCGGCCTTGTCAAAGACCTGGGCCACGTAGGTGAGCGCGTGGCTCTGGGTGAAGACGCCGGCGGGTGCGTTGGTGCAGGTCCGCTTGTTCTTGATGGGGTGGGGCGCCGAGTCGGAGCCGAAAAAGAACTTGGGAGAGCCGGAGGTGGCGGCGGCAACCAGAGCGTCTCGGTCCGAGGGCAGCTTGGCCACGGGCTTGCAGAAGTTGATGGAGTTGCCGGACCAGTTGTCGATGATCAGCGACAGGTGGTGGGCGGTGATGGAGCCGGAAACGTTGCTGTCGCAGGCGTTGACGGCGTCCACGGCGGCCTTGGTGGTGCAGTGCTCGAGCACGATTCGCAGCTTGGGGAACATGTTGTTGAGCTCGCCCAGGGTGGGCAGGAACCGCTCCTCGGCGTTGAGCACGGTGATGTCGGACTGGGGGGTGCTGGGGCACTCGCCGTGCAGGTTGAGCACCAGGTCGTGCTCCTCCATGGCCCGGAAAACGGGGTAGTACTGCTCGTACGAGGACACGCCCTGGTCGGAGTTGGTGGTTACGCCGGCAGGGTACACCTTAATGCCGGAGATGCCCTTCTTGGCGGCGTCGGCAACCACCTCGGGGGTGATGTCTGGCGACAGGTACATGGTGACCATGAACTCGGTGTCGGGGGCCAGCGCCTGGAGCTCCTGTTTGTACTCCAGAGCTCGCTCGGGCGAGGTGACGGGAGGGACGAGGTTGGGCATGACATAGGCCACGGAAAAGCCGCCCTCCTTGACGGTGGGGGTCACGAGCTTCATCATCTCGCCCTGTCGCAGGTGGACGTGCATGTCAACGGGGTGGCCGAGCTGGATGGAGGTCATTTTCGATGTTTGTGGGGTGTGGAGAAGGTGAAGTTTGGACACCTTTTTTTTTCCAAGTCTATCCAAATTTCGACAAATAAAGTTCAAGTGGGGGGAGACCGAGATTACGGTTTGGAAGCATCTAGAGGCATCCAGCACGATGGAGTGCGTCTGGATGGATCCGGTGCATCAGAAAATGTCGGTAAGATCTGGGTGACATGAGGCGTGTGTGGGGTGGTTTTTGTGGTTTGAATGCTTTCCAGGGGTTTGTGATTTCAAGTTGGCGGACGTGTAGATCATGTTTTCAGATCATCAGTGAAAATAGTCGAGGTGCGATTTGTTAGTTTTTGGATGTTGAGTGTAGCTGAAGCGTAGAGGTGTTTTAGGCGGACAATGGTTTTGTGCTCACTGACTTTTTTTTGAGAAGAATGCACTCTTCGGATTTTCCTCATTATCTCAGATTTTCCACATTTTTCAGCATCAGCTTTTTGTGGTCCTCCTCTGAATGAAGCAGGCTCTTGGGATGTCCACTTTCTGTGCTGTGTATCTAGGACAGTTCCACTTTGGAACGAATGCCACAGATAAAAAGATATTTTGGGTACTGTAAAGTGCCACGTCATCACATTGACCAAGCAGAGACAACGGCTGGAAGCAGCGAGATTGACCAGGCCACAAATGCTGCCACACCAGCGAATATCGACGCTACCAACGGAACAGAGGCACCAACAACCACTTCCTGGAGCAGAAACTGGGACAGAGAGAGCGCAAACCAGTTTGTCAAGACGGAAAATGCCAACAAAAGTGGCCACAATGGCTCATGTTTGCCCCTAATGTCGTTGATTGAAAACACAAACTGGGCAGCTGTGAAAACAGCAATTGAAATGGTCGTGGCAGAGACGAGATTCTGTTTCCACCGCCGCTGCCATTCTCCATGTCGCTGCATTTGCTCGTGTGGATCCAAAGCCACAGAATGTCCAGAAATGTTCTGCTGCTCATCATCAGCTACATCATCCTGACTTCTGAAGAGTGGATATTGTCCAGCTTCATTTGCGGGCATTTCAACAACATTTGTGGTGTCATCTTGGGTCACGTGACCCTGGTCGCGGTGTTTCAGTTGTGGATCCATCTCAAACACCTGACAAGTGATGTGATGAGTATCAGTCTCTAAAGTAATGGTGTTGGAAATGACTTGGAAAGGTACAGTACGTTTCAGTCATGTGCATGCTGCATGTTAGTGAGCTTAAAACCCATATAACTGACCAGACACCTTCCTAATGAAAGAGACAATTTTGACAATATGAGAAATCTGAATAGCACGTTTTGTGAGAAATCTCTTACAGAATACGTTCCCGCAATTACCACTTCTGTAGCTATCAAACTGGCCAAATTGAAAGGTTCTGTCTGACTTTCAAAGCTGCATATGTCTCTCTCTCAGACTGCATGCAGATAAAACGCGAAACTCACTTCTCTCACTCCACACCACCACATGGACACCCAAGAAATCCAAGTTCTGGCCATTATTCGAGACCTGGCAAAGACTCTGGACGTTTCTCTGGACGATGAGAGCGTGAACATTTGCTACCAACTCTGCAAAGACGGAGCTGAGCCTGCGGCTGTTGCTGTGAGTACTCAAAACGAGAGATGCAATATTATCTTCAAATCGTGGTCAGTTTGACTAACACAGGAATTGATCAAAACATTCAAAACCACAACCGATCATTAGATGCATCCGCAGTCTCTTCACATTCTGCTCTGAACTAGATTTGTTCGCTTTGAACCATGCAGACGCCACATCTATCACGTCTATCCTTCTACAGTACGTACATTAATGTGCTGTACTGGTTGTAAGATTTGTCCCCGCGGATGCTGACTGATTTACGCAATCACGACCCTCTGGGCGTCTACAAATATACAGGACCTTCGCGCAATGGAAAAAACTTTTAAAACAAACATCTATTCGTAAGATACATAAATAACGCTTAAGCGGAGAGCTTCTCCTCAATGAGCTTGGAGAGAGTAACGGCGTCAGCAGCAAACTTTCGGATACCGTCGGAAAGCTTCTCGGTGGCCATCTGGTCCTCGTTGAAGTCTCGTCGGAACAGAGGCTCGGCATCGAGGTACTCGACCTTCTTGAGGTCAAGAGCCTTGGCCTTGTCGGCGAAGAGCTTCTGGGGGACGGGCTCGTTGGAGTTGTAGAGCTCCTCAAGGAGACCGGGGGAGATGGTCAGGAAATCACAGCCAGCAAGCTCCTTGATCTCACCGGTGTTTCGGAAAGAGGCACCCATGACGATGGTCTTGTAGTCGTACTTCTTGTAGTAGTTGAAGATGTTCTGGACAGAGATGACACCGGGGTCCTCCTCAGAAGAGTAGGTCTTGCCGGTGGAGGCCTTGTGCCAGTCGAGGATTCGGCCGACAAAGGGAGAGATGAGGGTGACCTTGGCCTCGGCACAGGCAACGGCCTGGACAAAGGAGAAGAGCAGGGTCAGGTTGCAGTGAATGCCGTGCTTGGCCTCGAGCTCTCGAGCAGCCTGGATACCCTCGTAGGTGGAGGCGATCTTGATGAGGATTCGCTCCTTGGCGATACCCTTGGCCTTGTAGAGATCGATGAGCTGGAGAGCCTTCTTGATGGTGGCGTCCTTGTCGAAAGAGAGTCGGGCGTCGACCTCGGTGGAGACTCGGCCGGGGACGATCTTTAGAATCTCGGAGCCGAACTCGATGAGGAGCTGGTCCAGAGCAATCTCGACCTGCTCCTGCTTGTCGGAGGACTTGGTCTTGGCGTAGGCAACGGCCTCATCAATGAGCTTGGCGTACTCGGCCTTCTTGGAGGCAGCCAGGATCAGGGAAGGGTTGGTGGTAGCATCCTGGGGCTTGTACTTGGCGATGGCTGGGTTAGTTTACTGGGCTTTGGGAGGCATTGAGCAATGTAACGGCCTCTTTCCTGGTTACAGTTGGCCCCACAATCTTAAAAAATTGAGGCAATTGGGGCAACATGTTGCTAGGAGCAGCCACGAGCGCCGCGGGCGTGCCAGGTCTGCTGGATGCAATTGAGGCGACGCAATTGAGTCGATTGCGCGGGCTCTGGCGGCGGGCAGCTCTGTGTGTCACATGAGTGATGTAACTGGACCAGCATGGCGGTGGCTGCGGATGTTACATCAATGGCGCAATGGCGGGAACGATAAGCGGATACTCACACTCGAATTCACCAGTGTCGGTGACAACGGTAGTGCCGGCGGCCTTAAGCTGTTCAAGAGAGTTGGAAGACATTGTGATTAGTTGGTTGGTGGGAGAAAAGGGGGCAGCCCCGAGCCGCTATATATGCGCTATAATCGACAGCAAGGTTACCTGTCGAACCGTATGGAACGCCTGCGGGGTTGCGGTTGGTTTCCGCTTTCAGCCTCCGTTCATGCACGTGCATCTGAACCATAACTTGCCGACCGAGAGCTCGCGCATCTCAGAGGCTGCGTGGTGACTTCACTGTGCGGCTGGTGAGGGAAGAGAGCGCGGTCTGGGGCGGGTGGCGATGCGCAATGACGGCGTGCGGGAATAATCTGGCCGCCGCAGAGGCGTTGTGGTGCGGTTTTTCCGAGACACAATTGTGCAACTCCAACTAGAGTCAAACAGTGAGTCACCTGTTGGGAGAGAGCGAGAGTCATGTTGGATCTGGACCCTGCTTACCAACCCTTCTGTTGAGGGGTTGGGTGTCGTCAGCACTGAGGCGGATGGGCGTGTCTGGAACACAAAAGCCATGACTAATGGGAGGTCGAGGCGGCGGTGGTGCGAGCATGCACGTTTGTGCACATTTCGTCGCTTGTGTCGTGCCTTTTACCGGATATACACCGGTCTGTGTCCGTCTCTCCCTCTCTCCGTCTCTCTCTCTCTCTCTCTCTCTCTCTCTCTCTCTCTCTGTGTTACTGACTTTACCGACAGCACATGCTAACTCTTTTTGCGGCATGTGCCACGCAGTCGTCAACGTTGTGACGTCACTGAAACCCTCAGTGGTCTGGGAGCCCGAAGATGGCAGAAGAAAGAAGCAAATAGCTGCGAGTGTCTTGCTGGCTGCTGCTGGGGTGGCGTTACAGTGTTGTTGTTGTGAGTACTTTTTTTGTGTGAATGGTCAATGATGTAAAACAGTTGATTCTGAAGTAGGCTTTTTTGGTCTGCAGAAGGACATGGTGCTGCCACTGTTATTCCCTGTTGGATTCAGATGTGGAAGAGGTGAGGGAAATCGGAAGAGTGCATTGAGCTCAGAAATCGGATGGGAGTCTACTGGTTCTTTTTCGTGTGTCTGGATTGTCTCAATAGTGGTATTTTCGGTGCTGTTTGAAGATGTTGAATTGCCGAGGTATGTTTGACTACTCTGTACAGAGGACTACTCTCACAGATTACCAGACGACTTTGTTCAGGCAGAAAGTGGTACTGTATGGCTATGATTGAATTGTTGCACAGAGAAAGTGTTACAAGCTGTCTTGTTCTATTTACTTGCTTGAACCACTTTTTTCCACCTCAACATCTCGTCTCTAACTGCAGCAGTCGTGTGGCCTTCAAGCTAGCGATCCAAAAACATTAAAGAGATTCTGAAAAGAGCATTCTGTTCAGAATTCGATTCTGAGTCGATTTGTACCACTTTCATTCCGTCAATTCAACTAAAAACTCCCTTGAGGAGCGTTGTTCGAAAACGCGTCCCGTTGTAATTCTACTTCTTGGCTCTGCAGTGTCATGTCATGTAAGAGTAATCAGGCCTCATGAGTCAATGAGGCATGCATCTGATACCACTCTTATCCAAAAAACATCTGCTTTACAAGTGTTTCCTGTTTCCATTTTTTCAAAACAAAAAACTCGTCTTTCCAGTACTCGCACCGCTGCTGTAGGATCTATTACCAGACACTTCTGGCTATAGCTCAGCCGTGTTTCGATTCGAAAAACAGACTAATGAGAGAACTATACATTGATCCAATACTGACCCTATATAAAGAGATGTAGGGACACTATGAGGATTCTGAAAAGTGCGTTGTGCGCCAAATAACGAGTAAATTCTATTAGTTTCATTCACCCATCTCCAATCGCATTTTCCAGCTACTTCACTTGAACACTCAACCATCTCTCAGTCTCTTAGCATCAATTAAAAGTTGGGATCATTCAGACATGCAGATTTAGAAACAAATAAGGTTTTTCTAGGAACACACATTTTAAAAACGTAATAATCTCTCTTGATGATGTCAATGTGCGGATACCCAATCGGTCACGGATCGCTTCACCAAAAGGAAACAAGCCGTTAAACAGCCGCGGTTTTGGATGCAGCCGCGACATGGCCGTTGTGGTGGGTGGGTGAGCGCACATAAAACAATAGCACGGCAAGTAGTGCAAACCTTGGCTGTCTCGACTAGCTCCAAATTGGTTTGATGGGTTGACGGATTGACGGATTGACAGATTGCCGAAAGTGCAAATTTCCTGTTGGGAAAATAAGCTTTTGGTGGTTTTTCAACAAAGTTGGGAGTGGTGAGGAGATGGCCCCCTGCTGAAACGGCTATGTGTGTGGGTTTGGGGGGTATATTGGGGGTATATTTGGAATCAAGGAGTTTGGCTCGTCAGAATGCACTTTTCAGATTTCCAATAGCGGTTATATTGCGGATTTTGATGAGTGTCATCTTGGACTGTTAGTTGAGTATGTTGGGAGAAGTAAGAGGGTGTGGTTGTGATTTTGGATTGGATTGATGATAAAATGAAAAATAATTGGATGTGTATTGGATGTGATTTCAGGATGATTTTTGGGATGGTTTTGTCAAGGATTTGAATACCAGTGTGATCTAACAGAGATGACTAAATCCCGACACCGTTTGATCCACAAATGGTCCAGTTATCAAGCCATCTTCTTTCCATCAAAAACCCAACCCAACTCAACTCCATTTATGAGCCGAAATTTGGCCATGTTTGAAGATAAATATTACAACGCAGATATTACGAAATGAGGCCCAGTCCTGCGCCGGAACTGCAGCCAAAAGAATTTCGACAAAAGTCCCCCGTATTCTGTCCGAAACGTCCCAAAGACCCTTGTAGTTTGACAACTTGATGAACTCTAGGACCTTCGTACACGTGTCTTCTAAAACACGCTGGAGAGACAAGGTGGAAATTCTGAAAAGTGCGTTTTGATCGCGGCTCTCAGGCGAGCACAATGGTGCCGTTTTTATAGCTTCAACCCAGCCCTAGCCCCCTCCAACTGGACATTGTCTGGGGTAAAGTGCAGTGCATCAGGTTCCGTCAATTCAACTCAGACACGTTTAAAGTCAGTCACATTCTGAAAGTCTGATATCTACGTACGTACATAGTCTAGTCTGTCTAATTAGCCATCAGTCTAGTCTTGAGTCATCACTAGCTAGAAGTCGACTCAACTCGGAGATATAAAGAGATTTTCAGCCCAAAAACCACTTTGCGAGCAACTAGACGCCCTGAAACCCCCACACACGGAAATAATACCGCCAATATTACCCCCCCAAGCCTCACACCAACAACCACTTATTTTCTGGACACCTTTTTGTTTCTTTCTTTTCTCTCGTTTTTTTGCTTTAAACCGCGCATGACTTCCAACGCCTTTCGAATTTAAAGTTACGGTACCTCTTCGGCATGGAAAAGTTGCATCCAATTACTCACCAAAACACGGTTCTCGTCGTGAGCAAAAAAAACCCCCAGCTCCACAGCCCCAGCGCAGCAGCATCCAGCCCTCCGCCATGGCGTCCAACACGATGACAGTGCCCACCCAGCTGTACAGCTTCCCCACGTCGCTGGAGCCGCTCAACAAACTGCGAGACAACGAGGTGGTGCACAAATACAGAACCTCCATTGGCGCCACAATCGGCTCGCTGGTGTCGACCACAGCCACGTTCCCGCTGGACTCGGTCAAGACACGTCAGCAGACGTACAACTACCGCAGCACGTGGCACTGCTTCCGTGACACTTACTCGCACGAGGGTCTCAAGGGCTTCTACAGAGGAATCTGGGCGCCCATGATTTCCACAAGCATAGTGCGCACCATCGGCGCCTCTGTGTACGCCGCGGCGGTGCCGTACTCGCTGGACTTTTGGAGAGACCACTTTGTGCTGCCTCCGGTGCTCACAGACCCCCACCACCTGCCCATGCGAGATCACATTGTCGTGCAGACCGCGAAAATGGCCGCGCTGTACCTCGTGCCCGGAGCCATCGCCGGCGCGTCGTCCACGCTCATTTCCGCGCCGTTTGAGTTCACCAAACTGTCCTCCCAGGTCGAGGGTCTGGTGGCTCGGCAAATCTCCGAGGCCGCAGACGCAGCGGGTAAGCATCAGCCGCAGCTGGACCACTACAAGCCGCACACGGTGATGCAGACGGGCCGGGAAATCGTCAGACGGGCCGGCGTGCTCGGCCTCTACTCCGGATACAAGTACCATCTGCTGCGAGACTCCATCTCCACGGGATTCTACTTTACCACGTACGAGGTGTCCAAGGTGGTGGTGGCGCAGGCGTTTGGCAAGCAGTCGGACTTTGTGCAGAATGTGGCTGTGGCCTCGGCCGGAGCAGCAGCCGGAATCGTGTCGTGGTGCATCATTTTCCCCCTCGATACCATCAAGTCCGTTTACCAGAAGAACGTTGTGGCCGCCAACATGGCCAAGCATTACGGAGTCAAGCTGGATCTCCATGGAGACGCCGTTCAAATTAGACGAGTGCGCGATCTTTTCCAGCGAAGACTGTACAAGGGTCTGGGGATTTCCTGTTTCCGAACCGCCATCAACGGTGCCATTTTCTTTTCCTGCTTGGAGTACATCAGAAAGAGATTGTAGTGGTGCTAGTTGTGGTGGTTGTAGTTGAGATGTGGGTTGTGGGTTGTTCGGTAGTGTGTTTGGATACCCTCCGGAACCGTGCCGTACCCAAGGACGATAGATTTTGTGATATATATAGCTGTGTGGACATGAATGTCCTGCAGCGGAGTTGGAGTAAAGTGCTCCTGCTCGTAAACGAGTTATGATTAATGTATTTATGAAGCCATATGAGGATATTGAGTGGCTTCGGCGCTGGTTAGAGGTAGGATCTCGATCACCGTATCGGGTGTCTTACAGTATCTCGAGTGTCTCAAGTGTTTTGTCGAGCGGTTTCTTTTTTTTCCCCTTTTTTGAGCTGGTAAAGAAGAAGAGAAACTTGGGGGTATGTAAGGGTTTATATAGGCTGTTTCACGGTGACACAAAAGGGTCCTAATTCGAGGTTATCGAAATTATTGAGGTGACGAAGCGTTTAGTTAAACTGATGTGCAGCAGACCTACTTCATCACAAGAGAACCATCTCTCTGCACGCTACAGCGGTGATATCGAAATTCTGAAGAGTGCATCCTTCTCAGAATGGGATTATCAATATTTCTGTCTTGTTGAAATTCCATTTGATATTCTCGTCGTGCTTTCAGAGTGCTTAATACGAAACTTTCAACTCCACTGTTTAGTCACGTAAGCTAAGCCCTGAACGCTGGTTCGAGCCCCACCTATTGATGGAAACTCTTGTAAACAGCCTGAGGTGGCTGCCCAACGACCTCCCCACGTGGAATAACGGCCCGTGTGAAAAGTGCCGATCATGTAATGTAAAGCAGAGACATGTAGTTTTAGCTGCCGATCCAGGCACCCGAAAGAGGCCGAAAGAGACCTACTTTTTGGGATTTGAGTGGATTCGGTGGACAGAGTGAGTTGGCATGCCTCAAACAGCAGTTATTTTCTCTTTTCGAGCGGTTGTCATCGAGTTATCGTTGGTTTGGTGTCGTTGGATGTCTAACAGAGAACATAGGGGGTCTTAGTTTTTCAGTAAAGAGTGAGTTTTTGACCAAGGGGTTTTGAGTGAAAAAAGAGCGAAAAAAGAAAGAAAAACGGGTCAGCAACGCCAGAAACTGGCTGGTGAATCTTCTACCGGTTCCAATCTCCAGAAAATCGCACTTCTTTTCGTCTTTTTGTGAATGTTCAGTTAGTTTCGTCTCTTTCACTCATGTCTGTCCAGCCACACACGTATGCAGGAACTAACCTTGACAGGTGATTCAGATGGATAATATTCAGCTTGTCAAGTCGCCAAAAAGACGAAACGGGGGGGTCAATAGGTGATTTGGGGGGTTTTAAAGCGACTAATCAGCAGTTATAGTCACTTTTTGTTCTCAATTGCGAGTTTGAGCAAAAATACCCGTTTTTGCTATTCTTTCTTTTTTCCCTTTTTTCCCTTTTCTCCTTTTTTGTCGTTTTTTTTTTTCTCGCTTTTCTGCTGTTCTGCTTCTTCACATTTGTAATACCGCAGACATGCAAAGCCCAAAAATGTGTACAACTTTTTTAGGGGTCAAAATCAAAGAAAGAAAGAAAGAAAAAAAAAATTAGCGTGCAAAATGCAGGACACGTGTCGGCAGACAGAGGATGTCGAAAGTGGTGCAAAAGTGACAAGAGCGGCGTGGTGGGCTGGAAAACGGCGGCAAACGAGCCCCAGCGGCCGTGGCTAGCCCCCAGAAACGTGTTAGCACCCGCCCCTAGCCCCACAATCCGACTTTTTCCACGTCACCGTTTAGCCCCGTCGGCAGCTACCCTAACCCTAACACTAACTAATCGCGATAACAATTTCCAAACCGACCCAAACCACTTCTCTCCTCAAACCCCAACTCAAGATGGATAAAGCGGCCAACATCACCAACTCGCCAGTGCTGTCGATTCTGTCGTACTGCGCGGCGTCAATCCTGATGACGGTGACCAACAAGTACGTGCTTTCCGGCCGGTCGTTCAACCTGAACCTGGCTCTGCTGGCAGTGCAGTCCATCGTGTGTCTGACGGCCATCAGCTTCGGCAAGGCGTTTGGGCTGTGCAAGTTCCGGTCGTTCAACAAGGACGAGGCCAAAAAGTGGTTCCCCATCGCGCTGCTGCTCGTGGTCATGATCTTCACGTCGTCCAAGGCGCTGCAGTTTCTGTCCATCCCCGTGTACACGATTTTCAAGAACCTGACCATCATTCTCATTGCCTACGGCGAGGTGCTCTGGTTCGGCGGCTCGGTCACCTCCATGGCGCTGGCCTCTTTTGTGCTCATGGTCATGTCGTCGATCATCGCCGCGTGGTCGGACATTTCCAGCGCCATCCAGTCGCACTCGGGCGGCGCCGTGGCCGCCGAGGCCGTGTCCACGCTCAACGTCGGCTACCTGTGGATGTTCTCCAACTGCTTTGCGTCCGCCGCGTTTGTGCTGTACATGCGAAAGCGAATCAAGCTCACCAACTTTGGCGACTTTGACACCACCTTCTACAACAACCTGCTGTCCATCCCCGTGCTGCTGCTCGGCTCGCTGCTGTTTGAGGACTGGTCGTCCGCCAACCTGGCCGTCAACTTCCCCCCGGAGTCGCGAAACCTCATTTTCCTGTCCATGATTGTCTCCGGCCTCATGTCCATCGGCATTTCCTACTGCTCCGCCTGGTGCGTGCGAGTCACCTCCTCCACCACCTACTCCATGGTGGGCGCGCTCAACAAGCTCCCTCTGGCCATGTCTGGAATCATCTTCTTCGGCACTCCCGCGACCTTCTCTTCCGTTTCCGCCATTTTCGTCGGATTCGTTGCCGGTCTTGTGTACGCCGTTGCCCAGATCCAGAAGAAAAAGGCCGAGGCTGCTCTCCCCAAGTAAGTGGTGTTTCGCGCAGCAGATACAGTAACCCGATCCGGTGATGATGGATTGGGTGTTGATTGATAGAGCGATTGAAAATAATAAAAAAATGCAAAAGAAAAGTGGTATTGTAGCTGGAAAAGTTGGTTACATGAGGTTGTATAAGCAGGTAAATGAGTACTTTGTACTTGAGATGCTGACTCATGATGTTGTACTTTAGAGAAAGAAATATCCAACTTTTCTTTTCTATAATTTTTTTTCATTTTCAGCACTTGAAACAAGTTGAAAGAAAAGTATCAGAGCTTTTAATGCCGTACAATACTCAGACACTACTTCATATACTCTCCAGACACTGTTTTTTATTTGATATCTCCTCAGTTTTCCTCAAGCTCTGGCGTTGCCATGGTGATGCATGCATGCACACTTATGGTGTCTCTAAAGCACGATAGGGGGGCTTTGGAAGAAATCTGAAGAGTGCAATCGGGAAAAAATCACGAGATTAGCCGTAATTAATTGTCAAAACTGCCATTTTCTCACTCTTAATCCGTTTTATATGGACCTCTACGCAGTGGTAAAAAGATGAGGTAAGCTGAACCTTAAAAAAAGATTGTCAAATTTAGAACAAGAGTTCCATGATGAGATCCAGAATTTCATTGTAAAACGTAATGAGGGACTATTGAGAGATTTTAGAGGTGGGGAGTCTTTTTAGAATGAGATTTCGGACGCAATTGTCTCGGTTAAATTGATTTTAACTGTCTGAGCAGTCATTTAAGGGGTTTTGGCTGGGTTCATTTGGCCTGATGTATCATGATAAAACTACTTGTCATGTGAAGAGTCAATATAAAAGACGTTTTAGTAGAGTAATGAAAAATCTGAATAGTGCGTTCGTTCTGAAAATTGTTTCTGGACACATCTGTATTGGTTATATGTTGAATTAATAGTGATTTGGACGTTTGAAGGTGTGTTGTTTGGATAGCAGCCGGAGAATGTGTGGGGAAAAACATAGACGAAAAAAAAAAGAAAAAAAATGAGAAAAAAATGAGAGAAAAAATCACCTTGCTCAACCACCTCTAAACATACCATATTTAGACAGTTTTATACCACTTTTATCGGTTAATAAATATTTTGGTCAAGTTCAAGTCTACTGTAGTGATTATGCTGCTTAAATCATGCCTGCATAGAGAGATCAAAGTTGTCAAGTTGTTCTCATTCCCTCAGAAATTCTGGAACTCATCAAATACAACATCAGAACAGATACAGAGATAAGGAAAAAACAACCAAGTTCACAAACAAATTTGAAGACGAACGCACTTTTCAGAATTTCCACAACTTGTCTAGATGATCTTTTCTAGACACTTTCTGTTTTCCTTCAAAAATTACCTTCTTCCCCAGATACAACACAAAAGGACCTTTTGGGACAACACTCATAAAACAGCTGAGCAATCATTTGGCTGAAAAATATGGGTGGAAACAGCACTAAAATTTGAGACCCTGCAATGTCTCAAAAACAACACACGACGACACAAAACGACACAAAACGCCCCATTAACACCCCAGGGTTTACGGTTTCCAACTGCAAGCCGCCACATGCCTTCCACCGCCGTGCCAAGCTCGTTATCTCGTATTGATCCAGCTAATTGTACGCGATGCACATTCCGACATGGGTCTTCAGGTGGGCGCAAAGTTTAGTTTTTTCTTCTTTTTCGGAATGCACGCCAGAAATGTGGATGTGGGAAAATGGGGCCTTGCCAAGTGCATAACCGGGCCTCAGTTTCAGGTGTAGCAAGGTGACGACAGTGTGGGGCATGTGGGGGACGTGGGACGTGTGTGGGATAATTATTTGTGTTTCATGTGAGTAATGTTTTTTTTTTTTTTCCCCCCGCACAACGGACATTCAAACAGTCAAGACGGACAACTTCATACTATCGTCAGTAAACGTCTGGAAGGGATGGAAAGACACGAATAGCACGATTTTACCCAAAGCGACATTACGAATCGAACGCACTTTTCAAAAACCCCATACCACTTCTACAATCGGATTTGTTTGCTGTGGCTTGAAGTGATGCCATAATGTTTTGACATTAAGGGAGCCATTTGAAAAGAACAAAATAACGCGAAAAGGAAAACCTGAAAAGTGCTTCTGTTTCAGAATTTGAATATGGACACAATGGTGCCATTCATCAGTCCCCAAACGTGTCCAGAAAATAATGACAGGTTGGTAACAGACTTTCATCTCATTATTAATGCACGCAGGGTGGTTTTTTATAGTGAAGCATAAGCTGGGGTATAGGCTGCGGACAGAAATATTTGAAATACAAACTAGAAGAAAATGAGCGGTACAGTTTGAATCAGAATGAGATCACAAAGCGGATGCACTTTTCAGAATTTCTATATCTCAGCCAAAAACCTGAATTTGATTAGTAAGCACATTCAAACTGATGAAACCAATATCTCCGCATCTAAAAGCCGATCCAAAAGCTCTGGAGAGAATCGAAAAAGTGTATCGTTTCAGAATCCACGAGTTTAGTCACATTGAAGCTTCAAAACAGCCATTTCTCACTTTATACCACCTTTTTAAGGACCTCTACTGTTTTTTGAAGATGATAAGATGAACAATACCTTATGTTGAGAACACCCCACCAAAACTGAATGATCTCTCTAGATCCGGATATTGGATCTCTGGAGGAAATCCAAAGAGTGCGTTCGGCAGGAAATCGGAATCCGATCAGAATGGTACCCGCAAACACGTCTCCAGCACTTTTCCAGCCCACTTTAGCCACCCTGTCAGCTAGCCTTTAGGGTTGCCTCCTTGATGGTCTACCAAGGGTCAGCAATAACTTCCCCTGTATACCACAAAGGAAGCCAATTTGCGGCAGACAAACCCCCCAAGGGTCGGTATCAAGGGTCAGGGGTCACGTTACAGCTTCTTCTGTTCCGTTCAAGGGTCAATCTCTCCAAGTAAACAAGACAAACGTATCAGCTGACCGCAGTCAGGGTGAGAATCTTGGTTTTTTTTTTGTGTTTTTTTTTTATCTAAAGAAAGGGTTGCATCGGTAAAAGAACCCTATATAAGAAAGAAAGATGGAAACAGAAGAGGAATACTGGAGATTCAAGACAGCTGTGGAAACAATATGGGGTTTTTGAAAAGGGCATCTGGTTCAGAACGACGAGCTGATTCCAATGGTGCCACTCACTCGTCCCCAACTCGCTCCAAAAGAAAAGTAGAGTGGTCCTGTTCAGACAGGCATCGATGCACGAGAGTCTCTAGTTTAGTCCGCCTTGAAAAAAAAAACAGACCCTGTCACGCACGGAATATCGCTCATTGCTGCGAGTTCATCTCCGCAACGAAGATCTAAACATTGCCAGGGTGCTACGACTTTGCTTTCACATGTGTGCGCCTGAAAATCGCTGCCGCAAGGGGCAGTACCTGTAGATCTTTGAGCGACCAGGTACACAAGGTACGCAAAGGTTGTTTGGGCGATTGGGCGGCTCTGAGGGCTGGTCAGGGCGTCTCGGACATGTTTCGTGTTTTTTCTCTTTTATTTGCTGTTTTATTTGCTGTTTTATTCGATCTTTTTAGTTGTCCTTTTTCTGTTCCTGTCTCCTTCTTCTGACGCACTTGCTCTATCAACACACTTGAAAATGTGAGCAAAAAAAAAAAAAAAAAAAAGGCTAGTTTTAACCATCGCTTTAGCACTCTAGAAAACGCACTTTTGGGGGAAGATTTCAGCCAAAAAGACTACTATTGCAATCGCAACAACGAGCTCTACTAAACGCACTCTTCAGAATCTCTATTGCACCCCCAGAGCTCTCCAGAATCCCGTACCTGTGTTCTCTGTTCCAAAACCTTCCACGCCTCCCAAATGTAGAATTGCACGTTGAAGGAGCAGCGTCTAAAGACTCCAAAACGGACCTAAACGGGCCAAAACAAAAAGAATCAGTCAGTTCACGGGAACTGCGACCCTTTTTGCCGGTCTTTATGGGCCAAACTAGCCCAGAAACCTCGCTGCTGGGCTTCTGGGCTGCAACAAAACCCTAACCCTGCACCTCCATGATTCAGTCCAATTTTTCTCTTCTTTTTAGGATTGTTTTGATTTGCAAATCCAGAAGCAAATCCAGAAGCAAATCCAGAATAAAAAATAAATAAATAAATAAAAAAAGGACAGAAAAAAAAGCCAGAAAATCAGACAGCGTCCAGTTCGGCCAGAACTTGGGGAAAAGCTCTGGAACTTGGACCTGAGCCAAGAGACGACACGCTAGAGTGTCGGAGCCCGTCGCCACCTCCTCAAAGTGCCAAAAACCTGTCAAAAAACGCAAACCAAAAAAAAAAAAAATGGACAACAAGAAGACTCGGTCCCAAATTCTTTTAGTCCAAAAGATGAATCTTCCCCAAAAAACAAGAAAATAACAAAGAGAGCCAGAGAGAGACCTCAGTACACTTTGCATCGGTGATCAGCCAAGTTTCGATTATTGTAACACCTGACGATCGTTTTCGGAGACAGTTGAGGCATGTTTATCTGGAGCGGCCCGTGTGGGGTTCGTTTTCCGCGACTTTGGCGCCCCCAAAAAACCAAAACTCGTCTTGTTTACTTCTTCGTGTCCGAATCCGTGCTTCTTGGTCTCGTGAATCCAACGTGCCCCATATATGCACCACCTCTCTTCTTTTTCCATTCTCCCAGGAGTCGGAGAAATATTTACCTGCGACATGTGCAGCTGGGAGGGGGGGTCTAGGGGGACGAGTTGGAGAGCTAGGGGAGCGAAAGTGGGCTCGTTGCGACCGCAAGAGCGAGCCCGTCACAACGAGCTACTCAGATCAGAAATCGGCCCACGCAATCGCGTTCTAACCGTCTCCCCCTACTCCACTCTCCAACGCTTACTTTCGGCACCTTTCCCTTCCCTCTCTTCGTCTCTTCTCTTTCAGTTACATGTCTCAGTGAAAAGCAGTCTAACAGGCGTGGAAGCCGAAACAGAGACACACAATGGCAGAGACAGCACCCGCGCGACGCCAAACCCAAGTATATTGAGACGTTTCCCAGGTCGTAACTAATGCGCAAAACAAAAAAAAATCAGCTTGACGTGTTTTTTTCTGCTCCTTGTATCGTCATAGACCGTGTCCAGCTGCTACTACCACCACCTGTACATGTGTCATGCTACGCGAGAAAAGCCCCATCTGAGCCGCTGGTTGGCCCCACCACACGCGTACACGCCTCGTGGCCCCGTAAATGAGGCCAACACAACCACATTGGCAAATCACCCCATTTCCACAAGTTTCTCTGGCGGACCTCGACATTTGCATTTCGTGACAGAGTAAATTATCCACCCCATTTTTACGGTATTTTATTTTTTGCGATATACGCAGACGCTCCACTTTTTGAAATTTAGACTCGGGCCAAAATCCCACAAAAAAGCTAAATCCAGCTGCACTTGCATAAACACTGCGCTTGAGCCAAAAACATACAGGAAAGTGACTCCTTCTGTGGGGCTTTGGAATGTACTTGTTAGGTGGTTTTGTAGAGGTGCAAAAGGGCGGAAAGTGGTGGAATCACGTGCAACAACAAGGAATACGGTACTCTGAGTGATGGAGACCCTGGGAGGGCCTTTAGCTGCCCCCCAAACCCCATACTCAGCAAGTTACACCACCACAACCACTTTGCAATCAACTAGTCTGCAATCGCGGTCGCGTTCTGTTTACCAAACGCTAAAGTCGCAAACAGGCTCGGAGCCTAAAAAGGGCCAAAAAGACAAAAAATACCACAAAGGCTAAATGCAGCGCAAAAGGCTAAAAAAGCCTGCAACAAAACAAGCGTCGGGTCAAGTATATAGCACAGCTCAGAGCCTGACCAACAGCAACCCTCTCTCACCACATAGCCTCTGTCACCGACCATGAGAGACTACAAAATCGTTGTGCTGGGCGCAGGCGGCGTCGGCAAGTCCGCCATCACCGTCCAGTACGTGCAAAAGATCTTTATCGAGTCGTACGACCCCACAATCGAAGACAGCTACTGCAAAAAGGTGCAACTGGACGGCCGCCACTGCACCATGGAGATTCTGGACACGGCCGGCGTGGAGCAGTTCACGGCCATGCGCGAGCTGTACATCCGCAACGGCGAGGGCTTTGTGCTGGTGTACTCGGTCAACTCGGAGTCGTCGCTGCGGGAGCTGGAGGAGCTGAGGCAGCAGGTCTGCCGCATCAAGGACAACGCCAACGTGCCCATGGTGCTCGTGGGCAACAAGTGCGACCTCGAGGGCGAGCGGCAGGTGCAGCCCGTGGACGGCGTGTCGCAGGCCAACTCGTGGGGCAAGGTGCCGTTTTACGAAACGTCGGCCAAGTTCCGCACCAACATCGACGAGGTGTTCAACGACCTGCTGCGACAGATCATCCGTCGTGACTCGTCGTTTGGCGGCTCCACGCTGTCGCTGGCGTCGTCGCGCACCCACTCGCCCACCAACTCCGAGTACCTCAACGCCCCCTACACGCCACAAAAGGCCAAGCACGCGTCGGTCAAGTCCACCAGCTCGGCCGCGTCCATCCGCCACATTTCCAGCTCCTTCAAGGGCCACCAGCGCAAACCCAGCGAGGTCCCGGACAAGAAGAAGAAGAAGAAAAAGGGCTGTGTGATCATGTGATGGGGCTTGGGAGAAAGACAGGACAAGACAAGACAAGACAAGAGAAGAAGGAAAAGGACGACGCCAGGTTTATGGCTATGATTTATTAAGAGTTGATCTCTTTGCATGGAGCTTGCTCCCACTTTCGTTAATGTATTATGACTTACAGGATTTTGCTGTTTGAGTATCGAGTATCGAGTACTCTGTAGCGAGTAGCGAGAGTCTAGCTATAAGCATTTGTACTACTGTACCACATTGTATTGCTACGTCGAATCGATGGACAGCTGGGTAAAATGGGGTTTGCTTAGTCAGCATTCATGAAATTTGGATCAGACAAAAAGGGCTTCAAACCGAACGTCGAAATGACCAGTAGCACACAGAGATTGTAACAATTTCCCGGTAAAACCCCGCGTTATCGGTTATATCTGTCTTATGACCGTGTGATCTATCGTAAGGCCTAACCTTGGTGGTGACCTTGGTAGAAATGATATTTTGTCCTCTGAAGCTATGGGAAAGACGGTTAGAAAAATGAAACCCACTCCAGTATACTTGCCAGGAAATTACGCAAAGAGCGTGCTCTTCAGAAATCTGATAGTGGTACTATTGCTGTGATGACAGGGAGTATAGTGGGAGTCTGGTAAGAAGAACAGTCTGGATGCTAAATGAATTTGAGACAAATATATGGAAAATCCAAAGAGTGCATTCTGATCAGAACAATCTGAAGTTTCGAAAGATGCCACAGCAAATCCGTCTAGACCCTTTCAGAAGCTCAGTATAGTGTGCTGTTTGGAGACCATGTGGAGCCAGTTTACTCAAGCTAATTGATGGATTATCTGACTCTAAACGACACACTGAAAATCCATTTCAGAAGCAGCTCAGTAGGACTAAATGGTACCAATCGGTCCAGAAGAGAATTTCGGACCAAATGCACTTTTCAAAAATCTCTATTCGTTCTTTTTCACCTGTTTCATAGGAGTTTCGTACTTATCTCCACCTGCAAACGTCTATATTCCCCAACAAACATCACCACAAATCAACAGTTGGTCCAACTGAAAACCCAACAACCACTCAATTACATCCACCTACTCTTTCTGAAACAGTTCCGCACTTTACAATCTCCACAAACCTCTTTTAACCGCCCTTTATCCGCCTTTCAAACCAACACATGGACTGTCTCAGAGTGACTGTTGTTTAATTCAACCATCTTTTATTAAGGTTTCACTTACCTCATCAATTTTACTACCGTGTAGAGGTCCATTGAAAGCTGATTGAACAGAATAAAATGACAAGTATAACCACTCTATCCGAGTAATTGTACTCTTCCAAGTCGAATGCACTTTTCAGAATCTCTCAAATGTGACTGTGGCGGTTTTCAGAGACGAATCAGTGTTGCTACTAAAGCCAATAACAAACCCCAGTAGCGGTCCCTTTCAAAAACGCTGCAATGGTCGTATTGAAAATCGAAAGAGTGCGTTCTGCTTGAAATCTGCTGACGAACATAACTGTGCCGCTAAATGGCCCCGAAACCCGCCCAAATACCCCCCAAACCCTCCTTGGATCTCTCCACTTGGCCCTAAAAAGCTGCATAAAATAGGCACTGCCAACGCAATAATATCGTCCACAAGAAGGCTAACCAAAACAAATCTTTTGAGGTTGAGACTGTGAAAAGTGTACACAGCGCGTTTCAGAATGACTCCTTTCTTCAGCTGCCGCAGGTAGTAAAAAAATTAAAAGTCGAAAATGGAAAATTAAAAAAGAACAAAAAAGAACGGTGGATATAATGTCATGTAATATAAAATATAATATTTCTTGGTGGGAAAAAAAGGGCAAAAATAAATGCAAAAATCCAAAAATAAATCCAAAATACACACCTTTCAGAGCCACAGCTGGGGCTCCTGGTGGTGTGCCTCTGCACCAACGGGGGCCAGCACGAGGCAGGAGAAGACCATGTGAAAGAAGCTCTTATACTGCATCCACACTAGTTTGCCGCTGGTACATTTATATCACTTGACGAGTCAACTGCAGCTGCCGCTAAGCGAGCAAAAAAACCGTTGGAGTAAAGACACTTTTTCTATCTTCTTTTCTTTGGGCTGGGCCGCGGTTGCCATGGCAACTCATTACCGACTTGTGAGCCGAAACGAGTCCTTCAAAAAAGGAGAAGTGAAAAAGGGAAAAAAAAAAGAGAAAGAAAAGGAACGATAAAGAACGAAAAAGTATTCAGACAGAGTAGAGAGGTGGTGGCTATCGAGCGTTACACGGCCAGTGGGGAAATTCTGAAAAGTGCACCTTGCGCGGAGCGACGAGCGGATTCCAACGGTGGCGGTCGCGTCTCCATGGCAGCGCTCAATGGCTCTACTTCTCCAACACAGTAAACAGGCAGATGGCGCAAAATAAATGAAATCAAAAACAAAAACTAAAAAACTAAAATCAAATAAAATAAAATAAAAGAAATAAATAAAATCCGCTCGAATCCAAATCCACCTTGTCTCCCACTCTAGGTAAACGAAATTAAACAGATATGGACCGATATGGAAAATAAAAAGCGCCCCATGGCATAATATTGGCGGTTTCAAGGGGCCTTGGGCGTCCCGGAAGACGTGGCTGGACAGCTGCCCATCTCCGTATCGTTGCTTTTTGGCCCCTGGGAATCTGTAACATCATGCTGGAGATCTCTCTGGCTGGCGTGCTTTCGGATTTTTCAAGGGTGAAAGCGGCTGCAAAGATGCGAGACAAGGCCGCAGAAGGCGTTGGGCGTGGTGCTGCTGCCAGGGGTGGTCCGCCGCTAAGACAAGCGGGCGTCTTGACTTCAGAATTCGGCAATCCAGAAGCTGCTCCTGTGCCGTCCACCTGGTGCATCGACAAGACAAAAAAAGAAAAAAAAAAACGGAAAAAAAGGAAAGCGAATGAAAAGGAGCTGCACCGGCTGTGGAACAGACTGGTACCAGTTTACGACGCCAGCTGTTCGCCCCCCCCCTGGCTGCGCTATTTGCCCAGACAAAGTGTCCAGAAGACTGCCCACCAAAGCTCCATACCCTGGACATGCCTCCATACAGTATTACCAAACGCTGTAGAAGACGGTACAGAGCACGTCGGCGCATTCTGTCTTGCCGAGCTCCATCCGGAGCCACAAGTGAGACATGCTGAGCCGATATTATCTCCAACGGGCGGCTAGACCTGGAGCTAGACTGGTGCAGTTGCGCGAGAGACGAGCGGTTGGCTGGGGATGGATCTGGCGTTTGCTGGGCCAAATAGCAGGATCTGGGGCGTCTAAATGGTACCGTTGCAATCAGCGCGAGCCGCACTACGAAACGCACTTTTCAGATTTCCCCCCAAAGGGCTGGGAGCTGCTTTGATAGGACCATCAACAAGTACAGTATCATAAGGTCTGGCTGGCTGTGGAAGAAACATGGTTTGGTTTTTGGTTTTCTAGGTTTGAAAGCTGGTGTCGAGTGGGTCAGGTCAAACGACGTCTTTGGGGCCCAATCCCGGATTTGAAGGGTCGCTTCGGTTCGTCTCACTCCGCTCGTCACAGATCCGCTGTCACATTTCCCAAAACGGCAATACCCATCGCGCAAACCCCCTCCCCAAACTCCCACTTAGACTTTCCCAAAATCCAAAGCAGGGGTCACTCCCAACTGTAAGGTACCAAGACCTGTTATACTGCTAAGTCTAGTTCAGGAAAAGCTGGGCCATATTAATGCACAAGAACGGATTGTCATCTGACGCAAATGTGGGCACATACAGAAGACGTTGGCTTGTACGCATTTGTGTGCGTGTCTGTGCACCTGTGCGCCCTTTTTTGGCCTTTTTTTATTACCAATTTGGTCTGCAACGATAATGGCATGAGAGCCTCATTGGGTGCACCCATGCATGTGAGAGTCTGCTATTGCGTGTCAAGGGGGAGTCCTAACTCGACGTCCAGAAGCGTTAGAAGGGCCTAGAGAGGACTAGCGTGTTCAGAATCGAGTTTCAAAGCGAATGCACTTTTCAAAATAAAATCAACGTCACCTTTACCCCCTCTAACCAGGTCCTGCTTTGGCTCCAACTTTTTTCTGTTATGCTTCACACTTGGTATTATCAAGAGCATATTGGACTTATTGGACATTTGGACAGGTAGCACAACATCCGACATCTGTTAGAGTTGAGGGGTCTCCGGAAGCAGCATGTGGCAATCTGGAGCGCGGTCGGCGTTATAGGGCGACCGGATAGCGTGATGCGGTGGTGGCGGTGGCCCAGGGAGAGCTGGGGTCACGTGAGCTCGGGTTGTGTTCCCACTCTGCGGAAAGTCACGTGAATCCTGCCAGCTTAAAAAAAAGGGCACGTGACCCTACACTCACCCTACATGTCGAACGGGCGGAAAACTAAAACACACCTAAACACGTGACTAAGCATCACGTGACGCAGAGAGAACACGTGACCCCCCACGTCACCGCGCCTCCTCACCCACCGCACCCCAACCACACCGGAAACCACCTCCCGTGCGAGCACCACAAGCAATGCAAGTTCCGCACAACTCGGCGCTGTCGCTGCGAATCGCCAAGGCCACGTCACAAGAAGACTACCTCGCCCTGGGCCTGTCGTCGTGGCAGGCGGCCATGGCCAAGTACTCTGTGTCCGACTGCATCATCATCCAGCAACAGCTCAAGTCCAAGCTCGATGCGCGCACGTCGGACCTCAAGCATCTCATCAACACCAGCTACCGCGATCTGCTGGGCACCACTGACGACATTCAGTATGTCAGCGACACAATGGCCACCCAGCACGAGCAGCTGTCAGCTCTGAGCCACGGCGACATCAAGCGCGAGGTGGCTGGATGCGATCGGTCGGTGGCGCGGTTCTACGGCTCGGCAAGCTCGAAAAAAGTCGACCCAAAGGCCATTGAATCGGCGCTCAGAAGCCTGCTTTACTTCAACCCCAAATCTGGCCGCAACATTCTCATGGCCAGGCTGTTCTACCTGAGCGACCTGGACCACGACACAAAGAGCGACTCGGGCCTGTGGCTGCACCGGCGCTTTGCCAAGGAGCTGGATGCGTCGCTGGTTGCCCAGTTGACGCCCGAGGACTTTCTGGCCTACTGCATTTTCCACCGCCTGGGGCCCCTAGAGGCGTTTCAGCAGGTGGTGGACAAGCGGCTGGCGGCCGAGTCACGTGGCCAGTCGCTGGTGGACGTGCTCGCGGCGGTGCAGAAGACGCTGGAGTTTGCGCACAAGTATCTGCGCCACGCGTCGTTCAAGCAGTCAATTCTGTACCAGCTGGAGTCTGCGCAGTTTTCAGGCGAGGGCACGCTGGTGGACGTTGTGAAAAGCGAGTCTGAGGGTGCGGGCATCTCTCTGCTGCTGCAGTGGACCTACCTCAGCGACAAGGTGCTTTCTGCGCCGTCCACGCCCGTCGAATCCAAGTATTCCCGCGACACTTCTTTCCCCGACAAGATTTCGTCGTGCATCCGAAACTACGCCTCCAAGGCCGGTGTGCTGCTGGAACAGGCACGTGACTCGTCCATCAAGGCGTGCGCGTCGCTGGACGAGCTCATTGGGCTGCTCAAGGCGACGTTTTCGCTTCTCAGGGAGTCGCGGGTTCTCAGAGAGGAGGAGCTGGGAGGATTCACACTGGAGCTGTTTACGAGGCAGTGGAAGGAGCGATTCCACGCGGAGATTCAGCACCACATGGGGTCGCTTGACTACGATTCCATCAGCTACAAGGAGAGCCCAGAAAGACCTTCCGAGCCGATTATTTCGTTCAATTCGCCTCTGGTTGAGGATTTGGCAAAGTTGGGAGCACGCAAGGCGGCCAAGATTGACATTATGAGTGTTCTGGACGCGGCAAATAAGGTGACATGGACGCCAGCCTTTGCCGTCATCTCCCAGTACGAGGACCTGCTTTCCAATGTGGCTGACATTGGCACCGAGTTGTCCAAGCTCAAGGAGGTGTTTTCCAAATCCGCAGTTTCCGACTACGATGACGATGAAGACGACGAGTGGAATCAGCAGCAGATTGCCACGCTTGAAAAAGAGTACTCTCAGAGCTCAGATTTCGTGTCCAAATGTGTGGACGACATTCACAAGGAAATCCGACAAAAGCTGGAGACTTTGCCGACAGAAACCGTGGACCAGTGCAAGTATCTGCTTCAGATATGTTTGGTCACCAACAGTGATTTTGCGAACAGTGATTACGGCAAATTGATTGAAACATCTTATGAACGGCTGGCTCAACTTTTGGCCCAGGATTTTGTTATTTCTACATGTGTCGAGCTGGCTCGATTCGAGTCCATTGAGCGAGTTCACAATGTTCTCGGTTGTTGTTCGGTATTTACCAGCAGCGAAGAGTACGAAAAGGTGTTCCAGGTTAGATATGGGGAAGCTATTGAGGAGGTGGTTAAGAAGTGGAATAGTGAGAATGGCGAGGGTGGCGAGGACGGACAGATCGGAGAAGGAGGGTCTTCAGACAAGTCTGAACTTCTATCTGTATAGAAGTTGGAAGTTTGCATCGATGCATTGAAATCTTGCATGTGAATTTCGCAGAGAGAGCGTTCCTGTGAAATTTATGAATGATTTACGAAAACACATCTCAACCCAAGGGATTGAAAAGTGTAGGGGTTTTCTTCTCATCCAGAAGTGATAGAATAGTAAATGTACAATTTTAAGAGCTATACAAGTACTTTCTTAATATTATCAAAGTCGTCTGGTTGAAAGAACCGATTGTATTCTTTAAAATCATTGAGTTGTTTAATAGTGGTGGAACGGGGAGATGATTCTCACTTGAATACTTTTAGTAAAGAATTTCACAAGACCAATTTTTGATTTCTGAAAGTAACTATGCTCTAATCTCAATCTTGAGTATGAATATACTGCCTAAATAATTTTTTTTGAAGGTCTAGAAACAGGATTTTGATTTTAGCCAAGCATCACGCAAATGATGGGTCAACATAACTCTCCAAAACTGACGCTATATAAAAAAACCAAAAAGTGCATACGGCCCAAAATGACGGTTTCATTCAAATTGAACCACAAAAGTACTCACTATTCCACTTCCGGGCTCTTTTGAATGGGTCCTCTCCGCAGTATAAATGATGAGGTAAGTGAAACCTTAATTCAAGATAGTCAAATCAAGGTCAGAGTCACTCGACTTATGACTCTGTAACCAATCTTATGGTCAATATATGGGAAATCCAAAGAGTGGATTTGGTTCCTAGACAACGGGCCATTTTCGACGATATCTTTAAATCCCCGCCATCCCATTAGCTGTCGTTCTACTGTGAATTTTGGACTCAACTGCATTTTAGACACTACCGAGCTTTCGGAGACAACTGGGCTTTGGAGACAACTGGGCTTTGGAGAAAACTACGAATGTTCTCCATTTTCAGGTTATGACTCCATCAGAACAACACTCACGTTTCCCACGTCACTCAACTTTTCCAGAGACTCTACAATACACTTCCTACTCCCACTCCACTCACACTCGCTCATAAATCATAATTCATCACTGCTAAAATACATTAAATAATACAGTCGTCAAAATCGTCTCACTCGTCGTGTCACGGTTAGTTCTCCTTGGGCTGCTCGCCGGCGCCGGCACCTCCTCCCTCCTCGGCCTCCTGCCGCTCCTTCTCCGCAATTTCGGCCGCAGTCAGAAACCGTCCACCCTGACCTCGCGGTCGTCGCATGGCGTGTTTGTGGCGCGACTCGTGCAGATACGGCTTGCGCCCACGCGCCACCTTGAGCGACTCCTCGAGCTTGGCCCGCGCCACTCGTCTCTTCAATATGCGGTGGTACTGCTTGGCGTTCACGTAGAACGGCTGCTCGGGCTCGGGGCTGTCTCCCTGGAGGTCCGCAGCCTGCGCCGCGGCGTGAACCGCCGTCATGTGCACGGGCGGCGTCACCGAGCCGCTGGGAGAGTGGTCCTGTGGCGTGCCGTGAGGGATTCCGTGATTGTGTCCGTGCTGGTTGGGGTGCGGGTGTTGGCCACTGTGGCCCACGTGACCCGCGTGACCTGGCGGCGGCTGGTGCACCTGGCCGACCTCGGGCAGCTGGTATACCAGCGAGCTGTCGTACTCGCGCGTGGCGTAGCCCTCCTGGTATTCCATGGTCTGTGTAATTGTCGTGTAGGGTTGCAGTTCCGGAGTTGGTGATGCAGAAAAGGTGGTGTTACCCTGCCGAGGGTGCAGGTGGACGAACACTACAGTTGGCGCCTGGGGGGGGTGCGTGTTTGGGGTTTGGGGGCGCATTTCGGGGCCAACGGCGTGGAAAAGGGTCTCACACGACCCAGCGTGCCGGGCCAGTCATGTGACTACAATTTCGGGCTCATTGGACCCTTGGTACCGTCCATTTGGGTTCTCTGAAGGACGCCATCTGGGGTGTGTCTCTAAGCTCAAACTCCCAACTAAGTTCACAACATGTCAACTATGTAAATCTACGTAGCGAGTATCACAGCAATAGCTGGACAGGTCGTAGGAGGGCGATGGCAGTCTCAATGGCAGTGTATCATG